>CM062817.1:1926123122-1926562236 GCA_031772625.1 Pinus tabuliformis | reverse complement strand
AGACTAGGGCCATTACGAGAGAAGGGACATTGAAGTGATTGTACCCCCTGGACCTCTGATAAGCAATTTTCCAACATTCTCTTATGAAGAACTTCAAAACACTGCAAATTGCTTCCATGAGGAAGACAAACTTAGTGGTCGGGATATGGGTCGATCTATCTAGGATGAGACGGACGAACTTTGGCAGTGAAGAGATTGTATCAGGAGAACTCTAGGAGAGTTGAACAGTTTATTAACGAGGTAGCCATATTTTCATCATTGAATCATCCATATGTCTTTCGTACATTGACCAATCATATTAATGGCAATCGCAAATGTCCCAAAGGATTATCATGGAACATTAGCTTGAACATTGTCATTCAAATAGCCAAGGCATTTTCTTTCTCTCCTTCACTTTGATTTCAAATAATGACTTTGATTTCCTAAGTTTAGTTTCATTCCTCTTGTTTGATTCCATTCCTCTCTGGTTTGATTAGCAAGGGAAACCATATTCAAAGAGTTTATGAAAATTGTGGAATTGAAAATTACAAAATTGTGCAATTGAAAATTGCATATATGAATTTAGAAACATGAAGCACTTTCAATTAATGGTAGGGCATCTGAGTAGTATGAGTTTTTATAATCAAATGATATAATTTTATTGTTATTATTTTATTTAAATTTTGATTTTGATGGAGATTTAATATTGTTTTTTTAATTAAATGGTGATATAAATTTTATTGTTATTGTTTTATTTAAGTTTTGATAAAATGAGAAGTTATAAGTTTTATGTATTTATAATTATTTGAAATATAGTTTTTTTCAATTATTTAGATAGGCACATTGTCTTTAAGAAAATTTTACAATTTTAATTTAATTATTAATAATTATTAGGGGAATGGTAAATATTTATATTTAATTTCCATAGAATATTTTATCTTTGATGATTCTTTATATATCACCTTGAATTGCTTTACTTTACTACGTTTTTTTGCAACATTGGTGCAATTGCTAGTTATTATTATTTGATAAATTATATTTATTATTATTAGGTATTTTAGAATTTTCAAAAGATTTTCTAATCATTAATATTTTCTTTTTCTTAAAAAAATCATATGTTCAAATAGACAAAAAAAAATAAAGTATATACACTTACATAAATTTTAATAAAAATTTAGAATGAAATCCAATAATTAATATATATATAGATTTTAAGATCAAATCTAAAAAAATAAAAAATACATAAATTTTAATAGAGATTTTAGGGTCAAATCCAATAACAAACCAAAAAAATAAAAAAAAAATCATATATATGTGGCCGGACTATAATCATAAAATTATATACACCTTTACCATATCTCTGTTTCTTTTTACCATATGCCATGGGTGTCTTTTTACAATATATACACCTTTACCATATCTCTGTTTTCTTTTTACCATCTGCCATGGGTGTCTTTTTACAAGGTCATGCTTGTACTAACATTTACAATGCACCTGTGCCTTTTATGAAGCCTTGCCTATAATAACATTTACATTGCATTAGTCTAGGGCGAGTCTAAAGGTACAACCTTTAAACTACGCTTTAGCCGTTTTATAGAGTTCACTTCGTAGTTCGTACTAACAGAATGAAGGTGGTACTAATCCACGTTTATTATTGGGTCATATTGTGAACTATGCGATACTTGGACGGTTCAGAGGGCAATTCGGTGTGTAGTTCGGAGGACAATTGGATGCGGCTTAAATAAGTGCGGTCGTCTGGCCGGCTGTAAACCTTCCGACAAAGTGACAATAATTTTGTTGATAGAAGTTCTTGCATGTACTCGATTCTTTGTTGTCCTGTCAATAATTTCTTCATGGCTCAATCTCAACACATGTCAGAGATTGAGGGGGCAACGCTGTAGAAGCCATCTGCCAAACAAACAGATTAGGGTTTCCAACATAGAGAAAAATTATTCTTTGCGGGTGCTTCGGAGGTACTCGGATCTGAGCACGGAGGCCCAGAAAATTGTGCCAGATTAAGAGCGTTGTCTAGGTGACAACAATTTTGTTTGGATGTATTTTTGGAATTAGTTTTTTTTCCTTTTTCCTTATATCTGATTGTGAGAGTGTTTGAATAGTATGCTGAAAATAGATTCAGTTCCATCCCAAACATGGATTTTTATTTATTTTAAATTTGTGATTTTTAATTAGGTTCATAAATTTTCTTAATCAAAATTATGTCACATTAAAAGTCTTGTTAAAGTGACCATTTTATTTGGATGGTTATTTTGTTTTGGAATTGGTTTTTATTTCTTTATTATATATGATAGTGGTAGTGTTTGAATAATATGTTAAAAACAGATTTTTAAAAGGGGTGTGACTTTTTAGGAAGAAACGCATATATCACATCATAGTTGTGTTAATAGATGGCAATATAGTGTGTATAAATCACGATTCGAAATTAGGTAAAGAGGTCATTAATGAATCATTCCAACCACCCAAAATAATGTCCACATACATGTTAAAAATAAACAATATTATCAAAAATATAATTTTTTTATTTTAAATTTGTAATTTTAACTAGTTTTATAAATATTCTCAATTAAGATTGTTAATATGTCTATAGAATTTATTGAATTTGAAGAAAGTTATCAATGATTTAGGTGTTAAAGATATAATTAAAACAACGGTGATTGAATTGCTTTTTGGTGCAATGGTGAACGTTGATTTTATTCTTTGAAATGCTGTGTTGAATCAAGCCATGGGTTGTGGGCAATCAAAAGGCGGGGTTGCAGAAGTGATTGTGTAGTCATTGAAGTGTTCTGAGGAGCATGTAGAGAACGGTGTAGCATAGCTGAAGCTGGTTGTTTGGAAGCAAAAGTGTACAAGAATTTGCAGGTAGGTAGAAAAGTAACTTGGTGGTGATTGGTAGAAGCTAAAAAGTTGGTTATCTATTTGTTAATACGGGGAAGAGATAGATATCATTATTTTTATTCTCCACTGTAAATATATTTTTGACTTTTTATTCTACATTGTAAATTTCAAAATTATCTTTGACTTTTTATTCCCCATTATAAATTTCAGGAATATCTTTGACTTCCCTGGTAAAATATTTTGGATCTTTCACTTCCGTGCTGAAATATTTCCTAATCTGAATAAGTTCAGTACAATGAAACGGTCTATTTTGTTTATTTAAAAATCAAGAAACTGTTTGTTTTGTTTATTTATAAATCACATAATATAACGCTGGGTAATCATGAGAGCAATCTTTCTGTTTATCGTTTTAAAATTGTGAATGTCTTCAGTCAAAATTAAACGTAAATCTGAAGTATTGGATCTATGTAGTGGGATTTTGATGTCTTGTAAAATTCCAATAGAAGAGACGTCTAATCAAGATTCTAAAGCCTGCAAATCTTTCTGCTTCTCGTTCTAAAGCTACAGAGATTTTAAGGCCAGCCTTACACACCGGACAGATATGTTATAAATGCAGGTGGGGCCTTGATGTTTTGTGTAAAAAGTGCAGGTGGGTCCTTTATGTTTTGTGTAAAGTTAAAAAAAATAAATTGTTCAATCAACATTCTAAAGCCTCCATTTACCTTAAGCATTAGATAGACCTTTTTTTTTTTTTTATAGATGGAGGTAGGACGTAGATGGTTTGTGAGGTTTCAAACAGAAAAGCCTCCTAATCAAGTTCAATGCAGGTTGGGGAATCTTTTATGAGATGTCAATCTAAATTCCACAGCCTGCAATCAAGATTTCAACATCAGAGGTTTCAAACAGAAAGCCTCCTAATCAAGTTCAATGCAGGTTGTGGAATCTTTAATGAGATGTCAATCTAAATTCCACAGCCTGCAATCAAGATTTCAACATCAGACTTTGCAGGTTATAGAATTTTGATTAGATCATAAGATGCCAATCTAAATTCCACAGCCTGCAATCAAGATTTCAAAGTCAGACTTTGTAGGTTATGGAATCTGGATTATATTATGAAAGAATCTAAATTCCACAGCCTGCAATCAAGTTTCAAAATCAGACCTTGCAAGCTTGGGAATCTTGATGAGATTGAGAACTTGCAGGCTATGGAACTTGATTAGATTTCAATTGAGATTTCAAGGATTGCAATAGAGATTCCATAGTCAAAGCTTGCCAGCTTTGTGATCTTCTTTGGAAGGTTTTTAGATTTTTACAAAACATCAAGATTTTATTTACATTTATGACAAGTTTATTAGATATCAAAGATGATTCTATTCACATTTATGATGAGTTTACTAGATATCTAAATTTTATTAAAATTTAAATATAATAAAATTTAAATTATTGATGTATATAGATTATACATGAACAACCATCCTGAGTATAGTATTTAAGAGTTCCCATTGTTTGACAATATTTTTTCAATTGGTCAAACAATTTTTTTAACTTTATAAAACATCAAAGTCCTATTTGCATTATGTTTTCAATTGATCAAAAGAGTCCCATTTGCATTTGTGTCAAGTTTGTTTGATAATTAATTGTGTTAAAATGTAAAGAAAATCATAGTATTCGAGAACCACAATTAATTGAGTATTATTGAGTAGTCACATTTGTATAGCAGTATTTTTTGCGTAAGTTTAATGATTATGATTAATGTTTTCATTTTATGTATAGTTTAAAAATATTGATAAATACATTAGAAATGAAGTTTACAATAATTAAAAAAAATTATATTAAAAAAAATTAATTGCATTTTACTATTTTTGAGAAATTTTATTATATTAATAAAAATAAAAATAATTAAAATTTGTAAATTTTATTAAAAATTTGTAGTTGATAAAGTTAAAATGCCTGGTTATATTAGTGGGTTATCTTTATGCATTAGTGTGTTAATTTTTTATTTTTGTAAAGAATAAAAAATTAACTTAATTTAATAAAAAAAATAAAAATACACTGAATCAATTATATATATAAGGGAGTAAAAATATAAAAAAAATCAAACTTATATGGAAGATGGTTAGAATTAAAAATATATATAAAAAAAAAATTGATAATTATAATGGGTATGGAAAAAAAAAAATGTATAAAAGTATGTATTTTATTTTAATAAAGTTTTTTTAAAATATTTTATGTTTTAAGTATTTAAAATTTAAATATAATGATGTTTTTATTTCTCATATATATGATTACTATGGATTAGATTAAGGTAAAGAAATTATTAAAAAATTAATTTAAACTTTTATTTTAAACTTTAAAGTTGGTTATAACTTTTCTAAATATTTAAAGCCAGGCTTTGAATTAGTGAAAAGGTAATAATTTAAATGGATGAGGGTTGACATGAAAATATATTTTGTCCTTAGTGTTGTAGGAATGCAAAGGTTCTAGCCAATCACTTCAAAATTCATAAGTCACAATATCCTTAACCATATGTTTACCTTTCTCTGATGGGGTGTGAGCCAGAAAAGAAATGTTTCTCAAAAAACGTGTGAGTATTACACATGTCTGCTCCTCATTATGGTGTGTGCCACAAAACTAGTTTTCTAGCTTGAGGTAATAACCTCATGTCCCCTCATTATACAAGCATAGGGTTGATACATGGTGGCGGAGGTGTGTTGTTATTTGTGGTGGTGGTGAGGTGCCATCCTCACCTTGCTACTCATGTTATTCAAATGCAATAAGCTCCATTTGTTTGGGAGTATTCCTTGCTTCTTTGGCGGAGCTAGTAGCGGCATTCATTTTGGTGGCAAAATGACATCCTTTCTTGTGATTTCCTTAAGGCTCATGAGTGAACTGTGTGAGTGTGTAAAAATTCCTTGAAATGCAGCAACTAGAAATATTTCTTCTAACTCATAAATTAATTATGTAGTTTATTTTGTTTACAACAAAATAACGAAGTATTTACACTACAATTTCTTCACCAAAAAATTAACTGCAAAAGCAAAAAGTAGGAACTGGAAATGCTAACACACACAAAAAAATATTGGCACCATTATTTTGGAAAAATCTCCTCGGAAAAACCCATCGTGGGAAAACTAGTGCAACAACTGAGGGTTTATTTTATTATGCAACAGTGAATTATGAGTACAATCCTTGGAAGCTCAACTGGCTATCAAATTAACAATAATCTGACAAAAATATTTTGGAGAGAAAATTGTTTTATTTCACAAACAAACCCCGGCCTCTGTCTCCCTCTAAAAGTTGGTCGTCCAACCCCTATGCAAGTTGTTTCTTCCTCTAACGATCTGCGTGTTTGTTCTAGGAAGACTTGCGCGATCATCGTTGTTGTATTGGGAAAACCTGCGCAACTCTAACTGCGACCCATTAGAAAAAATCCATATAACCCTTGTAGTTGTTCTAAGTTAGCTTCAACGTGGAATATTTCTATCACTTGTTTCTGTCTCTATGGAACTGGAAATCTTCCTCTAGATCACCACCTTTGCCCCTCTAAGACTTGCTACTTGAACTCTCCCAATGATCACCTGCATTGGAGTATCGAATTGTGTAGATCACTGAGTATCTACAATGTGTGTCCCCCATCTATCCATCAACCTCTTCTTATAATACACTATTGGGATTCCAATAGCTAATATTAAATCTTAATCAATGGTTGAAATGATCTCTCAGTCAGTATGTGAGAGTTTCTAGATAACTGACACCTTTCTCAATTAATTCTTATTTTTAGTTATGGTCAATTAATTTAATTGAGCCATCTTTAGGTGGAATTTCTAGAAACAATTTATGGGTTTTTGAGAAATCCTATGTTTTAGCCTCCCCACAATGTTTCAAGACTAGAACACCTATGAGGAAGGTGTTCTAGTGTCGTACCACTACAACACCATGTATCTGCATCATCCACCATACGTTGTTGATGTCTGGCCACTGTGATTTCCTGCCATTCCCCACCAGCTACTACGCAACTTTGATGTTGTATTTATGTTATTGCTGACACTACTATATTGCTGCCAACTTTGCATCTACATTGTAACTCCCTTTCAACTATTGTTGCTGCTACTGCAACTAGGAATCATATGAAATACTGAATCAACTGTGCCTCTGTGTTGCATCTGTCTCTTGAGCATCTGATTGCTACTAGCCTCTGCACTATTTACTAAGGAATCTGTGATGTTGCTAACTCTGCCCTTGAGCCTCCCGCTCTACTGTTAACACTTCTCTAAGCTCCTCAACCCCTGTAGTAAGGTAATGATCCATGAGGAGGATCCCCCAATGGACCCTACCCAAACCTCTACACAACTCTGGGACTATAGTTTGATATTAGCCCACCTCACTCATGGAGGTATAGCTTTAAACATGGAAAAGTCTTCTTCCAAATTGGAGGACAATTTTTCTATCTCTACAGATGTTGTCGCCTGGTCTTGTTTCTCCCGCTTGTCCTGCTTCCTTTAAGGACACTGAGTACCGTAGTGGCCAAACTCACCACACCTAAAGTAATTGAACTTATATAGGTCCTTCTTTTACTTCTTCTCCACCTATCCCTGACTAGGACCCTTTGATGTAAGGGCCACATTTTATTCCTCCATCTCATCCTTCGAACCCTTAGTGCTACTTTCGTTGATGGAGGTCTTCACAAGTGCTCGCCTCATCTCCTCCTACTGTAAGTTTGAACACATATTATCCCACTTAGGTTGAGTGTCTTGTCCCAAGATGCCTTGGACGATGATCTCACAGTATTCTGAGACACTGTTCAGTGCTAAACATACAAGCTCTATGTCCCGAGGTGCCTTCCTAATGGCTACAAGTTGATCCTAGATTTCCTGAATTCTAGTGAGAAAGGGATCAATGCCTTCAACCTTATACATTTTGATGTTTCTTAACTTCTCCTTCATGAAAATATTCAGATGCTTGAAAAAATTCAGATATTGTTGAGCGAGAGTGTCCCACATCTCCTTGGCAGTGTTCTTACTAGGTATATGTGAAATTATATGGTCCCAGACTACATCTGGAATCATTCACTTCACCTTGGCCATTTCTTTCATGTAGTTTTGTAGTTGATTTGCATAAGTCAGTATGGTCACCACACTTTCTGCAAAGGTCTTAAAGCGATGTTCATCTAACAGGAAGGACATCCTAGCCTTCCAGATGGAATAGTTGGAGGCTTGATATCTAAGCCCAGTTGTGGCCATCTATGAAACTGGAATGAAGAAATCCCTCTTTCACTTGCTCAAATGTTGAATCTGATATTCACACTCCCTTCTGGAGTGAGAAAACCTTCTTACAGCTACTAGCGACTGTAACTAGAAATTTGGATTTCTAGGCTAGAAACCCTCTGAGAGAAATTCCTTCTGTGTGTGCACTTTCTCTTTCACTTGGCACTAAATTTGTTCTAGAAAAATGTTGCAAAACCCTCTATGCCTAGACAAGAAAGACTACTTTACGAAATATGAGTTGTTTCTCCCTGCACTACACTCGCGATTTTCTAGTCTGCACTCGCATGATTCAAGTGGTTGTATAGGGAAATCTCGCAAGGATCTCACAACTGTACTGAGCTAACCCATGCGGCCCTCCAAAAAATTCATATTGCAGCTCTCTCCGAGTTGCGTATTTTTCCCTTTTCCTCTGAGCTTCTTATCCATCAATACGCTCTGATACCATGTGAAAATTCCTTGAAATAAAACAACTAAAAATATTTCTTCTAACTCATAAATTAATTATGCAATTTATTTTGTTTACAACAAAATAATAAAGTATTCACACTGCATTTTTTTCCACCATAAAAATTAACTATCGAGGAAAAAATAGGAACTGAGAAATGCTATCACACACACAATAATATTGACACCGTTATTTTTGGACAAATATCCCAAAAAAACCCAATGTGGAAAAACTGATGCAACAACTTAGGGTTTATTTTATTATGCAATAGTGAATTCTGTGTACAATCTTTGGAAGCCCAGCTAGCTATCCAATCAACAAGAATCTGACAAAAATATTTTGGAGAGAAAATTCTCTCCCTCCACAAGCAAACCCCCACCTTTGTCTCCATCTAAAAAATGTTCGTCCAACCCCTACATAGGTCCTTCTTCTTTTGGATGTCTATGTGGATGTTCTAGGAAAACCCACACGATCCTTGGAGCTGTACTGGGAAAACCTGTGCAACCCTAATTGTGATGTGTCAGAAAAATTGGTGTGACCCTTGCGATTGTTTTAGGCTAGCTTCACCATGGAATCTTTTTGTAACTTGCTGTTACCTCTCTGAAATTGGAAATATTCCTCCAACTCACTATCTTTGCCCCTATGGCACTTGCTACTCAATCTCTATCTCAATCTCTCCAATTGATCACCTACACTGGAGTATCCAACTATCCATACCATTGAGTATCTATAATGTGTGTCCCCCATCTACCCATCGATTTCTTTTTATAATCTTCAGTTGGGATTCCAATAGCCAAGATTAAATCTTAATCAATGGTTGAGATTATCTCTAAGTCGATCCATGTGAGTTTCTAGATAATTCACACCTTTCTCAATTAATTCCTATTAATTAACCACTTTTCCTAAGTTAACTTAGGAAATTTTTAATTATGGCCAATTAATTTAATGGAGCCATCTCGTGGCCATCTCTAGGTGGAATTTCCATAAACAATTTATGGGTTTTGGAGAAATCTTGTGTTTTAGCCACTCCATAAAGTTTCAAGACTAGAACACCTCTGATGTTACAAAAGCTAACACATGTTCTTATTTTTGTTTTTGCAAGGCATAAAGAAAAGACCAATCTTCTAATTGGTGGTTGTCTTATCCAATTCGGCTCTTCAAGAAACTAATTTTGTAGGTATTTCATATCCCTTCCAAGTATTGGTTTGTAGCTGCTAGTATCTTGGTAATTTCTCTATGTGATTTTAGAAATAGAGTTTTATCTTTCAGTTTGCAAGTGCAATTTGGGTTTAGGGTGCTTGATACCTTCTTCCTCCATAAATACTAGTCAAATTTTGTTTTGGGAAACTAGGGTTTTGGCATCTCAAGGGAGAAATCTCTCTCTATATATTTCCATTTGGGATTTTCATGGTTGAGTTTGTGGTATTCCTTAACTTTGGGGGGGATTTTGGAATCATTTTGTAGTTGTCGAGTGTCAATGTTGTGCCTTACATTTGGGGTTTTCATAGGTCCATGTCTGTAGCTTGTCGAGTTTTATCAATAGATATTGTATTTGGGTCCCAAATGTGGAGTCTGGGAGATGACTTTCTTGTAGTATGGTTAGGATTCAAAGGGTCTATATTTTGTTCCTTTACTGGTATTGTTGGTAATTATCTCACCCAAGGTTGTAGGGATTGCTCTCTTCTCTCTACTACCATGTCGCCTCGACAAAGAATGGAAATTCAAGGAGGTGACACAAGTAGTTCTAGCTCTAAATGACATATGTTGTTTGGTTGGGATTCTGTAGCAACATACTTTGATTATGTCCCTTTGGAAGTCTGGAAAGAAATTATTCAACTCGATTCAAAGGATTCCAGGAACCGCCCTTACTTTTCTAATTTAGAGATAGGAGGAGAAGGCCTCAAATGGATTCAAGATCTTGGAAAGTTCAGGAAACAAAGGTTGCATTTCCTACATTCTCTTTTGGTTCAACAATAGATGGATACTCTCTTCCACATGGTTCTAAGAGATAAGAAAGTTAACAATTACAAAGTTTTTGTAGGCCAAGAGAACATTAAATGTCTTGTACATAATATACGTTTAGGTGTTGATGATATTGTTGCACGATTGAGTAGGTTAGAAACAAAAAGTGGTGTGAGACTCAGCTTCCGAGGATCTTTTTGATCCTCCTGGAGTCATTAATGTTCCATCTGCTGCTAATTCTCCTGACTATCCGATTATTCTACTTGATTAACATTGGTCTTTGTTGGTTAAGTTTTCGCTACCTTGGGATTAATTATGATTATGGTTACTGAATCTCTTCGAGGTGTGTTGGGCATGGCATCCCCTCACAAAAGGTTTTTGGGGCTTAAAGCCCAAGTTTTGGTCAGAGATGTTGTAAAACTCTGCGAATTGCGAGTGCGGAGCGTGAAGAGTACAATTGAGTCATAGGATTGTCCGCCTTAAACATTGTATTGTAAAATAGTGTAAAGTCGGCCTACCCATGGACCGCGGACCATGGAATTGTATAAATAGAGTGAGGCTCTAAGTTGTAAAGTTAGTGAAGAAAGGATGAATAGATGAATAGCGAAGGAAGGATTCAAGCTTACAGTAGAGTTCTAAGCGTCTTGGGTTGTAGTAGTAGGGAGAGGCTTTGCAGCTGAGTGCGCAGAGGCCTAGTAGAGTCCGCAGCTGAGTGCGCAGACCCCTGTAGCTGAGTGCGTAGGGCAATGTCAGGTTTGTAAGCAAGATTGAAGATTAATAAAAGAGAAGTTGATTTCTATTCTTGTGTATTTGTTGTGCATTATCTTCTTTATGTTTGTATTCAGTTATGTATTGCGCGCACTGATAATCTATATATATATATATATATATATATATATATATATATATATATATATATATATATATATATATATATATATATATATATATATATTATGTATATAGGTATATATATATGTATATATATACATATATATATATGTATAGATATATGTATATATATATATATGTATATATATATACATATATATATATATATATATTATATATATATATATATATATATATATATATATATATATATAGATATATATATATGCTATAATAACCATAAATCTTACGCACACAAGTTAAGTAATCGGTTAATTAGCAAGGATTGTGGGTATTATATGGGTCACGCCCCGAGTAGGGTTGCGCAGAAGCCGCACCGCAGGTTGCGAAGGGATCACAAGTGCGTGTAGTGACAGGTTAGACCGCGGACCTCCAGAAGCCCATCAGACATCCCTAGGGTGCAGAAACCTGGTTCTAGCACCCTCCCATACTAATTCGGGTGAGACCTCAGTCTGTGCTTCATGGACTTTGCCAAAAGGGCCAGTAGTACCAGGATTTTCTTGGGTAAATCACCTCTGAACTTGGGTCAGGCCCCACTAAGCCTACAAATGGTTTTGTTTTCGGGACCGGGATCTGCATAAAGGAAGTTTGATGTCATGTAACTGGAACCCTACAAATAAATAAATTGAAGAGTGGTTGGACAGGAAAATTCACGAGTTTGCAGGACAGGTAAATAGAAATCCGTGAGTATCTAAGGAGCAATGGTTGGATCGCTACTTGTACACTTAAATCCACGAAATTTTCTTTGCATATTTTCCATCCGAGTTGTATGAGTGAATCACAAAGTTAGCAGATAACCAGGGAAGGTGTAGGCTCGACAAATCAATAATGTGGGCTCCAAAACTAGTGCGCAGACTAGAAGCCTTAGAAGATAAGATAGTGCGAGTTGTGGACCACTGGCTCGACTGGATAATAGGAGGATCTATCACTGAGTTAGAGGTAGACACGACCGTCAGCTACAGCAAGGAAGAGTGATGTTTTCTCAAGGGACCACAAGGTAAGTATATTAAATCTTTGAACACTTGGATTAAGATGTTATTGTGTGAAAAGCGGGTTATGCGAATAAATTAATGTTTGGGACTACGCGAAGCGAAAAGATCTACAGAAGCGGAAGTAGTGAAGAATTAGAAAACAATCCCTGAATTTCACCCTCGTGGGAGAGCGAGGACGAGCTCACGAAGGTTTCTCCGAGAAGCACAGTCAGTTTGATAAGGTAGGGAATTCCATTTCTACCACTCCCATCCATGCCACCACTCGCTTCACCCCCCTCACCTCCATCTCCACCCACTCCACCTTCGCCACCTCCATAGTTCAGTATGGCGAGCATGATCAAACTACCAGTATTCATAGGAGTAGGGAATGAAGATCCAGACTAATTCTAGTTCGTAGTAAGAGCAGTATGGGAAGCACAGGGCGTTGCGGATGATAATATAAAAAAGGCTACACTAGTGAGCATGTTGCACGATCACGCATTAACATGGTATATCAAGAATTCCAATGACCACCCGAACGCAGGAATTGCAAAGATCCAGAATGTGTTGAATAGGGAATTTAGCAGGCCAAAATTAGAGACACATTCAATCATCAGGTTTAAAGAGATCGCGATGCTTCTGGCCGAGACCCCCTAAGATCTTGACCAAAGGCTGAAGGGTACGATCCGCGAAGCCAATATGACATTAACGAATGCACATCATCATGCATGGTTTGTGGCCTCACTTATGCCACACTTAAGGATGGCGTTGTCACAACAAAAACTTTCCACGCAGGCTAAAGCATTGGAGATGGAAATGAGGTTACATGAGACCCATATACAAGACCCTAGATTGGGAGTCCAACAAATCCACGCGTAGCTACAGAATCTATGTCTGGAAATGTAGAGTTTGAAACAGGATAGGGCACCTCGGTTAGAGGCACGCAAACAAGTATGGTGCATAAAATGTAAAGGCCAGGGCCACGACAAAGATCACTGTCTAGTGTTCACGAACTACTTAGCAGGAGGACAACCAATGCCATTAATACCCGAGGCATAAGTGGGGTGAAGCGCGACGTCTACATTATGGTACATAATCTACCAGATAGGAGGAAAACATACCACGAATAATTGTCATCTATTGTAGAAGTATACGAAGACATCCTAGCAGTTGTTTTGTAATTTCTGCAGGTCGGTAGGCCATGACGAACGCACGTGTTAAAGCTATGAACTAATGATGGATTGGACTCCTACCTATAGGGTGTAGGCCAAAATGCGAGCCCTCAACCCAAATGCAGGGATGGCGTGCACTGGGTTTCAGGGGTGTGGTTGGGGTTGAGGTGGAATGGGACCAGGGAGGAGTCGCAGACAGATAATCTATTACAATTGTGAAGGGCTAGGGCATTATGCTCGCGATTGTACGAATTCAACTAGGATATCATCTTGGTACTGTACTCAGTTTGATCATGAGGCAAAATATTTCCCTTCCTTGATAGCGAAAATGCGCAAAAAAGGGGGTACTCCAGCCCCCACTGACCCAGAATTTACAAATGATGAGGTCTAAACCACGCAAAGAAGACCCAAATGTAAACATGATGCTCGTGAGCAGTATGACAATGAGAGATGATAAAGGGAAGAAGCTAGAAGAAAGCACGTGGGTTCGCAAGGCTCCTACAAAGGAACCCGAGTTTGATTTAGAATGCGTGAAGGATACATTCATGGAAGCTAAGAAGAGCTTCATGGAGGCCTCCACTTCAAGTAGTAAGGATACACTAGAACCAAGGATGGATCCTTGAATGCTCACTACCTTTCTGGAGACATGCATGAAACTGGTGCACGACAACAAGGTAGTCAAAGGACTATAGGAACTTATCACTAGGTGCGCAGGGTCAAGAGAACCCCGCGTGGTCCAAAAAATGGGAAAGCATCCATTGCACACAGGAAGGGAGATGAGGTTGACTGTGCAAACAGGTGAGTACGAAATGGATCAGGTAATCCTAGACCTGTGTTCCAACGCGAATGTACTACCAAAGAAAACATGGGAACGCATGGGCAGACTCGCGTTATAGTGGTCCCCTATTCAGTTACAAATGGTGAACCAATAGAAGATTTTTCCCATGGGAAGATTACAAGGGGTAACAATCGATATTGAAGGCGTGAGCGCGAAGGCGGATTTTGAAGTGATAGAGATTGTCGATGACAACAATCCCTATCCCGCACTACTGGGAATAGATTGGGCTACCGATATGAATGGGGCCATAAATCTAAAGGCACAAAATTACCTTTGAGAAAAAGTCACTATGCGTAGTGGTACCACTGGACCCAACCGAGGGAATGCGATACACTGAACTGGTGCACGAAGATGATAGTGATGACGATCTCAACTATGTCTATAAGATAACTACACAAGGAGAGGATTGGGTGAATTCGACTGCAGATGGAAGGATTTCGTGGGAGCATGAAATCTCCTGCACTTTGGATTCAAACAAAGAGATAGAGCGATGGCAGAATTGGTTGCACGAAGTAACAACATTGAACTGCAACATGATGATCAGGTCATTGCGTTGCATAAAAATAGAGGCAAGGGAGCTGTCGACATATGATGGATTGTCAACGGTGGATGAATTTCTGAGCAAATTCAAAAATTCAGTACCAAAGCAGTAGCGGTTCAATGCGCTGAAGTGGGCACTGCGTGCAAAAATCACATGATGGTGGGGTACGCATCAAGGAACTTTTGAAGACTGGCATGGATGCAGAAGGATGATGCACCTATGTTTTGGAAAGCCCCAGCTTCGAATGAAAGCCAATAAAATGGGGTGGAACGACTTACGCACCCACCTTTCCTAATGGGTACATGCATATGCTGTACAGTACGTACAAACGCACAACCTAGAGAATGGGAACAAACCACAGCAACAGGAAGGGTGACATGCATTACCAATTTTCCATGATAAAGCATTTGATAGGGTGCACAAAGTATTGAATAAGGTTTACCAGACGAGATGAACTGATTGGGACCTGTGCATGCCAGTGGTTCGATGGGCCTATAGGACCATGTGCAAAAGCTTGAGCACGGAGATGATTCCAAAGATGCAGAATCGAGTCGCAACCATAAGTTTGAAAGAAAGGAACCTACACGTAATAGCCCCCATAGTGGGGACAACGCACGAAGACCAGGACGAAGGAATCACACAGCTATGCAAGGACGACCATATAAGGATTCAAGAAGCCATTCAATGAGGGAACCTTAGACTTCACGAAATCGAAGAAGATCAGGTATGATTGAGGAAGAAAAGCATGTTGGTGGACACTGAGATCAAAAGACTGGAAAACGAGGTCACACACACATGTCTCATTCATAAACCAAGGATGACAAGGTGAGATATGGACGATCATACCACTGTGTTAGACGATTGTCGCCAGGAATTTATGACTCTGCTATCATGGTTGAGACCGTACCTTACCAAATGCAGTAACAAGGGGATCACACCTCATAAGGTAGAACACGCGCTGCCATCTATCACAAGGACAAGTAAGGAGTGTCCATGGGCTATGCTGGAAGGCGAGTTGCAGTTCGTACAGGTGGGGTGACCACCTGACTGGCCATAAGGAGCACAGTCTCAGCACTCTAGATAGTTGAAAGAGAGCGCGGGACTCTAAAAGAGTATGTTTGGGAACTGCACGGTGAGGGAGGTGTGCGCAAAATCAGCATGGTACAAGGTTCGCGCCCGCGCATGGGGGGCTGTGCTACCGCGTGCGTAGGCTGGGAAGTAACCGTTGACATCAATGTTCATGACAAGACGTCCAATTTAAGGCAAAAGGGAGCGGGCAGTGGGTAATTAAGACATGAATTAAGAGCTAGATTTAGGATGATCTGCCGCCAAGGATGCATTAATGACTTAGAAATGGGGGGAACAGTCAAATTCAAATTCAAAAGAAACTATAAAAGTCCTAAGGCTAGCCACGAGGCAACACTTTTTCGTTTGATATTTGAGCTATTATGAAGAGCACATAGTGTTGAGTGCCTAGCGTATTTGAGCCCCCAAGTTTGTGAACAACCACAGACAATTTGAACAAGATGAGAACTACCACGAGAGGTGTGGGATTTGTAGAGAGTACCACCGAGAAAGCCACGCAGAGCCCTATGGTGCAGATGTAGGATGCACTGGAAATTCTGAAATCACCTCGGATGTCAAGGCCCAAGAAGGATACACAGGCTACGGGACTAGTCTGCATGTCCCCGTGAAATCCGCGGTTTGGTAAACTTTACATGGAAGACAAGGGCAAGGTTGTCAACCTTGAGATAGATGATGAGGAGGAGGACCTCCAGGCTTTCGTAGAGGAGATAGAGGTAGATGAAAGAAATGGAAGAAGACATCCAATCAGTGCGCACTGTAGCAAAACTGCCTGAGTACGTCCCTCTGCGGAAAGGGAAAGCTAAAGTACCCAAGGATTTGGATGTCACTAAGAGTGCACTCCAAACCTCGCTCCTCACAGATGGAATACTGTTTGAAGGCTCGGTCCCACACCGCATGCCCACGATGAAATTTGAAGACTGGGACCTCGCGGACAACAAAATATTCCCACATTTACAGATGGAGAACCTCATGAAACAGAGTAAGGAGGGGCCAGTTACAGGGTTAGAGCCGCAGAAATGGCTGCGCAGTGTGGAGAAGGCTGGGCTACTCCACCTACTAAGGATTCAGCATTTTCACAGTGCATCGATCATGATCTTTGTCATCAGGCAGCTACTTTTCCGGGTGCACGACGGGTATTTATGGCTAGAGGACCCTTTTCCCATCACAATGGAGCTTGTTCATAGGATTTCTTGGCTTTCCTATAAGGGAAAGGACCTCGCCAAGGTAGCTGGAAAAAGCGGAGATTTGGCGATCGCAGAGGCCATGAAGAAGAAGTATAAATTGGAAAAGAAGAAGAGAGGCTACGTAATCAGTAGCATTAAAGGCAAAGGGGTGCACGTAGCCACCCAAATGCTAGCAAGGTGATGAGAAAATGCCGTGGAGACGAGGTACTAGCATCGGTTGTTGCACTGGCAAAACAATGTGCGGAGGGGGTCCAATTCAACTGGGCTGAATTCCTATGTGAAGAATTTCTAACCAAATGCAAGGAAGTGCAGGAGTAGGACCAGACCTTCCACTACACATGGTTGCTCTTGTCTATCTTACTAGTAACAGGGGAACTGTTAGCTCTACTACAAATTTTGACATTTGAGGGTCAAAGATAGCTTGGCTGCGTTGTTTTATGCTAAAAGGGAGCTCACAACAGTCTGTTTCCTTCTTCCCCTTCATTCCCCTTATACTCTCTTGACTCCGGGTATCCCTGTTTTCCTCCATAATCCTTTGTAAACCTATATTCCCTTTCACCCCTCTTAGTCCCTTGTATTCCGCTGTCTCTGTTTTTCTCCTAAAACCTCTTCATTCCTCACCTTTCCCTATTTCCTTGCTTAGTTTCTTTTACCACGATGCCTCTGTTTTATTTTTATAAACTCTGCATTATTTCTTTAGCCTCGGGCGCTGTGTTCAAATGGTCATATGACTGTGATCGTGTGACCGTGCACCTTTCTTACGTCCCTTTTCCCTCATCGCAAAGCGGCAAATCACGTAAATCCTTATAAAGCCGCCCCCCTGTCTACCACCGATGCGATTCTGCGATCACTCCTCCACCGTTGATCACCCTGATCTAACGGTCTCTGCGTTTTCTGCCCGCACATTAAACCTCATGCATGTTCCCCTCCATCTGACCGTCCGTCACGCGATCCGACGATGATCGCTCCTCCCACCGCCGAAACTTGCCTGCGTGTTAACTCGCGATATCGGTGGTTTTCGCCACGTCCCGTTAGACACACGTCAACCGATAAATGGGATCGTTGGCCGTTGTACGTATACCACCGGAACCCTGTAGGCGGTGTGGGGAATATCGCTTACCACCTGCCCATACGTCCCCCACGCATTATCGCTCCCGCACTTTCGCCTCCCGATGACCGTCAGATTTTCCCGACAACGATCTGACGGTCCATGTTTCTCCATCCGCGTCATCCCCCAATTCCTCTTGTAAACAGATCTCCACCGTCGATCTACGTGATCCGATGGCTCAGCTTCGTTCTTGTGTTCAGTCTACCTCGCCATATTGTCCGTGCCACCCTCGTCCTCTACCATGCTCCCGAAGGATAGAAGTGGCCATTTATCAATGTTTGGCACAGTTAACCCTCAACAACCGCATTTAAAAGAAAGCATGGCCAAGGAGGGAAAGGATGGCCTCGAGCTGATCAAAGCATTAATCAGTTTTGGAGCTCCTCTCAGAAAACATCCCACCTGCTTAGGAAGGACTACAGAACATCAGAGAAAGTCAAATTCATGCGCAGACACAGTCAGATCGTAGCAGAGACCCCATATCAGATAGTTAATGTGGTTGTTGGTCCATTATGACCCCTCCATGCATAGGATAGCAGATTTTTGTAATCAACCTCTATATATACCCAAAAGAGAGAATGTAAGGGTTGATGGATATTGTTTTGATGTAAAGTTCAACTTCTGGAGACTGTAACTACTGTGATACCTGTAGCGTCTGGTCTTCATTTTCAACTAATGCAAGCTTCTTTTGTTGTTAATTGCTCACTTTCCACTTCTTCTTTGTTCCAGGCTATGCCTGTTATGCATTTTTCCATATGCTCTTGATGTTTAGCATTAGAGGGTCTATCATCCCACCTCTGTGTTAGAATCTAGTATGTATTATTGAAGGTGTATGCAGGTTTCTGTTTTCTTAGTGCCAGAGAGCTGTCATCCTGTCTGTGCATTAGGAAATAGTTTTACAGACCTTTTAACTGGTTGTAGCCGGCCATCACATGGTCTTGTACATCTGTTGGTGTGGTCAATATTCTCCATGTTCACCTATTCCTTAAACTATGAGTAATTTGTGGTCTAAAGCATTGCAGTCTGGGGGTGTTCACCCATGTCTGGGGTTAAGCATAGTAGAAGTGGTTATTTGGCTTGAATATGCATCATTCCTTCCATTCATCCACCATTTTCCAACATTTTTGTTGAATTTGTAATGTTCCCGAGCATCTCTGAT
Organism: Pinus tabuliformis; assembly: GCA_031772625.1. Lineage (NCBI taxonomy): Eukaryota > Viridiplantae > Streptophyta > Pinopsida > Pinales > Pinaceae > Pinus > Pinus tabuliformis. The sequence goes on along the minus strand of CM062817.1, from coordinate 1,926,542,765 downwards.
ATACAACCTAGGAAAGTTTCTTGGGGTGATAACATTAATTGGCGTCGTTGCCAAGGAGAGGAGATTGAAGCTCAGCTTCCCTGAGAAAACGACACATCTCGATATTTTGATGATAGACAAGGTCTAGGCACATTTCTGGTTGTAATCATCTATCTGGCGACTCCACTGGAGGAAGACCAACCTTTGGCGACTCCACATTGCAGTTCTGGCTCAGTTTGTGAGGCATGCTCAGAGATATCTACAGAAATCACCAGCTGAATCAGTGCCTGATCCTGAGAAGATCATTAAGCAGAAGAAAGTATCGTAGAAAGGAGCATCAGGACCAGGTAAGCCTTAGAAATTCCATGTATCTCTGCTAGTGAAAGTCACCTTCAGAGATTCATAAAGCTCCTTAGTCATTCATCTCCCTTCCAGATTCCAGTTAAAAAAAAAAAAAGCTTTCCATGTCGTCCATCATATTCCTCTGTTTCTGTCATTCTTTTCATTGATTCATACCACTCAATCTACCAGTGTCCTTTCATATACCCCAGTCATGGCAGGTCAGCAAGCTCTCACAAATATAGAAAGAATAGTTGCTGCTAGGTATGGACCCTTGGTCTTTCCTGTCCCTTTGAATGCCATGTCTGCAAGAGATTATCAAGAATATATGCCTAAGCTTACTGGTACAGAAGTAGTAACAACTGAAGAGCATTTAGAGGCCTTTTATAGCTATGCTGATAACCTGGATATCAATGAAGAGGATGTGTGGATGAGGGTTTTTGTCCAAAGCCTAGATGGGGAGGCTAGAAAATGGTTCAGAAATTTACCCCCTAGGTCTATAGCAGATATTAAGGCCCTAGATGATGTGTTCCTAAAGCACTGGGGAGATAATAAAGATCTGCTCTATTATCATACTAAATTTGGTAACTTGTAGAGAGAAGATGGTGAGCTGCTATCTGATTTCAACATCAGATTCAATCATATGTACAGCACAATGCCAACTAAAGTAAGACCCACCCCTACTTCTTCTATGATTACGTATGCCAATGCCTTCGATTCTCAGTTCTACCTACTATTAAGAGAAAGAAGATGGGCTTCTTTGGCTGATATGCAAACTGCAGCCTTTGAAGTAGAAGCAAACGTCATTGTTGCAGAAAGACTCGAAGGTGATGCTGAAAGGAGAAGACAGGTGTTATAGCTCCAAATCTCACTCTTATGGTTTGTGATGCTGCACTCATGGCCTAGGGCAACCCCTACTTCCAGACCTGGTCCTAAAATTTAAAAAACAGTGTTTTATCCCTTATACGCGACATTGCCCTGAGTTAAACGCGTGTATACGCGGGTCTGTGTATACCCAACCCGCGTATATGTATTAAAACAATTAAAAAATATAAAACTCCTTATTTTCGGGATGAGATCGCGAGTTTTACCTGTTGATCACCTGTTAGTGCCCGTGGCCCAACTATTCCCAACCAACTCCCAACTAAAAAACTACTTTGGGAGAGGTATAAAAAGACCTCAATGGGAAGGCCTAAGGGAGGAGAGAAGAGAGAGAAAGGTTATTATGCTGAGATTTTTTCCCCTAACCAGGTCTGAAGTCCCTTGTGCCTTCTGCACTTCCCCCATTTGTACAGGAAACCCTTGTTTCCTTGTGTGTTCATGTTCATCCACTACTTATGACATCATGGAGTAAGTCATGGAAGGAGTTTGTTAAAGGCTTGAGGCTGGAACAAATATGAAAGGAAGCTTTGCTTGGAGCCTGCTAAAGGTGACTCAGGTGAAATTATTCCTTTTTATGTACTTTATTTGTCTATAATAAAAGAAACACATGTCTTGGTTCCTGATATGAATCTTCTTTATGTTTATGATATTCATGTTAGAATGCATATGTGAATGGTTGTTTATATTTCATAACTAACTACCTTTCTTTATAACATGAAAATGGTTTCTTTATAAGTTTTTGTCCATATACTACTGTGTTCTTTGGAATTGGTTGTTTTGCAGGAAAAAGGAGCAAGAGGAACTTGAAGAAGGGTTTGGACCCTTGAGGACCTTCTCAAACGTAGGACCTAAGGTACGTTCCCTTGTCATAGAATTTGTTTATAATAGTGTAATGGCTGTATGAATGTGTGTTTCTCTGTATAGACAACTTTCAGTCTGCTAGGGTTTCAACCCAAAAGCCCTAGGGGAACATTTCCCTCCGACAGAATTGGCGACTCCACTAGGGACAACACTCTAGTTGTTCCTAGTTTGGGTGTTTTCAAGCCAATTAGGGCTCAGCTACCCATCTTCTTGCTGTTGCTGTCTGGTTTGTTTTTGAACTTTAAGTTTTGCCAGTTTCTTCAGTTTGTTTTTTATTTTTCTTGAAAACTTTTATATACGCTATTTTTCTTAGTTACAGAGGCGTATATATGCATGTTTCTTTAAGTGAACCTGCGTATACGCAGGTTTCCTTAGTTACAGTAGCGTATACACGCAATCTGTACATCGGTACAGTCGCGTATATATTGCAATTTTCAAGATTTTTAAATTCGGATTGTCTCTGAAGGTCTATCAGATAGTTTGAGTCAGTCTTAAACAGTCACTTTCTAGTATCAGTTGTTGTTTTTACAACGAGCATCTTGTTCCAAATTCTCTCTGATTATAAGGAGTATTGGTCTTGTTTTTTGTTATTGCAAGCGTCATTGTTTCTTGTTTAAGCACGCAAGATTTCTTGTTTGGAATCTTGGTTGCTCTGATTCGTCAGGGTAGGGATATTGATCTCAATCTTCGTGTCAAATCTTGCTTTTGGTGACTTTTTGTTTGCATGACAAAACTGCTTTTGTGACCATCCACTTCTTTGTTTCATGAAAGTTGTTGATTGATACTTTCTTGAAGCTTGTCTTTTTGATCTTTTTGGTTTTTGTTGCCAAAGCTTTCATTGCTGCTTTTGATTGTTAAGAGCATCCTTAAACACATCTCTTTTTGTTGAGTTTTCATCCATTGTGTGGTGTCAATTTGCAAAAGTTTTTGTTGCCTATTCTTCATGTTAACACTCAGGTTGTTCCCTTTGACTCCCAAGGGAATACGACCGAGGTAACCACTAAACAATATTTGGGTCACAGGTTCTAGCCTACCTATGACCAGAGAGGGCTCTCTCTTTATGTTTTAGCTTTGTTTGTGTAATATTTTAGGCTAGCTATGATGCTCAAGGTTTGTTTTTGGACTTTGTTGGATGATGATTTCAGTCAAGATATATATGTGCTCACTAGAATGTTTTAAGCCATTGGGCATGGAGTCAGGGGTCCTTTAGTTGTTTGGTGTGCTGTGTTGACACAGTAGTGATGCTGCAGAGCTAAATAAGTGTCTGAGGAACAACGTTTTGAAATTGTGATTAAGTGTGATGTATCCAGTTTATGAAAGACAATTAAGAATCTTCCAACAAACTGATATGCAGAAAAAGTGAGAATATTATTTAGAAGCAGTGAAGAATTTCTAGATAACATTCATATTTATAGAATTAATGATAAAACATGAGCAATTAAGAATTCATGTCTATAGTTAATTCTGAAGAAAACATTTACAACAATAAAAGATTGAGCACAAGGTGTAACCAAACATATCCTGCACTATCCCTTTTCTCTATTGCTAGATCAGTGAAACATGAGCATGATTTAATAACATAAGAAGACAAAACAGAGATTGAGAAAAACTTATTATTCCATCAGACAGCACAAGAATTCTGTAACAGCACGCATGTCATCAGCAAGACATCAAATTTTCAAGAAATCACTGAGCTGGTCCGACCCTTTGTATTAGTTAATCTGAAAGTGTACAATACATTTGCCTCAGAGTGAAAAACACCAACCCCTCATGTGTTGCTAAGGGGGGCATATATACAAAATTTACATGAGAAAAATATCAAGGAAATGAGTTAATGGCTCATAAATGTTATGCCAACTCCTGGAGCTTTGTAGCTGAGAAAGTTAATGCTGTAGTAACTCTTTAGTGCTTTAGCTATCCAAATAGTCAGAAACTGTTGACTTGGTGGCTGTTGGAGTCGGCTGAGGGTACGCTGTCCAAAATTTGCGTATTTTCTTATCCTTTGGGGCAGCTGTCTTTGTCCATGTGCTGAGTCACCTTTCAACTGCCTTAAATGCTAACTTTATTTTGCTGTTTGTCTTCTAGTGAGTTCGAGCTGGCAATGACCGAACAACTGGAGCTATCGTGGCAGAATTTGAAGCATTGTCTGCCACCAATCCTCCTTGGGCAACTGATGTCTTCGAATTTTTACTAAAGTTTCATCGGCCTCTGTATATCTGTAAAAATTTGGAGGAATTTCAAAAAGGTGCTTTACCTCATTTTCAATAAAAAACAGGCCTTCAAGCTTATTATATAGGCTCTATCCTGTTGGAGGCCCTGTTTCCTCAGAAGTACTGCCAGATGCAGTGATTTGATTTTCAATATAAGTTGCCATTCTGTTGGTATATTGCTCTCTGGAGATCAGTCTTCCTGCACCGCTTAGTAGGCTGGGCAGTCCTTTTGCTTGCAGTGCTGCCATTTTGAGTTGGTACTCATCCACCTCAGCCTGTATTTCATAGCACTTCCTCTCCACAGTTTGTACATAATTCCTGAGAGTGATTACCTTTTTAGCTATGAGGACAGCCTCTGTTCTGTTGACTATGCCAATGGCTGCCAGTTCCTCCTTTTCTTGTCTGTTAAAAAAGTCTATCATTCTATTGGCCTGGTCAGGCCTGTTTCCCAGCGCTGTCTTGGCCCTCTGAATCTCTGTCTGTGCTTGGCCAATTAAATCCATTTGCTCATGTATAGTTTTAATTGACTTCCATTGTTTAGTGATGGATTGGTCAATTTTGGCCCATAGAATTCTTTTTATTTCAGCCATGGTGCCTTCCAGATTCAGCTCTTTCTCCAAGGCCTTTATCTTTTCTTTCAGGGCCTTTATTTCTCTGCCTTGTTCTGCCACAGTCATCTTTGATTTATCATATTTGGCATCTAGTTCTGCCAATTTTTCCTTGGCCTCTTTTATTTCATTTGCCTGGAGCTCCATCTCTTTAATGGCCTTAGTCAATTCTTCCACGCTTGCGCTGGAATCTGGAGCTGTTGTTGTTGCTGCTGCTTCTGTTGTGGGAGCCACTGCTGCCTCTGTAGTTGTTGCAGTGGTTGAAGTAGTTGGAGGAGCTTGGGATGTGGATTCCCCCTGCTTATCTTGTAATGCTCCTTCAAGCTCCTTCTCTAAATCGATGACTTTCTGGTTGAGCTGCATTATAAGGTCAAGCTGCTCATCGGCCTGTTTTGCCTGCTGTAATTCTGCTGTTTGAGGGTGCTCTGTGGGCAGCAGTCTCAACCTCTTCTTCAATGCATTGAGGTCATCCTCCTTTTTCTTCATAAGGGCCCTTACACCCTTTGGATCCTTAGGATCATGTCCTAGGTCGATAATGATGTCCTCAAGTGATTTTATTTTGTTGTCTTTGGCTAGGGAGGACATTCTTTCAAAATCCAACTGAATGTTGGTATTTTTCAGTGACTCTTTTAGTTCATGGGCCATGGTTTCCCTGTCCACCAAGGTTGCATAGACCATCTTTCCACTTTGCTTGTGGAGTTCAATTTGGTCCATGGGATGGATGTCTTTGGCCATGAGCTCCACCCTTGTCTTCACATAATCTGCAGCTGATTTTGGATGGGGCACTGTAGGTTTGAAATGACTGAGGATCATTTTCTCCTCTTGAATGTCATATACAGACATTAGCCTTTCTTTCTGGGCTAGTGTTGCATTTAAAAATTGTTTATAGACTTCCACCCTCAGCAAGTCATTCTGTGCCTTAATTTGCTTGGAAGAAGCCTTATTGCTTTTGGGCTTCTTGCTCTGCTGAGAGGAGGAGGACACCTCCAAACCAAGTTGTAATCCCTGCTCCTGCTGAAAGGAGCTTGTACCTGTATGTTGGCTGCCCTCCCTGTCTTTCCTTGAACTGTCAAGGACTTCTTCAGTGATGTCTTCTACCTCTGGGGAGTCAGCCCTTTGCCTTTTGGTCTGGGGTTGTTGGGAGGATCCACTAGCAGGAGTGGACTCTTCTCTGTCTCTTTTCGTACCCCTCTCCTCCTGTGCTGGGGTCTGCAAAATTGGAGCTGTTGGTGGCTCAGTTTGTGGAGGGGGAGTCTGCTCTTGTTGCTGCTCTGGTTGCTGCCCTTGTTGCTGCCCTTGTTGCTGCTCACTTGAAGGGGCAGGCTTTTCTTTCACGGTTTCTTCTTCAGCACCCATTATTCCTTTCCCTTTGTCTGTACCTGGTGCTGCTGTAGAAGGTGCCTGTGTGGCTGGTGCAGTTCTTGTGGCTGAGGTCCCTTCTCTTGCTGAGTGCGGTCGTTTGAAGGGTACCTGCTGCACAGAATCTAGGTCAAGAGTCTTTTCCAATTCCTTGACATTATTTTGCATTATCTCTTCTTCAGTTAATTTTTCAATTAAAGTATCCTGCTGCCATTCTTGCTGGTTGGCATATTTTTCAATGTGTGGATATTTGCAATGCTTATAACCTAGCAGCCTGTACTTGACTCTTCTAGCAGTAATGAAGCCTTCAGGGTCGTAAGGGACCCACCGGAAACTGTGTGATAGCTTGTATTTGTCTTTCAGGATTAGGTCAGCATCTTCCCATCCTTCTTTTTTATTCATGATGAAGGGGCCCAAGTGGTTCTTGAACTTGAGATGGGCTTTCTTTTTGGAGCTGTGAAAGTGAGTGAGGTCAGAGTGAATTAACTACCTATAATACTCCAAGGCAAATATCCTCATAGGCACATATTTTGGGAGCCTGTATGGACAGGCTCACAGCCATAGACTCTGATGATTGTATGATCCTCATATAGGTACCAATCACCTATTTTGTAATTCTTGGAGAGCTGCAGGACCTTCTGTATTTCAAATGATATTCTGGGAGGAGGGGACCTCATCAATAAGCAAGAGACAGGGTATACAAATTGATCAATAAATTCACAATAGGAATAGGGTGAATTTTGGACTTCGTGAAAGACAGATGTCCAGAAGATAACAGATCTTCTTTCCCCTTTAGAGTCCAACTTTTTGATGTAGCATGGAAAGGCCTCAGAATGATAGTACATGAAAAGGTGGTAGATATAGGATGAGTACTTGAAGATGCCCTGTCTGTCTATTTTGCACAACTGATCATGAATCTTGTTAGCTATGAACTTGGCAAAGTTATATTTGCGGGCAGGGGGTTGGCCTGGGCTGTAAGCAGCTAATAATACCAGCATTGTTTCATCCACATGCTCACTGGTTCTGTACCCCAGCACATAAGAAATCATGTCCAACAAAAGTATGCCTACCTCAGTAAAATAAACATTCAAGTAGGGAGGTGGCCCTGTGGGCTGGCATTCAGGCCTCATAAATGTCTTGGTGATTTTCTGAATATCCTCACTGGTCATCTTGGCACCAGTGTCCAGCAGATAATTCATGGAAAAATGGAACATCAACTCAGTTTGATCAAAGTTGAGCATCTTATTGATGGATTCAGGATTGATGTGAAAGAGGATGCTCCTAGATGGAGACTTAATAGCTCTGTGCTGTACATCATAATTTTCAGCACATAGGCGAATAATCTCAGGAAAAATATTGACAGAGGGGAGACAGTAGTGTGGCAGATTTGACTCCCATATCCCATATGTATCCTGGCCATTCAGGTAGTCATCTCTTAATTGCCTGAAGGTCTGCAAAAAGTCCCTGTTCCCCACAAAGTCTTGGATGAGGTAGTCCCTGTCAGCAAGAGGCAGGGACTCCAGGTCTTTATTTGGTGCATTTATAGGAGCAACACTGAGGGCTGTGGGTGCAGGAGCAGCCATTATGTAATCTGAATTTGAACAAGGTGAGTGCAATGGTTTGCAAGGTTCCTCAAAGCTTAAGTGACAGGCTTACTGTAGATAATGCTTGAAATTTTCTTCAAAGTGGAATAAGCAGGCTTGGCAGACTTGTCTCTGCTATTTTTTGGTAAATTCATAGGGATTGTGAATTGATGAGGATGATTGCAGAGGGTGTGCGGGCTTCAATTTGGTGACATGCAGACTTGGGCTTCCACCCGGCAGAAGGGAACAATACCGGGCAACTCGGGGCTCAATTTGTAATTTTCAAGCCGTGAATTATCACTTGAATATCAAATTCATGGAGCTGGGGCAATGTGGGTTGATTTAATTTCAAATTAAGTAGTAGACAGTGTGCGATTTAGGATTTGAACGATGCTTATTGGAGAATTCGTATAGAAATGGCATGCATAGGGGCGAAACAAGGAACTTGCGATGAATACCTGGATAAATAGCTTGGAAAGCCTACGGGCCGAGCAGTGAAGGTTCAAGGTAGCTGAGTTGACGAGTTCTGACGGTTGCAAATTCAAATTTGGAGGTTGGAGGTGACTCGGCGATGAAACGGCGACAACAACTCTGTCCTTTACACTCGAAAATGACATAAAACGGCTAAAACCACGTTTTTTAACGACGAATTCGGGCCCAAAGGGTCATTGGCGCCTTTCCGCCGATGACGTCAGCATGATGTCATGGCAGGCCCGAGGTACGGAGGGTGACGTGGACGCTGAGCTGGAGGCCAGCGTGGACGGACATGGTGGCGGGCGGAGAACAGTGTCAGGGCTACGTGGAGGGCCACACTGTGCGGGGGTGGGCGGAGGTCGCGCAACGTCATGATGACGTGTAGTTGACGTAGCAGGGGAGGTGGTAAGCAGTCTCCCCGCACCACCTTTGCGCAAAGGCGGTATCGGGGAGGGGGGCCCCGAACAACCCCGCCGCTTGCCACGTGTCCTGGGTATGGCCCCCAATACCGCCATTCCCCGGACGTTAAAGGGCGACGGGTCGGGATCTGATATTGACCACCCACCGTTAGATCGGGGGCGGCGGACGATCGACGGTTGGCGGGCACTGTTGATCAACGCATAGTTTCGGTTTGGGTCCCGCCCGATTATTTAAAATATTCAATTTAATATTTGTGGCGCGGGACTATAGGTTTTGGGGTTTTTGTGGGTTTTTCGGGGTATGAGTTAATCTGTGGGGGGAAAAGGATTAAAAGTGGGTTTAAGCAGAGGGAAAGGGGCTCTTTGATGAAATTCTTTAAGAAAAGAGGGGAGATGATGGATTAGTACTGGTTATTACTCTGACCAGGGGTTAGAGTAATCCCAAGGCCGGGTTGACCATAGTCCCTGGGGGACTAATGTCTCCCTTAGACAAACTTATTTAGCTATAGTGCTAAAAGGGGGGATATTATACATGTTTAGGGGTTTATACACCATGGTGTTATAATAGTAGGGGGAAGGGAAACATAAGGGATTTAGTGTAGATATAGTCAGTAGTTAGTACTGGGGGGAATGAGAATGGAAAATGGTGTTGACTAAGCTTTTTGGGACTCAAGCTTAGTTAGGAAGTAGATCAAAATGAAAAGAATTTTTAGACAAGAAATGTGGCTTCCTTTCAAAGAAAGAAGTCATTTATGACATAAAATTTGTACAAATGAAGAGTATAAGGAGGACTGATCAGGCAGATCCTGCAGTGCTCATGGGAGGTTAGTAAGAAACTTTGAGGGGAATGAGGGAAGTTAGTGATGATTTAGCACTTTGCCACTTAGGCCACTGCTCTTGCTTTTCTGCTGATGGCCACTTGATTTACTCCAAGTGATGTCCTTGGATTCAGCTTTCTGCAACCTTCCACTACCTACCCTGCCTATTTCCTAACATTTTTTGTTACTTCAAGGAGGGTGCACTTGGACTTGCAAACCCTTAGGTGCCTTTTCTTTTCCTTTGGCTTTTCTTTTGATTCTCTATCTAAGGCTATACTTATTGCTTCCAAGGCCCCAGATTAAACAGTTGGGAACCTTCTTTCTCTACCTAACTACTTTGTCTGCCAAGATTGAACTGTTTGGACAGACTTCTTTCTCTAATCTATAACAAAAATTGAAACATGGCCTGACCCAGCTTAGGCTGTTGGATCACCCATTGGGAAATAGGGCAGCATCAACCAAATGTAAATGTGTGTCTTCCATCAGAATATGAGATCTTTGCATTCCCAAAGTAGATCATATTGGCACTTCCCATGCCAATCATGAAAAATGAAACCTATTGGTATAGGTAGCTAACAGTGGCTCCACTTGGGGATGGTTTTTCTTCTTGAAAGACCAAGAACAGCAGGTCAGAATGCCTTGGCCCTTGATCTGTTCTTACCAAAATTTGAAAATTCTCTCTTTGTACTTCAAAACTGGAGGCTATTACCTCTGTGGAATTTCTGGCATATAAAGCCCCTTTCTGCTTATTTGTAGTAGCTTCTCAAACTGAACTATTTATGTGCTGAAAGAAAATATATACAGCTGATTATGTACAGAAGGGGAAACTCTGTTATGTACATGGAAAGTAGTCGAAATAGTGCTTCAACATCTTGCCATTTACAGGACCTTCCCCTAAGTCAGTGCCATCCAAATTTTCCAAAAAATAAGTGTTATTTCCCTGTAGTGCTTGTATGAAAAAAGGCCCTCTCCAAAGGGAGTCAAATTTGCCATGCTTACCCTTGTCTTCTCTTCTTGAATCCCACTTAGCACTTTGTCCCCTATGAAGAAATCTTCAGCCTTAGTTCTTCTGTCAAAGGCTTTCTTCAGCTTTTCTTGTAGGATTTGAACTCTGCTGTACACTTGATCTCTGGTTTGCTGCAGACATATAATCTGATTGATCCTTCTCTGCATGTCATTTGGCTCAGCTTGACTTTCTTGGAGTAACTTCATGACAAGTACCCCTAGTGATGAAGGAAATTTGGCTTCTAATCCATAAACTAACTCATATGGGCTAACCCCAATGGACCTCTTGGTTGTTAGTCTATCTGCCCATAAGGCATTCACAAGCTTCTTATGCCAATTCTTCTTATTTTCTTCCAACACCTTCTTTATGATGTTCACAAGGCTTTTATTTGATGATTCAGCTAGGCCATTCCCTTGAGGGTAGTATGCAGTGGAATGGCCCAAAGTAATATGAAATTTGTGGCAGAAGTTCACCATCTTCTTGGATCTAAAAGCAGCAGCATTGTCTGTTATTATCTTGTTGGGGCAACCAAATCTAGACAATATGTTATTCTCCAAAAACTGAATGATTGTTGAATCATTTGCCTGTCTACATGGGATGGCTTCAATCCATTTGGTGAAGTAGTCTGTGGCTGTGAGGATCCATCTATGTTGGCCTGAAGATGAGGGATGAATTTCCCCAATGAAATCCAAGCCCCATTGCTGAAACGGTCTCTCTGTTGCAATAGGCCTCAAAGGGAGTGGCAGTAACTTTTTCTTTCCCTCAAATATTTGACATTTGTGGCATGAGGTAGAAAACTTTTTAACATCAGAGAACAAGGTGGGCCAATAGTAACCAACCCTCAGTATTTTATCCACAGTGGTCTTCCAATACATGTGTCCACCACAATCACCTGCATGAAATTCTTCCATGATTTTGTTAGTCTCACTCTCAATTAAGCAGTTTAACAATATACCCTCATGGTTTTTCCAAAGCAAATTGCCACCCATGACACAAAATTTTGAAGCTTTCATTTTTAGGAACCTACATTTAGTTCTGGACAATCCTGGGGGAGCACACAGGTTTTGTAACACATAACATATATCAAAATACCAAGGGGATTGTTCAAAGGCTACGTTGATCTTTGGAGTCGCCAGCTCCGGTTTACTGTCCAGTTGGTTGATGTCCAAGGCTTGGAAGTTTGTTTCAGTCATTAGTTTGGCCAAACCTTGCCCTTTTATCAGTTTTGTAGGTTTTATTTCAATGTCAAATTCTAAAATGTTGGCAATCCATTTTCCTCTTTTGCCCTCTAAGTTCTCTTGAGTAAGTATGTCTTTCACAATGGGACTTGGAACATAAGCTATAACATGGGAGTATAGGATGTAAATCCTAAAGTATTTGATGGCTTTGACTAAGGCATATGCTTGCTTTTCCATGATCTGATATTTCAGGGGTGCATCTCTGAGAGCTCTACTAAAGAAAGCAATGGGTTTTTCATTTCCTTGGTCATCTTTCTGTAATAGGACAGCAGCAATAATATGCTGGGAGGCAAAAGAGAAAATGATAAACTCTTTGTCAAATTGTGGATTTGTTAAGACTGGAGTTTGGGTAAGAGCCAATTTTATTCCTTCAAAAGCTTGATTTGCTTCTACCGTCCATTTTACTTTTGAATCCTTTTTTAGCATGTTATTCAGTAATCTGATCAATTCTGCTAAGTTTGGGATAAACCTCCTTAAAAAGTTAATCTTTCCCAAGAAGGCTTGCAATTCTTTGATGTTTCTAGGGTGGGGCATTTGTAAGATAGCCTGTATCCTATCTGGGTCAATTCTAATGCCATCCTTTGAAATGATGTGACCTAACAGCTTACCTTCTTCTAAACCAAACAGGGATTTCTTGGGATTTAAAGAAATTCCATATTTCCTACAAGTTATGAATATTTGCCTTAGATGTTTCAAATGTTCTTGGTCAGATTTTGAGAAAGGTGTGAGATCATCTAAATAAATGACAAGGAAGTCATGAATCTCTTTAGCAAAAGCAATATCCATTGCTCTTTGAAATGTAGCCCCTGCATTCTTCAATCCAAAAGGCATTTTTACATATTTGAAGGTTCCCCATGGGGTTGTAAATGTTGTTTTTTCCTGATCATCAGGGTGAACTAGGATCTGGTTGAAACCTGAGAATCCATAAAGTAAAGAAATTCTTGAGGCCCCCACTACTCTTTGCAAGATGTGATCCATCTTGGGTAAGGGGTAATTATCTTTCAAGGACACTTGATTCAAGTTCCTTAGATCAACACAAAGCCTTATTTCACCAGTTTTCTTTCTGGTAGGAACCAAATTTGAAACCCAATCAGAAAATCTGATTGGTGCTATGATGCCAGCCTTAAACATTTTTTGTACCTCTTGCTCCATTGCTGGGAGAAGCATAGGATTGATTCTCCTCAATTTTTGCTTAAAGGGTTTTTGATTTGGCTTGAGAGGGATAGTGTGTTGAATAACAGAGGTGTCATAGGATTTTAAATCCTCATAACTCCATGCAAAGACATCTTGGAATTCTTTAAAGAGGTCAATGTATTTAGGCTTCTGATCCGGTGGTAAAGATGCAGACAATTTAATTATCTTGGGTTGTTCTGTAGTTCCAATGTTACACTCTTCTATGGTAGTATTGAGGGGCTGCAATTTTGGATTTCTGAGAATATCATTTGAGTCGAAAATGTCTTCCAAGTGAGTGAGGCCTGTTGGGAGGAAGTTGTCTTTCAGTTGTATAACTTCAGCTTCATTTTCAGCTATCTCCTCACTACTGATTTGTTTAAGTTCTTGTAGGTTTTCTCTGTTAAAAATGGTTGGATGTAACATTTGGTTTGCTGTTTTGGGTGAAATACTTGTTTGGTGCTGTTCACCTAGTGCTTGTGAATCACTTGCAGCCTCCATATCAATGTTTAGCCCTGAAAATTCTTGCTGTAAAGTCAAAAATTGATTTATGTGGGTATCATCCTCAAACACTTGCCAGTCCTTGACATTGTTTGGGACAGAAGGTCTGTGTTTAACCTCGGCTGTAAAGCAATGCTGGGGTTCAAAAGGAAGTTTACAAGTGCTTGCAAATGTAGCCAAACTATGAGCATGCAGGTTATGGGTTCTAGGAATTTTGGTAATTTGAAATTCAGTGAAGGACTTTAGTAGTTCAGCAGCAGCAGATCTATAAGATCTTAGTCTTTTGTCATTGGTGACAAAATTACCCTTTACTTGTTGGATAACTAGGTCTGAGTCTCCTAGGATTGAAACTTTTATGGCTTGTAAGGATTTTACTAGCTTGAGGCCTAGTAAGAGAGCTTCATATTCTGCCATATTGTTGGTGCACCTGAAGTTTAACCTATAGGCTCGGCCTTCTGCATGACTGTTTTGTTTATTATGTATCCAAACCCCTGCTCCTGCCCCTAATTTGTTGACTGACCCATCGAATTCAAGAAACCAGAGGACTTCTTGGTTAAGGGAAGAATTGTCAACTGTTATGGGAGTTGGCAACAACAACTTGAGATCTTGGCTTACATTTGGTTTTCCTTCTTGAACAGTTTTGTTAATTGATTTCTCAATCATTATTTCTTGAACAACAGTTTCTTCATTTATATGCTGATCTTGTTTGAGTGTCTGGTTTTCTTCATCATTTGTGGGACCTGTTTTATCATTGAAGAGAATATAGGAGTCTATGTCAGAATGGACAGCATATATGGGAAAGTTTTGAGGTTTTTCTTCACTGCTGACCATGTATTTCATAAGTGACTCTCTATATAACCTCTTGGGTTGACCAAAGACTGAGATGGTGGCATATGACATGTCTAATTGTAGGGAACCTTGGAGTTTAGCCCCCCATGATCTTGATAAGAGCATCCCATATTTGGGTGGGATATCAGCAACTACAACATCCATTAGAATTGTTTTATTTGGGTACTGAACAAGGGACACACATAAGTCTTTTATTAAGCCTAAACACTTAACTTGGCTGGAGTCAAATGAGAATAGGTCCTTATATGGTCTTGTAATATCTAGATTCAATCTCTCCATGATTGATTTAGGCATTAAGTTGTGAGAGGCACCTGAGTCAAACATTGCATTGTGTAGTATCTTATCATGAACATGCAGGCTGACATAGAAAGGTAAGATCCCTGTAACTGATGTCTTTCCATCAACCTCTGGACCGAAAAGCAATTCTGGGGTGTCATCCAACACATTGACACTATCTTTATTACGAGTAAGTTGTAGGGACTTCTTGATTTGTTGTTTATAAATGTCATTCTTGGCTAGTTCTGAAAGAGGAATAGCTACCTTCAATTTGCCAATTTCAGCTTCTAAGTCAAAGGGTCTTTCAGATTGGATCTTGGTGTTGTGGGTGACAGCCTTTTCCTTGTTCACTAGGTTTTCTTCTTGATTCTTATCTTGATCTTGAGGCTTGTCCTTATTACTCATCTCTTGAGGAGTGTTACTTGGATCGGGCTGCAAGGGTGATGTAGCCATAGGCTGTTGTTTTGAAGGCAATGGTTCAGTGACTTCTTGAACGATTACTTCATTTGTAACTGAATCAGTTGTGTCATTTGGCTCTGTGACTATGGCTCTTTTGGGCTGCTGGCTATCCTTTGTTTTTTCAGGCTGAGTTACATTTATAGTTCTGCTTCTTAGCTTGTATTGCTTATGAACTTCATAAACAGCTGTGTCATAGCCTTGTTTAAAGTCAAATGACTCACCTGACCTGGTTTGGAATTGTTGAATTTCATCATCCTTATGATCTTCTTGACTCAGAAAAACTTGCTGCTCATCATTCAGGCCCATCAGGTTAATATGGGTGTCATCTGTTTGCTCATTCAAAGTGGAAGCCTCAGTATAGTTTTCCTGGAACGGAGGTCTTATGTTTGGATCAGAACCGGCCTTGCCAACGTTTGGGTTTTGATTTCTCCTAAAATTGGGATTCCTGATAGGGTTATTTTGTGGTGCTTCCCATGATGACTTTCTCTCAACTGATTCTACTCTATCACCCAATCTCTTCATACCAGTGAGTATTGCATCCAGTTTTTGATCAAAGGCTGAGGGTTCTTCTTTGAAGGTGGTTCTCTTTTCCAATCTTGCCCTATTTCTTTTGGCAATCAGGTTAGCCTCTACTGTGACAGCAACCTTTTGGGCATCTTCAAGGGTTTCAGGGGCTCTTTCCTTCAACTGATATGCCATATCAGGGTCAAAACCATCAGGAAATTTGTACAAGGCTAAATCGGGAGGAGGTCTTAAATTTTGTGGTATCGCATCATATACATTGTTGAATCTTGCACAATACTCCAAAACGGTCTCTTGAGGACCTCGTTTGATTGTATCATATTCACCAAGTATGTGCAGGGGATCTTTCTTTTTCTCCCATCTGTTAGTAAAGGCTTGGTAAAGCTCATCAGGAGTTGTGATGGTATTTACAGCCAGTGATCTAAACCAAGTTCTTACATCCCCTGTCAGGCTCTGAACAAAGATTCTCATTCTCACACTGTCATCATCTATTTCATAGTTCTCAAAATGGTCTTGCATCCTTCTGGCATGCTGAATTGCTGTAAAAGGGCCAGTGGAGTCAAAATATGAGATCTTGGATTGGTAGTCCTGAGGTAGAGCTGCAGGATTAGCAGGCAACTGCAGGGGTGCATATCTATTAGCCATATTTGCAGGATTTATAGGATTGACAGGGATAACTGGGATAACATGAACGACTGGTACAACAGGGGTAATGGGAACGGTAGAAACTAGAGTGTTGGTCAAGGGAATATGTGCAGTGGATGGAGGTGTGAAAGGAGGGCTTTGAGATGTGGATGGTGAACTGGGGGAATCAGGGGTAGACCGAAATAGAACCTTGATTGGAGTTGGGACAGGGTTTGGGTAAGCTGTCTCAGGACTCAAGTCAGCAAGAGTTTCCTGTCCTTGCTGCTTCCTAATGATTTTAGGGATTGTATTAGGATTTTCAAAAACAGTTGGTGGATTGGGGTCAGGATTTGACCTTGTATATCGCGGATTCTTCTTGGGAGCCAGCTTCTGAACTTGTTTTTTTTTTTTTTTTTTGAGTATGTTTTTGGAATATTTTTGTGTCTACAAGGGCCAAACAAGATTTTGGAATGGCTGTGTATATATCAAAGCTAGCATGAAGATTGACTGAAGCAACTTTAAGAAATATACAGAAATTAGAAAATCCTGAGGAGGTCCCCAGTGGAGTCGCCAATTATGTTAACACTCAGGTTGTTCCCTTTGACTCCCAAGGGAAATGACCGAGGTAACCACTAACCAATCTTTGGGTCACAGGTTCTAGCCTACCTATGACCAGAGAGGGCTCTCTCTTTATGTTTTAGCTTTGTTTGTGTAATATTTTAGGCTAGCTATGATGCTCAAGGTTTGTTTTTGGACTTTGTTGGATGATGATTTCAGTCAAGATATATATGTGCTCACTAGAATGTTTTAAGCCATTGGGCATGGAGTCAGGGGTCCTTTAGTTGTTTGGTGTGCTGTGTTGACACAGTAGTGATGCTGCAGAGCTAAATAAGTGTCTGAGGAACAACGTTTTGAAATTGTGATTAAGTGTGATGTATCCAGTTTATGAAAGGCAATTAAGAATCTTCCAACAAACTGATATGCAGAAAAAGTGAGAATATTATTTAGAAGCAGTGAAGAATTTCTAGATAACATTCATATTTATAGAATTAATGATAAAACATGAGCAATTAAGAATTCATGTCTATAGTTAATTCTGAAGAAAACATTTACAGCAATAAAAGATTGAGCACAAGGTGTAACCAAACATATCCTGCACTATCCCTTTTCTCTATTGCTAGATCAGTGAAACATGAGCATGATTTAATAACATAAGAAGACAAAACAGAGATTGAGAAAAACTTATTATTCCATCAGACAGCACAAGAATTCTGTAACAACACGCATGTCATCAGCAAGACATCAAATTTTCAGGAAATCACTGAGCTGGTCCGGCCCTTTGTATTAGTTAATCTGAAAGTGTACAATACATTTGCCTCAGAGTGAAAAACACCAACCCCTCATGCGTTGCTAAGGGGGGCATATATACAAAATTTACATGAGAAAAATATCAAGGAAATGAGTTAATGGCTCATAAATGTTATGCCAACTCCTGGAGCTTTGTAGCTGAGAAAGTTAATGCTGTAGTAACTCTTCAGTGCTTTAGCTGTCCAAATAGTCAGAAACTGTTGACTTGGTGGATGTTGGAGTCGGCTGAGGGTACGCTATCCAAAATTTGCGTATTTTCTTATCCTTTGGGGCAGCTGTTGTTGTCCATGTGCTGAGTCACCTTTCAGCTGCCTTAAATGCTAACTTTATTTTGCTGTTTGTCTTCTAGTGAGTTGGAGCTGGCAATGACCGAACAACTGGAGCTATCGTGGCAGAATTTGAAGCATTGCCTGCCACCAATCCTCCTTGGGCAACTGATGTCTTCGAATTTTTACTAAAGTTTCATCGGCCTCTGCATATCTGTAAAAATTTGGAGGAATTTCAAAAAGGTGCTTTACCTCATTTTCAATAAAAAATAGGCCTTCAAGCTTATTATATAGGCTCTGTCCTGTTGGAGGCCCTGTTTCCTCAGAAGTACTGCCAGATGTAGTGATTTGATTTTCAATATAAGTTGCCATTCTGTTGGTATATTGCTCTCTGGAGATCAGTCTTCCTGCACCGCTTAGTAGGTTGGGCAGTCCTTTTGCTTGCAGTGCTGCCATTTTGAGTTGGTACTCATCCACCTCAGCCTGTATTTCATAGCACTTCGTCTCCACAGTTTGTACATAATTCCTGAGAGTGATTACCTTTTTAGCTGTGAGGACAGCCTCTGTTCTGTTGACTATGCCAATGGCTGCCAGTTCCTCCTTTTCTTGTCTGTTCAAAAAGTCTATCATTCTATTGGCCTGGTCAGGCCTGTTTCCCAGTGCTGTCTTGGCCCTCTGAATCTCTGTCTGTGCTTGGCCAATTAAATCCATTTGCTCATGTATAGTTTTAATTGACTTCCATTGTTTAGTGATGGATTGGTCAATTTTGGCCCATAGAATTCTTTTTATTTCAGCCATGGTGCCTTCCAGATTCAGCTCTTTCTCCAAGGCCTTTATCTTTTCTTTTAGGGCCTTTATTTCTCGGCCTTGTTCTGCCACAGTCATCTTTGATTTATCATATTTGGCATCTAGTTCTGCCAATTTTTCCTTGCCCTCTTTTATTTGATTTGCCTGGAGCTCCATCTCTTTAATGGCCTTAGTCAATTCTTCCACGCTTGCGCTGGAATCTGGAGCTATTGTTGTTGCTGTTGCTTCTGTTGTGGGAGCCACTGCTGCCTCTGTAGTTGTTGCAGTGGTTGAAGTAGTTGGAGGAGCTTGGGATGTGGATTCCCCCTGCTTATCTTGTAATGCTCCTTCAAGCTCCTTCTCTAAATCGATGACTTTCTGGTTGAGCTGCATTATAAGGTCAAGCTGCTCATCGGCCTGTTTTGCCTGCTGTAATTCTGCTGTTTGAGGGTGCTCTGTGGGCAGCAGTCTCAACCTCTTCTTCAATGCATTGAGGTCATCCTCCTTTTTCTTCATAAGGGCCCTTACACCCTTTGGATCCTTAGGATCATGTCCTAGGTCGATAATGATGTCCTCAAGTGATTTTATTCTGTTGTCTTTGGCTAGGGAGGACATTCTTTCAAAATCCAACTGAATGTTGGTATTTTTCAGTGACTCTTTTAGTTCATGGGCCATGGTTGCCCTGTCCACCAAGGTTGCATAGACCATCTCTCCAGTTTTCTTGTGGAGTTCAATTTGGTCCATGGGATGGATGTCTTTGGCCATGACCTCCACCCTTGTCTTCACATAATCTGCAGCTGATTTTGGATGGGGCACTGTAGGTTTGAAATGACTGAGGATCATTTTCTCCTCTTGAATGTCATATACAGACATTAGCCTTTCTTTCTGGGTTGGTGTTGCATTTAAAAATTGTTTATAGACTTCCACCCTCAGCAAGTCATTCTGTGCCTTAATTTGCTTGAAAGAAGCCTTAGTGCTTTTGGGCTTCTTGCTCTGCTGAGAGGAGGAGGACACCTCCAAACGAAGTTGTAATCCCTGCTCCTGCTGAAAGGAGCTTGTACCTGTATGTTGGCTGCCCTCCCTGTCTTTCCTTGAACTGTCAAGGACTTCTTCTGTGATGTCTTCTACCTCTGGGGAGTCAGCCCATTGCCTTTTGGTCTGGGGTTGTTGGGAGGATCCACTAGCACGAGTGGACTCTTCTCTGTCTCTTTTCGTACCCCTCTCCTCCTGTGCTGGGGTCTGCAAAATTGGAGCTGTTGGTGGCTCAGTTTGTGGAGGGGGAGTCTGCTCTTGTTGCTGCTCTGGTTGCTACCCTTGTTGCTGCCCTTGTTGCTGCTCACTTGAAGGGGCAAGCTTTTCTTTCACGGTTTATTCTTCAGCACCCATTTTTCCTTTCCCTTTGTCTGTACCTGGTGCTGCTGTAGAAGGTGCCTGTGTGGCTGGTGCAGTTCTTGTGGCCGAGGTCCCTTCTCCTGCTGAGTGCGGTCGTTTGAAGGGTACCTGCTGCACAGAATCTAGGTCAAGAGTCTTTTCCAATTCCTTGACATTCTTTTGCATTATCTCTTCTTCAGTTAATTTTTCAATTAAAGTATCCTGCTGCCATTCTTGCTGGTTGGCATATTTTTCAATGTGTGGATATTTGCAATGCTTATAACCTAGCAGCCTGTACTTGACTCTTCTAGCAGTAATGAAGCCTTCAGGGTCGTAAGGGACCCACCGGAAACTGTGTGATAGCTTGTATTTGTCTTTGAGGATTAGGTCAGCATCTTCCCATCCTTCTTTTTTATTCATGATGAAGGGGCCCAAGTGGTTCTTGAACTTGAGATGGGATTTCTTTTTGGAGCTGTGAAAGTGAGTGAGGTCAGAGTGAATTAACTGCCTATAATACTCCAAGGCAAATATCCTCATAGGCACATATTTTGGGAGCCTGTATGGACAGAGCTCACAGCCATAGACTCTGATGACTGTATGATCCTCATATAGGTACCAATCACCTATTTTGTAATTCTTGGAGAGCTGCAGGACCTTCTGTATTTCAAATGATATTCTAGGAGGAGGGGACCTCATCAATAAGCAAGAGACATGGTATACAAATTGATCAATAAATTCACAATAGGAATAGGGTGAATTTTGGACTTCGTGAAAGACAGATGTCCAGAAGATAACAGATCTTCTTTCCCCTTTAGAGTCCAGCTTTTTGATGTAGCATGGAAAGGCCTCAGACTGATAGTACATGAAAAGGTGGTAGATATAGGATGAGTACTTGAAGACGCCCTGTCTGTCTATTTTGCACAATTGATCATGAATCTTGTTAGCTATAAACTTGGCAAAGTTATATTTGTGGGCAGGGGGTTGGCCTGGGCTGTAAGCAGCTAATAATACCAGCATTGTTTCATCCACATGCTCACTGGTTCTGTACCCCAGCACATAAGCAATCATGTCCAACAAAAGTCTGCCTACCTCAGTAAAATAAACATCCAAGTAGGGAGGTGGCCCTGTGGGCTGGCATTCAGGCCTCATAAATGTCTTGGTGATTTTCTGAATATCCTCACTGGTCATCTTGGCACCAGTGTCCAGCAGATAATTCATGGAAAAAGGGAACAGCAGCTCAGTTTGATCAAAGTTGAGCATCTTATTGATGGATTCAGGATTGATGTGAAAGAGGATGCTCCCAGATGGAGACTTAATAGCTCTGTGATGTACATCATAATTTTCAGCACATAGGCGAATAATCTCAGGAAAAATATTGACAGAGGGGAGACAGTAGTGTGGCAGATTTGACTCCCATATCCCATATGTATCCTGGCCATTCAGGTAGTCATCTCTTAATTGCCTGAAGGTCTGCAAAAAGTCCCTGTTACCCACAAAGTCTTGGATGAGGTAGTCCCTGTCAGCAAGAGGCAAGGACTCCAGGTCTTTATTTGGTGCATTTATAGGAGCAACACTGAGGGCTGTGGGTGCAGGAGCAGCCATTATGTAATCTGAATTTGAACAAGGTGAGTGCAATGGTTTGCAAGGTTCCTCAAAGCTTAAGTGACAGGCTTACTGTAGATAATGCTTGAAATTTTCTTCAAAGTGGAATAAGCAGGCTTGGCAGACTTGTCTCTGCTGTTTTTTGGTAAATTCACAGGGATTGTGAATTGATGAGGATGATTGCAGAGGGTGTGCGGGCTTCAATTTGGTGACATGCAGACTTGGGCTTCCACCCGGCAGAAGGGAACAATACCGGGCAACTCGGGGCTCAATTTGTAATTTTCAAGCCGTGAATTATCGCTTGAATATCAAATTCATGGAGCTGGGGCAATGTGGGTTGATGTAATTTCAAATTAAGTAGTAGACAGTGTGAAATTTAGGATTTGACCGATGCTTATTGGAGAATTCGTATAGAAATGGCATGCATAGGGGCGAAACAAGGAACTTGCGATGAATACCTGGATAAATAGCTTGGAAAGCCTGCGGGCTGAGCAGTGAAGGCTCAAGGTAGCCGAGTTGACGAGTTCTGACGGTTGCAAATTCAAATTTGGAGGTTGGAGGTGACCCGGCGATGAAACGACGACAACAACTCTGTCCTTTACACTCAAAAATGACATAAAACGGCTAAAACCACGTTTTTTAACGACGAATTCGGGCCCAAAGGGTCATTGGCGCCTTTCCGCCGATGACGTCAACATGATGTCATGGCGGGCCCGGGGTACGGAGGGTGACGTGGACGCTGAGCTGGAGGCCAGCGTGGACGGACATGGTGGCAGGCAGAGAACAGTGGCAGGGCTACGTGGAGGGCCACGCTATGCGGGGGTGGGCGGAGGTCGCGCAACGTCATGATGACGTGTAGTTGACGTAGCAGGGGAGGTGGTAAGCGGTCTCCCCGCACCACCTTTGCGCAAAGGCGGTATCGGGGAGGGGGGCCCCGAACAACCCCGCCGCTTGCCACGCGTCCTTGGTACGGCCCCCAATACCGCCATTCCCCGGACGTTAAAGGGCGACGGGTCGGGATCTGATATTGACAGCCCACCGTTAGATCGGGGGCGGCGGACGATCGACGGTTGGCGGGCACTGTTGATCAACGCACAGTTTCGGGTTGGGTCCCGCCCGATTATTTAAAATATTCAATTTAATATTTGTGGTGCGGGACTATAGGTTTTGGGGATTTGTGGGTTTTTCGGGGTATGAGTTAATCTGTGGGGGGAAAAGGATTAAAAGTGGGTTTAAGCAGAGGGAAAGGGGCTCTTTGATTAAATTCTTTAAGAAAAGAGGGGAGATGATGGATTAGTACAGGTTATTACTCTGACCAGGGGTTAGAGTAATCCCAAGGCCAGGTTGACCATAGTCCCTGGGGGACTAATGTCTCCCTTAGACAAACTTATTTAGCTATAGTGCTAAAAGGGGGGATATTATACATGTTTAGGGGTTTATACACCATGGTGTTATAATAGAAGGGGGAAGGGAAACATAAGGGATTTAGTGTAGATACAGTCAGTAGTTAGTACTGGGGGGAATGAGAATGGAAAATGGTGTTGACTAAGCTTTTTGGGACTCAAGCTTAGTTAGGAAGTAGATCAAAATGAAAAGAATTTTTAGACAAGAAATGTGGCTTCCTTTCAAAGAAAGAAGTCATTTATGAAATAAAATTTGTACAAATGAAGAGTATAAGGAGGACTGATCAGGCAGATCCTGCAGTGCTCATGGGAGGTTAGTAAGAAACTTTGAGGGGAATGAGGGAAGTTAGTGATGATTTAGCACTTTGCCACTTAGGCCACTGCTCTTGCTTTTCTGCTGATGGCCACTTTGATTTACTCCAAGTGATGTCCTTGGATTCAGATTTCTGCAACCTTCCACTACCTACCCTGCCTATTTCCTAGCATTTTTTGTTACTTCAAGGAGGGTGCACTTGGACTTGCAAACCCTTAGGTGCCTTTTCTTTTCCTTTGGCTTTTCTTTTGATTCTCTATCTAAGGCTATACTTATTGCTTCCAAGGCCCCAGATTAAACAGATGGGAACCTTCTTTCTCTACCTAACTACTTTGTCTGCCAAGATTGAACTGTTTGGACAGACTTCTTTCTCTAATCTATAACAAAAATTGAAACATGGCCTGACCCAGCTTAGGCTGTTGGATCACCCATTGGGAAATAGGGCAGCATCAACCAAATGTAAATGTGTGTCTTCCATCAGAATATGAGATCTTTGCATTCCCAAAGTAGATCATATTGGCACTTCCCATGCCAATCATGAAAAATGAAACCTATTGGTATAGGTAGCTAACACTTCAATCACAAGTTTCAGTGTTGTTGAGAGCATTTTTGAAAAGACTTTTTTGTTGTTGCTTTGAAGAAAACTTTTTGAAAAACTTCGTTTTGCTTTCTTGAACTTTGTTTTCATTTGGTTTCCTTTTAGTGAATGAAAGTTCTTTATGTTTGTCTTGAAACTTGTTTTTAGTGTTTAGATGAAATGAATGGTAGCATCTCATATTCCATCTAGACATTTTAGTGGAAAAATAAAAAGTGATAAGCAAGCAACTTTTATTTCTTGTTTTTAGAGTAGTTTTGAATCTTGCATCAGCATATATTTGTGCATTAGGATAGATTTGCATATCTTTTTAGGCATACATAGCTTTGTTAACTTTTGTGAGTGTGAAGCGTGAATTAAAGAAAAGAAAAGAAAATTTTGTTTTATTTGAAGTTCCTCTGAACCCTATAGAAATTGCTTTTCATCGAAAAACGGAAACAAGTGCATGTGCATGTAGTTAGGTTTTTATTAATTTCTTTTGCGTCAAAAAACACCACTAGTTTCACTTCCCTTACCCTGTGACTTAAAGAACAACCTATTTTAAGATCAAGCGCTAACTAAAATTCACTAGAACTTTTTGTTTAATTCAGTTACACCAACAAGTTTAGGATTTTAGGGCCTTGGATTAGGCGAGTGGAGAGTTAACTCTCCAAGGCCATATAAACGTCAAACATAGGAGTCTGGATAATGAGTGAAAATCCAATAGCGTTAGGAAGACCAGGAAAGCTCCGGATCTGGGAGTTAAGCACAAGGGTCTGTGAAGACAGGGAAGAGAGATACCCCCTCTCCTACTTGTCCGAACTTACCTCACGACTGTTTCACCTGGCTTCTGCGACAAGTTGGTATCCATAGTTGCTACTCCTAGGGATCTACACAGGTGGCTGCGGAGGGGAATCCCGTGGCACATGAGGTCGACATTGCATCACTCTCGACAGTACTACTGGAGGGCACCCTTGCGAAGCTTGGGGGCTTGCACTGGCATAGGCTGTTGTTAGGAGGTCAGCGTAACTTCCTCTGTTACCTTCGCTGATAGGACTGGGCCCTCATCATCCCAGACTATCTTCAGAATGCCCCTTAATTCACTTTCTGGTATTTTGGTGTCTGGTCCTAATCACCCGGAGTGGAAATACTTGGAAGTTGTTTGACTGGCTGTTATCTTTAGGGACGTTATAGTGTGTGCTTTGTGCTCTTAGTTGGCCTAGCTTTCAATTTTTTGAGTCTTTAGTTAGATCATAACAAAAAATTCAAATTGACTGACCGATCTCCTAGACGGTCTTGAAGACTTCGTGGTCTTTCACCACCAAGTTTAGAGCCTTCTCCTAGAAGGCGCA
The DNA here is from genome assembly GCA_031772625.1 of Pinus tabuliformis. Classification (NCBI taxonomy): domain Eukaryota; kingdom Viridiplantae; phylum Streptophyta; class Pinopsida; order Pinales; family Pinaceae; genus Pinus; species Pinus tabuliformis. Next base: position 1,926,517,553 of record CM062817.1, on the reverse strand, counting down.
GAGGTAATACTTCTGGTGGGTTTCGTCCCACGACAGTTGGCGCATTGGGGATTGATCCTCCACCCGGGGGCATTAGTGTTCAAGCAAGGCCTGGCACTTCTGCAGAATAAGAGAGGGACACTCCAGTCCTTTCTCGAGTTCTCTTTCAAGCGGAGAATAACATAGAGGTAGAAAAACTCTCAGAGTCATTAGCGGCTCCGAATTCTCCACTACCATCTAGTCATCTAGACGTATTACAATACGTTGGGAGTCCAACGAATAGACCGTCAAGTCCAGGTTACGCTACGTGCTTACCATCGATGACCACTACTGGAAGCATGGCTTCTACTATGAGTGCTACAACTATGCACACTCCAACATCGGTACAGGGGGGAGGAACGATTTCCATCTCCTCTACTTCTTTGTTTGGATATTTTGCTAGCACATCTTTAGTTGGGTCTACCTCCATTCTGTCCACGAGTGGAAATTCCCAAACCATGCTTTTGGTTCTGGATTCTTCTCGTTTGGCACCCATTCACAGGGTATTCCATCAGTTCCGTTTAGTGCCGCTATGTCCATGATGGGCGGATCGGCTTCATTCCAGGGTTTTCCTTTCGGAAGTGGTCATATACCACATTCCAACCCGACAATAGGATCCATGCCTTTTTCTTCTATAGGACAAAGCAGCAATCCTTTCCAAGGTTGGACTAACCCTGGGGTTAGTGGCACGGGAACTGGGAATCCTTCTTTCGGCCAACAAGGGAATAGGCCGTACTCCACAGTTAGTTCGTTTCAAAGTATTCCTCCCTTAGCTTCGGCTTGGAATCTGTATCAGGGGTTATCAACTCCTTATAATCCTTTAGGAGGAAAGTTTGCTGGTTATGGAGGTTTTGCGGCAGAAGTTGGTCAAAATCCGAATTTTGCTGGATCACAAGGCTTTCCTTTTGGTTCAGCCAGTTCTGCTGGTTACCTCGGGTAGCCTAGTGCCTTCCAAAATCTAGGCCAATCTTCTCAGAACTTTGGGAGTTCCGCCCAGTCTGGGTGGAATCCCCAATGTCCTCCTAGGCTTCCGTTTCTGGCAACGTTGAACTTGCTAGATCTCACTAAGTTAACAAACGATCCAATCAAGTACAATCCATCCTGGCCTCCGGTCCCAACCAAACTCCCTTCGGACATTCCAAAATTCGAAGGGAAGAGCGGTGAGGACCCAGGCAACCATGTAACCACATTCCATTTGTGGTGCTCATCTAACTCCCTGATCGATGATTCGATTAGGTTGAGACTTTTTCAACGCACCTTGACTGGTAATGTGGCCAAATGGTATATAGAGTTGCCATGGGGCAGCTTTACATCTTTCGCTGACTTAGCCAATATTTTCTTAAATCATTTCCAGTTGCCTGTCCGTTATGATGCCGGAACTGAACTTCTCGCCACTTTTCGTCAGGATAAGGCAACTCACATTTCTGACCATATTCAGGAACGGAGATGGAGAAAGAGGCTCATTAAAGCCAAAATCCCTCTGGAGTACCATCTCGAGTGGTTTTTGAAATCTTTACAACTCGAGATCTCCAAATATGTCTCCATGTCTGGAGTCTATTCGGAGGAGCAAGCCATTTTTAGGGCCCAACAATTAGAATTGATCTACTCTCAGTCTGAGATCCTTCAAAAATACTTGCCAGATGCTCTTGGGTCTAAGGCTGACATAGCTAAGTCGAAGCCAGGTCCCCACACAGATGGTATCGTTGGGTCGGTAGACACAACTACCGTGAACTTGTTGAATCAATTGCAGCAGTTGTCTTTACAAACTGCTTCTAACAACTAAGTCACATCATCTAACCCCCCGGCTTCCCAAACTTCTTCGATTAACGTCATCCAATCTGATAACCCCAAAGCAAATCAAAATTCCAATGGGAAAAAGAAAGGACGAGGTAAGAAAAAGAACCAGGATGGGAAGCCTGATGCAAATAAATCCGGCAACAACGCTGGTAGTGGTAGAAATGAGTCTAGAAAGAAAGTCAAGTTTCCATGCAAGTTGTGCAGTGGAGACCATTTAACTTATCTCTGCCCTAATATTGAAGACGCTCAGCGCTTGTTAGGACAACAAAGGACTTCTAGTTCTCAGGCTATGTTAACCAACCCTTTTCCCCAAGGGCAGCAACTTCTTGTTGGCGCGAGTTCAAACCATAGAACCTCCGCAGGGGGAAACCAGGAAGGGGAAAAATCATCAAATGTTTTCATGATGGGTTCTAATGTCCATGTGGCTACTCGGTCACGTGATTATGGTGAAGCCGAAACTTCCAAGGACAAGACTGCTCCCGGAAATACTGACCTTCATATTGAGCGATTCCCTATCGAGACTATACCACAGATGCCGAAAGGTTCCGCTAAACGCGCGACTATTAATCCTAACGCTAGGGCCACCCAGAATTACTCCATTATTGAGGATCTGGCTCAGAATCCGTGCACCATGTCTGCTTTAGAGGTTCTCCAGTCGTGTCTGGCTCAGCGAAGTGCTTTACTTTCCGCGATTGGGGCAGTCGATCCAACTAACTCTCTAGTGCTCACTTTCAACATGTTAAATGTCAAAGTGCTCACTTTCGACATACCTGAAAATCAACATTTTTCATACCGTTATCGATGAAGGAGCTTCCACGTGTGTCATGTCGATGTCATGTTGGAAGGCTATTGGATCGCCTTTGGCCATTCCTTCACCTACCGTCTTGACTGCATTTGATGGTCATTCTCATAAGCGGCATGGGATTATCCCGGCCTTTCCTATATGTGATGGGGGGAAGGTCATCAATATTGAAGTAGAAGTCATAGATGCTAACCTAGACTATAATCTCCTCTTAGGAAGGAACTGTGTATACGAGATGGATGCCGTTGTTTCGACTCTGTTTCGTGTCATTTGCTTTCCTCATGAGGGGAAAATCGTTAAGGTTGATCAATTGGATTATTTTCCAGTCGATCCTCAAGCAAGCTTTGACTCTACTGTTCCCTTAGTGGATAACCCTCGTCCGCCTACTAAGAATTTAGGAGTAGGGATGTATTCCTCATTGATGGGTACCTTTGATCTTCCCTCTCCTTTCGATAAAATCAATGTTGTTTCATCATCTAAGGAGTCTCCTCGAGAAGAGTTCTTCCGAAATCGTTATTTTTCAGACCCTTGGGCCTTGCCTTCACCTATGACCACATTAGTTGAAGGACAAGTGAATGGAATGGCATTCCCTATATCTACAGCTGAGCTTAGATATCAGTCTATCGTTAACTCTGCAGACGACCATTCTACTCCTTTTTCCGAAGAGGAGTTATATGGTAATGTGGCCTCGGCTTGGAGCCTTGATTCTACCTCTGCCTTGGACTGCTTAGATTCAGTTTTACCTTCTGAAGAAGCAATCCTCGAAGCAATGATGGGTATAGATCGACCTTGGGAAGACTTACACCATCTTTCATACTTTCTTCCTCCATTGCAGGAAGTAGAATCTAGATTCTCTGAGCTCTTTACTAGTGATGTTTGTACGGTGTCAAATCTTTTGGCTCCAGCACACGTTCGTGCTGAAGGTAACATGTCGGTGATTTCAAAAACGATACCTATAAACATCTCTAGGGACCCTAACGTAATCGAGAATCTCTTCATCGGAATCGAATGTTCCCCTGAAGAAATTCAAATTTACACCGACCTGTTCAAGGAATTTCAAGATGTATTTGCTTGGTCTTATGAAGAAATTCCTGGCATTGATCCTTCTATAGTTCAACATGAGATCAAGACATATGAAAATGCTAAACCGGTTCGTCAAAGGCTTTGCCTGGTTAACCCTAGGAAAGAAGCAGCTATCAAAGCTGAAGTTGAGAAGCTGCTAAATGCGGGTTTCATTTACCCTATTCCTCTTACTAATTAGGTTTCTATTCCAGTCCCTGTGGATAAAAAGCAAGGAACAAACTAAGTATGCATCGATTTTAGGGACCTAAACAAGGCTTGTCCGAAAGATAATTACCCCACGCCATTCATTGATCATATTATCGATGAGTGTGCGGGTAATGAGATTTTTTCCTTCATGGATGGCTTTTCAGGTTATAATCAAATTTCTATCCGTCCTGAAGATCAACATAAGACAACCTTTATATGTCCCCGGGGTACCTTTGCATATAGAAAGATGCCTTTTGGTCTTAAAAATGCTGGAGCCACTTTTCAGCGGGCCATGTCATATGCTTTCCATGACATCAAACATGTCATCGAAGCATACTTGGACGATCTCGCTGCTCGTTCTCGAAAGAGAACTGATCACCCTAGTCATCTTCGAATGGTTTTTGAGCGATGTCGTTTTTATAAAATCCGGTTGAATCCCAACAAGTGCGTTTTCGCGGTTACGTCCAGTCGGTTGTTAGGGTTCATTGTGTCAAATGAAGGGATTCAGGTTGATCCCTTCAAGGTTGAGGCAATAGTTCAGTTGCCTCCCCCGTCCTCAATTCGACAACTTCAAAGTCTTCAAGGGAAGGCTAATTTCTTAAGACGGTTTATAGTGAACTATGCCGAGATCACTAAAGGGTTCATGCGTTTGCTACGGAAAGGAGTTCCATTTGTATGGGACGACTTTGCGCAACGATCGTTTGATGCTTTGAAAAAAGCATTAGTCTCTGCCCCACTTTTGAGTCCACCGGATTATGGTAGAGACTTCCTTTTATATCTCGCTGCAGCAGAATCAACCATTGGTATGGTTCTCGTTCAGGAGGACGATGCTCTCACCGAGCATGTGATTTATTATTTGAGCTGAGGCTTAATAGGTCCTGAACTTCGCTATTCTCCGGTTGAGAAATTGGCCTTGGCAGCTGTCCATGCTGTCCAGCGGCTCCGTCATTATATCCTGCTACGCAAAAATTTTGTCTTAGCGGCAGTCAATCCATTTCAATTTGTCCTCAGTAGGTGAGTGATTGGGGGCAAATATAATCGATGGATAGTCATTTTGCAAGAATGTGATCTCGAGTTTTTGTCTGCCAAGTCTAAGAAATCCATGGTTTTCGCTGAGCTAATTTCTGAGCTGCCTTGTGGAGAGGATACTGTTTATGAGGAAAGTTTTCCCGATGAACATTTATTCCTCATCTCTTCACTCGACCCTTGGTATGGAGATATTATTGTCTCTCTCCAGACTTCGAAGTTCCCCTCTACTTTCTCCAAGGATGAACGTCAAAAATTACATCACCTGGATAAAAATTATGTTATCATTGGTGACACATTATATCGACGAGGGGTTGATTCAATCCTTCGGCACTGTTTAACCTTAGAGGAAGCAGAGTCAGTGCTCAATGACTGCCACAGTGGAGCTTGTGGTGGTCATCTATCAGGGCTTGCTACAGCCAAGCGCATCTTACGTGGCGGCTATTTTTGGCCTTCACTCTTTAAAGACTTTGTGGAAGTGGTCAAACGCTGTCACCCTTGTCAAATTTTTACTCGAAAGATGCGCACACATCCAGCTCCTCTTTTTCCCGTTGTCACCGTCGGTCCCTTTACTAAGTGGGGTATTTATTTTACAACTTGTAATCCGCCTTCAGCGGCAAATCACAGGTACATTATCGTGGCTATAGACTACTTTACGAAGTGGGCCGAGGCCATGCCCACTTATAAAAATGATAGTGACATGGTAGCGTTGTTCCTTTTCAATCAGGTTATCTCAAGATTCGGTATCCCGAGAGAGATTGTCACTGATCATAGCAGTCATTTCCAGAATCAACTGATGTTTGAATTGGCTCTCAAATTAGGTTTCCGGCAGGAGCATTCGTCTCCTTATTATCCTTAGGCCAATGGACAGGTCGAGGCAGTCAATAAAACTCTTAAGAAGATCCTCCAACGGACAATCGATAAAAATCGGTCCAATTGGCATGTTATGTTGTATTAAGCTCTTTGGGCATACCGGACCTTCGTAAAGACGGCTACTGGTTTTACAACTTTTTAGTTGGTTTATGGATGGAGTCTATCTTTCTGGTTGAATGTGAAATTCTGTCTCTTAAGTTAGCTGTTGAGCTCCTTCCAGAGACTTTGTGTCTCTAAGAGTGCCTACTTCACTTGGAACATCTCGATGAGCAGCGTCGAGATGTCGCCACAGTGAATGAGGCTCATAAGAAAAGGGTTAAAACGCAGTACAATAAATCTGTCCGTCCTTGAGTCTTTTCTGAAGGTGACCTTGTCCTGGTCTATGACCAAGATAAAGACACCTTGGGGGCAGGCAAGTTTAAGCCTATGTGGTACGGTCCTTTCATTATTAAACGAGTTTTAGAAAAAGGGTCGTATGAGTTAATCGATTTTGAGGGAAACAAGCTGGCGGAGCCTCGAAACGGGCTCTACCTAAAGAAGTACTTTGCTTAGTTTTGGCCAGGCAATGGCTTCTTTGTACTTTATGTATATTTGTACATATATCATCGAGAGTTTTTTGATATCAACACTTTTTGGTCTGCTGTGGCAGGTGTTGATGGATGATTTGGTCTATTTTGGGTTCACTGATGGTGCTAGTTGGCACACTCAGAATCTTGCTTCCATAGCTTGGGTACTCTATTATCCAACTAGTCAATTGATGGTATCAAGAGGCATATGCATCGGTCCTACTTCAAACAATATGGCTGAGTATACTACTATTATTAATTTATTATCCGAGGCAATCTCTCATGGGATCGACTCGTTGGTAGTGTATCTTGATTCTCAATTGATTGTGTCATAATTAAACAACATTTATCGGGTAAGGGATCCATGTTTATATCGCCAGTATTTAAGGGTGAGGTTGTTGCAAAGATAATTTACTTATATTAATTATTTTCACATTCCAAGATCTCATAATTGGTTAGTTGATTCTATCGCTAATCAAGCATTAGACTGGCACATCAATCATTCATCACAATAAAATCAAGCATCAAAAAGTCGAACTGATATATATATATATATATATATATATATATATATATATATATATATATATATATATATCATAAAGCGTCTCGAGTGTACATATGTTTGTCCAAAAATATACAAAATTGGGACTCAAATTCCCATAATCATGTCTGGCATATCTAATGCCCCAGCTCAGGATGAGCAGCCAAGTATGTAACTATCGCATTGGCCACACGCCAAAAAGTCCGAACCCAATCACATGGCATGCCAACCACATGACGCCGCATATCCTCAGGAAGGTTCTCTATGGCAGCCATCGGTACTCGGCAGCTCAGTCTCGCCAAGTGTCACTGGACATTATTTAGAGTCCGTTCTGTATCAGCAGTTGCCTCTTCGGCTCCTCGGCCATGCCGTCCATACCGCGGGAACCCATCTAGTCGTACCGGACGAATGTCTGGAACATGATCGTCATATCAGTCGTTTGAATCTCATCAAAAATATTTTTCAAAATGCATCATTATATTTGAAAAATCCAAAAAAATCATAAAATCAAAAATTCTTACCAATCTCGCCCCATGCTGCGTTTGGTGGTAATGCTAGATCAGGATCTCCTCGGAAATCCAGCCCAGCATAGGGGTAGTCATCTACGATGATGATCTGTTGATCCCACTAGGTGAAGAAGTCATCGTCGAAGGCAGTCCTTGGGATCTCCCCACCCCCCAGACATTTTATCAGATCAGCCCACTGGCCCATGTGTGGATCTCGTGGGGTGCTGATGGAAACTGCTACCTTGGGGCGGAGTGCGGGAACCTTCTCGAAAAAGAAAGTACACAGGATAGTCCCATATCCAAAGTTTTTGGTCTGTCCCCTCTTGATATAAGTGAACTGGCTCTTCATGTTGGCTAGAAGAGGAGTACACCAGTCGAACACAGTAGTGAGACAGTCAACTGCCACGCTCATGGTCATCCGTGATGCCCGATGCAGAGAGGACGATCCGTTCACTCGAGCTATGGTGAACAGGATTATCCTCAGTGATAAACTCGCCACATGTGTGATGGAAATATGGCTCCCAACCTTCTTGGGATGTCTCGGGAAATATATCTGTATGTAGTCCTCTATCGTGAGGCTCCTCCGTGTCCTGCCCCAGGAATGTACTACCTCTCCCCTTCAAGAAAGGCCCGTGATAAAATAGATATCCTCCACTTCTACCCTGAGTGGCATCTGATCGATCATAAAGGCTTCCTCCTCGACGTCCCAATAATCAATGAGCATCCCAAGCAGACATGTGTTTGCTTTCATACTCGGTAGTTTGAAGAATTTAAGCAAACCACATCCCCGTAGGGCATCCAAAGCTTTAGGATTGTTCATAACTTCATTATCTACCACCGCATGTTCTCTTTCACGCCACGTGACCAACATTCTGAGAAAAAAATGATTTGCAACCGTTAGTTTTTGTTTAAAAATTGTTAGTGGCGTATACGTGGGTCCCTGTGCACACAGTCGCGTATAGGGCCCGAATGTACGCGGTTTTCATATTACCAACCTGCGTATACGCCGCGGAGAAATTTTGGGCAAAAAATTCAACGGTGAAACATTAATTAAAAATCTTAAAACCAGCCACAATCAATTGCAAGCTAAGTATAAGAGTTACCTGGAGGTTTTTGAAGAATTTGAACGGATGAATCTGGCTATGGGAAGTTTGCTCCTTTTGCTCCAAATGCTTTGCTCTCAAACTCAAATGGTGAAAATGGTGAGTCCAAAATCCTTTTTATAAGTTTTGAAAATGCAAAAATTTTTCAAAATTTTATTTTGTTTGGCCTCATGTGACTTTTAACTTGGGAGCTTGGAATGTCGAGAATGGTTTGTTTTTCAGGACATTTTGGACGTTTTTCAATAGTTTTGAGACGGTTCCATGACTGCTGACCCGTCATGGCAGGTATCGTTTTCTCACTGGCATATAGGTTAGGGACACCATTTTTCCATTGCATTATGCATACTAGCCTCCATTTGCCGATACATCTGCCATAGGGTCGACCCCATCGTGTTATGGTTCATAAGCCATCTTCACTCACCGATTCTTTAAATCATGACATGATGGTAGAGCCATCCTTTACATGGGCATTGTAGTTAGCACCTCACTGACATTTGTTGCCCATGCTGCTCCAATTTGAGTAGGCTCGGGAGTCCTCTGTAGTCCCGCCATGACTTATGCGTTGAAGACTCATTCCTCTTAGCTTCTTCGCTTTGTTTTGGCCTTATACCCTAGAGGCTCATTTGTGTTGAGTTGTACTACTGCATTGCATGTTGACCACTTGCACCTTTTGGCCTAGAGCCGGCTTCACTTGGACTCATTTTTAAGCCAACTTTTGACCATGACGACTACAAAATAAACCTTGCATACCTTTGACTTCTGCAACTTGACACACCTTGACCCATGGAAGGAACACACCTTTGAGTGTCACTGACCAGTTTTCACCTCCCTGCATTGAGCATAGGAATGTTCCATTCCCAGGAACTAGATCATCTGTTCCACCGACACTTGTTCTTTCCACTGTACCATAGCATTCTTTTATTCTTTTTCAAGCTTAACAGAAAAAGACAAAAAAATTAAATATTCCAAAAAAGAGCGGGAACGGGACAGTATTTCCATTTATTGTTGGCAGTTAGAGTCAGTCGTGTCGCCCTTGAACAAAGCACTCAAAGCAAAGTCTCCTCCATTTGGGCGGGATTTAGTTTGACTTAGGTACACCTTAACCTTGTTATTGAGTCAGTTCTCCCCTGATTGGTTATCTCTTCCAATCATATGGAGGGTTCGTTCGTGCCTCCTGCATGGCGAACTTATACAGAGTCATCATATGCTGCCACATAGTCACATTGAGTCGTGCTTTTGTTCAAGGGAAGTTAGCCTGAGTCGACCTCTCTGCGATGTCTCTTGACTCATTTTTCAGTCGAACATCCCTGGTTGTCAGTATCATGTCTATCATCACATCAGTTATATTGGTCCTTTACTCGTGCTGGTTTGCGAAGGTCCCCATTGACTTCTTGCTGTCGGGTCTTGTCCTTATCGACGACGACACCTTGCTCTAAGGACAGGCCTAGAGCTGCACCCTGGCCCTATTTTCATTATTGATAGGTCACCTTGTGCTCAGCATCGATCAATATCATGCGTCTTTGACTGAGTGGTTTCCCTTATGTTCGACATCAGCTTACATTATCACACATTGGGATTCATGCAGTACCTTGGTTTCCATTTGACCCTATTGGTGGATACCTCGCCTCTATGTCAGCTTTCATTATTGGTTGGCTCAGAGGGTTTCTGTCGTGAGCTAGCCACATCTTGTGTACGCCGGAAACGTACTTTGGTTAGGTTACTACATCTCTTTCGTCCGATTCCTTCCACATTATTGGCCTATGGGTTACACTCGTGCTAGATTGATGAAGGATGCCTTAATGCCTTCCTTCTAGCGGATCTTTCCCTATCGACTCTGACTCATTGCTCTGGGCAAAGATCTAGAGTCCATTTGGCAGTACCTTAGGGTTTGCAGTCATTAGTGGCAGATCCTTCGCTATCGACAGTGGGAAACCATCATTGCCTCCTGATCGATAGATTCTTATAGGTGTTCGACTCCAGCTCATCTATTCACACTTGTTAGATTGTACTGGGTACCTTGACGCTCATTATCATTATCGGTGAGTAGTCTCTCGTTTGTTAACGGTATACATCAATGACTGGTAATCAAACGATTTCTCACATGGTCGACTTCAGATCATTTATTCCCATGGTGTAGAAATGTACCACGGCGGTCGGTGAAGACCTCAGGTTGTATCAGCATTCATTGGTTCACTTGACAGTTTCTCTTGTTGCTGCTAGTTGATACCACTCCACCTTATATTTTGCAGTCAGTCATGGCGACATTCTATATGCTGGCACCTGAGTTTGCAGTGTAGTACCATCCTATTCCATCATGTTCAGTTGGTACCTTTTGGGATCAGTCTTTGATATCAGTGATCTGTTGCATCTTTTAGCATCATTGACAGTCTTATATGAGATATTCAGACATGTACTTGTTCATCATGATCAGATGATCCATTATGTATTTTCCAGTCATTTATACTTGTATACTTAGTGGATCCGCTTGTACTTGATATGTGGACATGCTTTACATTTTCTGAGCATGGTTATGCCCGCCTCAGATAGTGTTTCTTTCTGATCTCGTTTTGTGGCTTGGCAAGCTGAATTCTGGTGAAGTCCTCCTTGGTGTTTGACAAGTTTCCTTTCCATGTACTTGCTTAATATATTTTGGCCATCATGTACCCCTTCTGACCTCATATATTAGGGGGCATCTGTTATAGCTCCAAATCTCACTCTTATGGTTTGTGATGCTGCACTCATGGCCTAGGGCAACCCCTCCTTCCAGACCTAGTCCTAAAATTTAAAAAACAATGTTTTATCCCTTATACGCGACATTGCCCTGAGTTAAACGCCTGTATACGCGGGTCTGTGTATACCCAACCCACGTATATGTATTAAAACACTTAAAAAAATATAAAACTCCTTATTTTTGGGCGGAGATCGCGGGTTTTACCTACTGATCACCTGTTAGTGCCCGTGGCCCAACTGTTCCCAACCAACTCCCAACTAAAAAACTACTTTGGGAGAGGTATAAAAAGACCTCAATGGGAAGGCCTAAGGGAGGAGAGAAGAGAGAGAAAGGTTATTATGCTAAGATTTTTTCCCCTGACCAGGTCTGAAGTCTCTTGTGCCTTCTGCACTTCCCCCATTTGTATAGGAAACCCTTGTTTCCATGTGTGTTGATGTTCATCCACTACTTATGACATCATGGAGTAAGTCATGGGAGGAGTTTGTTAAAGGCTTGAGGCTGGAATGAATCTGGAAGGAAGCTTTTCTTGGAGCCTGCTAAAGGTGACTCAGGTGAAATTATTCCTTTTTATGTACTTTATTTGTCTATAATAAAAGAAACACATGTCTTGGTTCCTTATATGAATCTTCTTTATGTTTATGATATTCATGTTAGAATGCATATGTGAATGGTTGTTTATATTTCATAACTAACTACCTTTCTTTATAACATGAAGATGGTTTCTTTATAAGTTTTTGTCCATATACTGTTGTGTTCTTTGGAATTGGTTGTTTTGAAGGACAAAGGAGCAAGAGGAACTTGAAGAAGGGTTTGGACCCTTGAGAACCTTCTCAAACGTAGGACCTAAGGTACGTTCCCTTATCATAGAATTTGTTTATAATAGCATGATGGCTGTATGAATGTGTGTTTCTCTGTATAGACAACTTTCAGTATGCTAGGGTTTCAACCCAAAAGCCCTAGGGGAACATTTCCCTCCAACAACAGAAGGGTGAGTCCTCATCATCCTATGATCCTAAGATCGATGAATTGGCCAGGATGATAGAGCTATTGGCCTTTGAAGTTTCCAGACTAGAAGTTGAGCAGTATTCTCAGGAGGTAGGAGCTCATTGTTCCTTTTCTCTTCCAACTCCAAATCCATATAGAGGAGCAAATGAGCATTTGCAGATTTTGCAAAGAAATAAAGTTACAAATGAAGATAAAGGGGCGAAGACCCTTTTACAGAATATAGCCATGGAATAAGTGCAGTATGAAGAAGAGGAGGAGGTCCATGGTTTGGAAGACAAGGGCAATGCCTCTTTCCTAACCAGAGCTGCCTATGAAGAAGCATTATCCAAAGGCCCAACTCATCAGTTTTTTGTTTCTGCAAAACAACAAGCTCATCAACAGAAGCAAGTAGCAGCAGATCCCTTCATCCTCGAAGAATCTGAGCCTGAAGCCAGTCCATCTTCCCATGATTATGCAGATCTACAAATTAGCCAGCCTGCTATCATCTCTAGTCTAGTGATCAATAAGGGAGAGGAAAGCTCCCTATCACCTTCTGTTTCTTTGTCTGTTCAAGTGAAAATCCCTCAAAGTTGCCCCCTGAACTCTGAGGCAGGCCATAATTCAATGCCCAAGGCTGATACTGATCACCTCAGTCTTGATATTCTGAAACCTGCTCAGGTGGCCTCCACACAGATTGAAAAGGCAGCTTATCAGATGACAGAGGAAGAGGATGCTTAGTTTTGGGACTCCTCCTTGGATGTGGACTGTTCTAAGCAAGATGCAGGAGCAGGTGATGAGTCCTCCACACAAGAATACATTGGTTTTCCATTCATATTAATTGTGTAGGCCATATATGACACAGACAAGTACACAACAGCCATGATTATTCAACAGGTGTACAAAGGCTCCCATGAAGAACATCCAAGGAGGAGAGCACATAGAAGGGAGATGAAATTTGATCTATATCTACCTATTAAGGTCAAATGCCCCAAACATTTTGAGGTATAGGATCAAATCAATCCAATTTTGCAGCTCTATGATGAACCGGCTGAGAGGAGGAGAAACAATTTTGATGTCTCATCAGTTGGCCAGTTTTTGAAAATTTATGTTGTTTTAGCTCCTCATGCCTTAATGATTGTAAACAGTTTCTTTTTCAGGTTTTAGTGTAGACTTGGTTTGACTCCATGCCAAATGGATACTAGGCAATGTTTTTAAGCTGGGTTTTGTATGAAGGCATTGGTCTGCAGCTCTTGAGACCTCACAGGGAGGATCTCATCCCCAGAAGGAGCCAGTGTTAGCTCTACTACAAATTTTTGACATTTGAGGGTCAAAGACAGCTTGTCCGTGTTGTTTTATGCTAAAAGGGAGCTCACAACGGTCTGTTTCCTTCTTCCCCTTCATTCCCCTTATACTCTCTTGACTCCCGCTATCCCTATTTTCCTCCATAATCCTTTGTAAACCTATATTCCCTTTCACCCCGCTTAGTCCCTTGTATTCCACTGTCTTTGTTTTTCTCCTAAAACCTCTTCATTCCTCACCTTTCCCTATTTCCTTGCTTAGTTTCTTTTGCCCCAATGCCTCTATTTTATTTTTATAAACTCTGCATTATTTATTTAGCCCTAGGCGCTGTGTTCGAATGGTCATATGACCGTGATCGTGTGACCATGCACCTTTCTTACGTCCCTTTTCCCTCATCGAAAAGCGGAAAATTGCGTAAATCCTTATAAAGCCGCCCCATGTCTACCACCGACACGATTCTACGATCACTCCTCCACTATTGATCGCCCTGATCTAACGGTCTTCACATTTTCTACCCATATGTTAAACCTCATGCATTTTCCCCTCCATCTGACCGTTCATCGGGCGATAAAACAGTGATCGCTCCTCCCGCAACTGGAAATTGCTTGAGCGTTAACTCGCGATATCAGCGGTTTTCGCCATGTCCTGTCGGCCACGCGTCAACCGCTAAATGGGATCGCTAGCTGTTGTACGTATACCAACGAACCCCTGTAGGTGGTGTAGGGAATACCACTTACCACCTACCCATACGTCCCCCACGCACTTTCGCCTCCTGATGACCGTCGGATCCGCCCGACCGCGATCCAACGACCCATGTTTCTCCATCTGTGTCATCTCCCGATTCCTCTTGTAAACCAATCTCCACCATCGATCTGCATGATCCGATGGCTCAACTTTGTTCCCGTGTTCAGTCTGCCCCGCCATACTATCCATGCCACCCTCGCCCTGTACCACGCTCCTGAAGGACAGAAGCAGCCATTTATCGGTGTTTGGCATATTTAACCCTCAACAACAACATTTAAAAGAAAGCATGGTTGAGGAGGGAAAGGACAGCCTCGAGCTAATCAAAGCATTAATCAGTTTTGGATCTCCTCTCAGACAACATCCCACCTACTCAGGAAGGACTACAGAACATCAAAGAAAGTCAAATTCATGCACAGACACAGTTAAATCGTAGCAGAGACCCCATATCAGATATTTGATGTGGTTGTTGGTCCATTATGACCCCTCCATGCATAGATAGCATATTTTTGTAATAAACCTATATATATACCCAAAAGAGAGAATGTAAGGGTTGATGGATATTGTTTTGATGTAAAGTTCAACTTCTGGAGACTGTAACTACTGTGATACCTGCAACGTCTGGTCTTCATTTTCAGTTAATGCAAGCTTCTTTTGCTATTAATTTCTCACTTTCCACTTCTTCTTTGTTCCAAGCTGTGCCTGTTATGCATTTTTTCATATGCTCTTGATGTTTAGCACTAGAGGGGCTATCATCCCACCTCTGTGTTAGAATCTAGTATGTATTATTGAAGGTGTATGAAGGTTTCTATTTTCTTGGTGCCAAAGAGCTGTCATCCTATCTGTGCATTAGGAAATATATTTACAGACCTTTTAACTAGTTGCAATCGACCATCACATGGTCTTGTGCATCTGCTGGTGTGGTCAGTATTCTCCATGTTCACGTATTCCTTAAACTGTGAGCAATTGGTGGTCTAAAGCGTTGTAGTCTGGGGGTGTTCACCCACGTCTGGGGTTAAGCATAGTAGAAGTGGTTATCTGGCTTGAATATGCATCATTCCTTCCATTCATCCACCATTTTCCAACATTTTTGTTGAATTTGTAATGTTCCCGAGCATCTCTAATATACAACCTAGGAGAGTTTCTTGGGGTGATAACAGGAACTACCTGACGACAGTCAGTTCCCTCCTATTGAACAAGACTTACCAGAGGCTACAAAATATGTGTCGCTCTGGGCTACAAAGGATGCCACGCAGATCTGTGAGACTAAGATCTTTTTGGTGCTCATGGAGGTGAGCATCCGGATGTGGATTAACAGAAGGCCATGCCTATCCCCAACAGTGTACAACAATCTGCAGATCTTTGCAAAATTCAAGGCAGATATGCACAATGTGTATATCAAGGCTTGCAAGGACCTGGCGTATAACTGGACCAAGCTTCCTTTCATTGCAATTGATGATGCCATCTTCTCCATGCTCGACTCATGGCCTCCCGAGTGGTGCGCCTCGGATCTGGCAGAAAAGGATAGATCAGTAGCATAGAAGCAGAAGGATGCAACCAAGTTGCGTGTCACAAATTTGGCCCAACAAAGGCACAATGAAAAAGCGCCCACGGAGGTAAGGGCTACCCACAAAGTAGCAAAGGTAGCCATGGAACAGGCAAAGGCTTCCGAAAGAGCAGCAACAACACAAGCAACAAGGGCCACTGCGACACAAGAGGAAGGAGGCCAAGACATGTTTACAGGACAGGGGTTAGATACAGCAAAAGGCGTGGAACCAAGCAAAACGTCCACTCAACTAAAACGACTACACATCACGAAGCATTCAGGTCCATGTAAGAAGGCCAAAGCTTCCAAATTGGACACCGAGACAATTACATTAACAGAGGGTGACCTCTACGACATCGGCGACGCAGTTCGCGAGGTCACCCGGGAAGCACTCCAGGAAGCTATGACGAAGCAACAGAATGTGTTGGGGGCCCTAAGGGCGCAGCTATAGGAACTTCAAGCACAGACCCCATAGGAAGGAATAGTAGCCACCTGTGGTGCCACAGGTACATCAGCAGTGGAGCAACTGCTACGCGCAAGAATGGCCAACACCATAGTGCTGCTGGAAGGAGTGCTAACAGCGGAAAGTGAGGAGGACCGAGCCGTGGTGGGCAGGATCAAGGGACTTGGCCTAAACTTGCCCACCCTTCCACGGGATACAATATATCAGATGTAGGACAGAGAAAAAGTAGAACTCCGCGCTAGGGAAGGACGTGTAGTGAAGATGCTCAGTGAATAGAGAATCATCATTGAGCAGCTTAGTCTCCAGCGCAATGAAGTGCTTGTGCAGAAGCAGCACCTGAAGCAAATGATAGAGGAAGCATGTCACCGTGTTCTAGAGCTAGAAATCGCAATAGACCTACCAGTTGGAATATGAATCCACAAATTAACCAGTGGATTCCATGAGGCAAAGGAGGAAGCAACAAGAGTACAACTAGACCTCAAACTTTAGATTGTTGAACTACAATTAAAGGCACAGTCCTCTACACCCCTAGATTTTAGGGAACAACGTGTTAGTGCTATTTAGAAAAGGATGGAGGAAATAGGATAGGCAGTATAGTACTGCACTGCTATGTTGGAAGAATCCTTCGCGGTCCTCACTTCATTACAGGAGGACCGCAACATACAGCAACTGGAAATAGAGGCATAGGAGCTTCAAGTGCAGTATGATAGTGTGCATAGAATGGCACAGACAGTTGTCCTGACCTAGCGACTTGCGAAGCTATAGCAGGCAAAGGCGTTGAAGGAACAGGTGGATGCCACACGGCAGAAGATGTAGTCCTTAAAGCGTGCGTCCAGCCTTGGATTGATGAGGCCTTCCTCATCACTGTAGACATCGAAGGAAAGCTAACATAGATGAAGGTGATGCATGACTTAAGACAGGGATTTTCCCCTGACAGTGAGCATTCAGCCGAGAGAGTGGAGCAAATCCAGTATACTACAGATCAGTGCACTGCGAACCTTCGAGAAGCGAAGGAACGGTTGGAGGGGCTCTGTGCCAAGATCACCGCACCAACAGAGTGACTCAGGATGAGTCACGATGATTGTATTAGGGGCCTGTTTGGCATGGAATCCCCCACAGTAGGTTTTTGGGGCTTAAAGCCCGAGTTTTGGTCAAAGATGTTGTAAAAATCTGTGAATTGTGAGCACAGAGCACGAAGAGTACAATTGAGTCATAGGGTTGTCTGCCCTAAACATTGTATTTTAAAATAGTGTAAAGTCATCCTACCCATGGTCCGCAAACCATGGGATTGTATAAATAGAACGAGGCTCTAAGTTGTCAAGTTAGTGAAGAAAGGATGAATAGATGAATAGTGAAGGAATGGTTCGAGCTTAGAGTAGAGTTCTAAGCATCTTGGGTTGTAGTAGTAGGGAGAGGCTCTGTAGCTAAGTGCACAGAGGCCTAATAGAGTCCGCAACTGAGTGTGCGGACCCTTGCAACTGAGTGTGCAGGGTGGTGTCAGGTTTGTAAGCAATATTGAAGATTAATAAAAGAGAAATTGATTTCTATTCCTATGTATTTGCTGTGTATTATCTTCTTTATGTTTGTATTCGGTTATGTATTACACACACTGATATAATTGATATATATATGCTATAATAACCATAAATCTTATGCCCACAAGTTAAGTAATCGATTAATTAGCAAGGATCGTGGGTATTATACGGGTCACACCTCGAGTAGGGTTGCGCAGAAGCCACACCGCAGGTTGTGAAGGGATCACAAGTGCACGTAGCGACAAGTCAGACCGCGGACCTCTAGAAGCCCATCAGACATCCCTAGGGTGCGGAAACCTGGTTCTATAACCCTCCCATACTACTTCGGGTGAGACCTCAGTTTGCGCTTCGCGGACTATTTTTGAAAGAGCCAGTAGTACCAAGATTTGCTTGGCTAAATCACCTCTGAACCTAGGTCAGGCCCCACTAAGCCAACAAGGTGCTCTTGCTGTTTCTTGTGGCAACTTTTGGTTGGATATGGATGTTTTTTGCGATGTGTGATGGATTTGTCTCGCCCATGGGATGTTGTGGAGTACCCTCTAGAATATTAGCAAAGCCTCAATATGGTTGATAATGTAGATAGTACATCCAACACACTCTTTAGTTCCTAGGTTCATTAATCGGTGGCGAGCAAGTTTTAAATCATGTTCTGCAAGAGAATGCTCGTTCACTTATTGGGTATTTTGTTTCATGTGTGCTACTTTTGTATTAAAAATTTGGAGGTGGAAAATGCTTCTTTTATGATAACAAACCCTCAGGCTCATGGATATTCTGGTTTTGTAGTACTTAGGCTTCAACTTGTAATAGGCAAGAATTGTGTTTATGCTGTTATCACTGGCAACAGACTTACCCTACCAGGCTGTGCTTTTTTGTTAAAACTAGCCATATGATCTCAATGTACAACCCGTTCCATTAATGAAAATCATATGTTTACGTTAGAAAACTAGCTCAGCTCATTGTGTATTGAAAATAACCAAACTCCTTGCATCACCTGCAAGACAATTAGCGTTGTTATGTCAACAAAACCAAACTAGGAAAACTATTCTTCAAGCCCATCATTGCTACCGAAATCCAGTTTTATTCTAAACTTTCAAGACTTAATACTTGAAAGCAAAATAGATATTTAAAACAAATATACAGAGTTTTAAAGAAAATTCTATTAAAATTTTGAACTACTAACATATCTAAGTTATCCATGCCTCACTACCACTCCCAAAATCAAAGATATGTGAATCCATTAAATTCTTAGTTCTCTCTTCATCAGTTAGAAATGGATACACAATTTCACACCTTGACCCCAATTCTTCCCATGGCCTTTTCTTCTTCCCTTCATGCCCACAAGAAAAATGACACATAACAGAAACCCAAGTATATGTATGAAAGTTGAGTTGCAAAAAGATCATATAATATTGAGAACAGTAGCAATGATTGATATAATGCCTTGAGGAGTGGAAAAATCTAAAACTTAATTGATTTCCCCTCCATCGATCTATTTTTTTTCCTAGTAACACCTTTAGGCAGGTCTACCCGAAAGAGCCGCATGCTTGGTTGACTCTACCACAAGAACTTGACCCGGATAAACCCAAAGAGAATCAAAGCCAAAGCAACCAAGATGATTGGAGTAGTGAAAGGCATATTAAAAGCAAACATACTGTTAAAAAAAACCTACCCAGACATCCAAAGCAAGTGTACATGACACCATTGCTTTAACTTAGCTCAAGGACCGTGTTAATGCGTTCAGTAATTTCAAATGTGACATGCTATACAATACAAATATGTACCTAGAAATCCAAACCAACTATGCATGACACCACTGTATTAACTCAAATTTTATCATTCAATTATATTAAATTTTAATAAAACAATTAAAATATTAAATTTTATAAAATATATAATAATTAATAATTAATTATTAATTTAAATAAGGATTTCACAAAATTAATTTAATTATCAACAAATATTAAGTAGATGATAGAGATTTAATCTCTATGAAATATTTTTAATAGTAGTCACAAATCAAATCAAATCAAATCTCAAAAATAGTTATGCCATTTTTTTATTCTAACTAAATTGATTAATTTGAAAAAAATGGCATATGAACATGTGTTAATATTTTTTGGGTACATAATATAAGTAAGTCATGTTATTAGTCCATGATATTGTAGAAAAATATATTTATAAATTAAAATTCTCCATGATGAAGGAAAGGTGAATCTCTATGATATATATCTCACATTGCCAAAATTAAAAAACATAAAAGTCAACTAAATTATATCTTTATTTTAGTTGATTTTTATGTTTTTTTAATTTTGGCAATGTGAGATGCATGACAAATGTTTTGATCCCAGCTATTTCATTTATATTGCTGCCCTAATTAATAAATTATTGGTCAACTTATCATAAACAATCATTGCTCCTTACCCAATGGAACATATTTATTCTCGACTACATAAAATCATTATATTTCCTTTGATGTATGTTAGAAATCGAGCCATACACCATGCATATCAGATGTGCACACAATCCAACAAACAAATGAAACCAATAGCTCTTGATCTTTGTGAAGTTGTAAACCTACAAAGAAAGATAGTGTAAACGAATGCAACAATACTTGTAGGGAGATGGGACAATTCTAATATGTAGATAAGTTTAAGTTATTTAATATGCAAAGTTCAAGTGTCTCAAAGATTTTTTCCACTTATTTATTCAAAAACACATTTTAAATATTAAGAAATTACAATCTCAATAGAAATTATATCATCATCAGATTTCAAGATAAAAAACCACTTTATATATTAATTAAAATAAACCTTTATTACATATAGTATTAAATATCATATTTTAATATTTCATTTTCATATGTGCAATATTTAAAATTTAATATAACATTTTCACATTTAAAAATATTTAATTTTGATAATAAAATGTTTATTATTCACTTTAATTTAATTTAAGATTATAAAAATTAATTTATATATCAATTTAACTTTTAATATTCACAACTTAAATAGTGTTTATTATAATTATATTTTATATTTATTTTCGTGTTGTTTAATCATTATAAGTTTTGGAGTTTTTAGTCTCAATCCCACAAAATTTTTTACTCAAATTTTGATCTTTGTTGTTTAAAATCCACTTTTTACTACACAATTTGTTGGTAAGTTGGACTTTAAAGTTGGTTCAATGGCAATTTTTTTCTTTGTGCTAGTCTAAATTAAAAGATACAATTTTCTAAATTAAAGTTGAACACCTCCTTGTAGTATATCTTAGCTTCCTCTAATTTTATAACTCTTTATAGCATCACAAATTCTCTTTATATTTAGATGCAATAATAATTTTAATATTGTCATCTTGCAGGATGATATATGTATGCCATCCTCGCTTATGACTAGAGTTGGAACCAATTTTGTAGAGTGTTAGCTTCCTTTCCCTCCAACCTCACATTTAGCATGTTCAATTTCTTATTAGACTGTCTCCTATAGAAATTCAGGGACTCCTATAACATATTGCAACCTGCCTTCTACAATCGCTCTTATTTACACCAAACTCATGATTTTCCTTCCTTAATGTATTACAAAAATCTTGGAACCCTGAGAATGGAGCTTAGAGGTAGAGAGACCTTGTAGATTTCATTATTTGGTTTATTACAGAAACTACTTTTCTCCAAAATTAAGGTTTATTGTTTGCAAACATTCATTTCAATAGTGTGTTTTCTTTCCTTGCAAGAAAAATAGGTGTGCTTTAATTTCATTGCAAATAGAGTAGTTTTCCTTCCTTAATTGCAAATAACCTAGGCTTGCATGTTATCTTTCTTCCTGCTAGTTATTTCATGCAATTTCAGTTTTCTTGTAGCATAGAATATTCAAATTGTACATCTTGATTTCATTTTAGTTCTTCCACCTACATAGAATTCAACAAAAGGAAGAGATAGTGTGTGTTTCACATATAGTTTCATCTACTCCTATGTTTTCACAAACCCCATGTTGATAATTAAAGTTGAGACCCTTTGGAATTGTAGCATTATTGTTGCAATATTGAGGGTTGTCACCTTTTGGAACCATTGCAAGGGAGGTGTCAAAGCATGTACTATCTTTTTCTTTTGTTTATCTATTATTTCTTTCATTTCATCTCCTGGAAAAAAAAAAAAAAAAACAAAACAAAACAAAAAACAAAAAAAAACAAAACCAAAAAAAAAACAAACAAACAAACAAATAAAAGCAAACAAACAAAAAAAAACTAACAAACAAAAAAAATAAAGAAACAAAAAAACAAAAAAAAAAAAAACAAAAGAAAGAAACAAAAAAAAAAAACAAAAAAAAAAACAAAAGAAAACAAAAGCAAAAAACAAAAAACACAAAACACACTAGCATCTTCTTTTCAAAAAACAAAATGAAAAAAATGCATTTCCTTCTTTTATGCCTTGAAGAATTAGGGATAGGTTAGGAAAAATCTTACCAAAATCCCCCAATTCCACTAGTAGCCAACCTCTTTTTTCTAATTATGAGCTTCCTTCCTGATATACAAGGACCTCTAAGGCCCTTTTTAGTGAGTGAGCGAAGATCTTTAAGGAGCTTGTATAAGGAGAAAGACCCACACATCCCATCAACACTATGGCTGAAGATTGACAACCAGAAGTGTTAATATTTACCATCAGAGAAACAGATGGAGAGGCTAAAATGAAAAAAAAAATAAAATTCCATCTATCCTCCCACACTTCTATTATTTGATTACTAAGTATATTGACACTTTCATGTTTGAGTTTGTTGTAATATGTATGACTTATGACTACACAACTGATGAGCAGAAGCTCTAATTGTTCCCTTCCACTCTTAAGGATGCAACATTTCAATGGTTCATGATCCTAGAAGGAAACAACATCACCACATGGGAACAAATTCAACAAGCCTTCAGTAAGAAGTACCAAGATTATTGCAAACGAAAAGATAGTAGAGATGAGATATTTAGAATGATCCAAGGGGAAAATGAGTCTCTAGAAGATTTTGAGGAAATATTCCAATCAATTTATAGAAGGATGCATAATTGCACCTTGGATCTAGACTCCATGAAGCTAGTCCTACTACAAGGTGTTAAAGAAGAACTGATTGAAACACCAAACCTACTAGAAAATGGAGACATATACTAGCTCACTTATGATAATATCAAAACGGTATTCAAAAATCATTCAAGGGCTACTTAAAAAACAAGTAGAGAAAACAAAAGCTCAGTGATTCCTTCTTCCTCCTTCTTGATTACTAAATATGAGATAAGAGGTATGTTAGAGGAAGACCAAAATCTTTCACAAATTTTCCATACATATGGACACCATATAGATCAAGAGAAAATAGGAAGAGGCAAATAAACCATTAACCATATTCTTCGCTAAATGCACTAAATGACATGCAAGGAATAAATGTACTTGAAATGTCATAGAAATATGTTTTGTATGTGAGGAGAACCATTCCACTAATAAGTGTCCATGTTTTCTAGGTATGAAGGTTGTGTACTAGGGAATATAAGGGAGCATTGAGTAGCTATTCTTTGTCAACCAAAATAGGCCAGAATCCCCTAGGAAGTTCCAACAAGGTATGAACTTCCCCTCTCCTTTTAATGCTCATTATTAACCTTTTTTTCCATCTTAACCCTTCACCCTAGCCAATGCCCACTCCTTAGCCTTATCCTCTTGAAAATGTTACTTCTTCCCTCTAGCCATATCTTACTCAACCTCCTTAATGGGGTAATCCATCACAAGGATGGAGGCCTTAGGTGGCCCAACCAGTTGCCTTGATGCCTCCTCCTTAGAAATATCAATAAGCCAAAAACAATCCTCCAAAGAAATCATAAATGGTTTCCCAACCAAATCCAAATCCAAATAATAAGCAGGATCAACCATTCTATAGTGGAGAAACTACCTAATAAAATTATGTTGTAGAAATCTAAGAAAACAAGCTTAGGTTTAGGAAGGTCCTTCCAAATGTTTATCCATCTCCTCCAAAAGAAAATATTGAGGAGGAGAAGGAAGAACCTATACCTCAAGTCACCCAACAAAACCCTCCCTATCCTAAAAGGTTGACAACCCACAAAGCACACACTCCAAAAGAAAATGAAATTCTATGAGAACTGAAGAATTTGTGTGTCAATATCCCTCTCCTTCAAGCCATCAACGATATTCCTATCTATAACAAGTTCATTAAATAGGATGTCTCAGAAGGTCTAGGATAAATAAAAAGGATGCCCCTACTATTAATTTCATAAGGTAGCTAGATGATCTTATGATTGGGAGGTTAATCATCCCTAATTACTTCGATCCTAGGAGCCGAGTACTAGATGTGAACTATTGGAACCAATAATATTTTGTTGGTAATGATGTCAACCTTGTAGCATGTGTTTGATTTTTTGGAAATATTTGGTTATACAATGTTTCATGTGGTTCGATTGGTTGCATGTGGTTGGCTAACATTACCAAGGATGTTTCCCACGGTATTTGGTGTGACAGCTTAATGGTTTACCATGGTTGTGGTTGGTTAACATTACCAAGTATTTTCCCATGGAATTTGGTGTTATGGCTTAATGGTTTACCATGTTAATTGGTTTGATATATTAATGGTTAAATAATTTATTTTATTTGATGTGGTCATCATGGGGTATGGATTGTAATTAATGCTATCGATTTGGTCCATTGAGATGAGAAGAAAATTATAAATGTATGATGCTAGTATTGGAGGAGGTAGGTGTGAGTGTGTGTTATAGTGCTTTGTATAACCTATTATATAACTATACTTGATTTGAGCAGTGTGTCAATTAGATTTGATTTTCAAATTAGAGAGATTGTTGTGCTTCTCATGTTGAGCAGATTGCAAAACCCAGTTTGAAAATGCATGAAATCATGGTTCGTATGGAGAATTTCGACGGGAAGAAGCTTCATGTTAGTAGATGCTAGAAGATAGTGAATAGAGTAGGTGCTGGACTTCTTGCAGGTGGTAGCCAAAAAATTGTTATTAGAGTTGAGTCTTCTAGTTGGCTGATGTCAGCTACTCTATGTACAATTTTTTCAACAATTAAGCGAAGATTTGAGAAGTGCAACAACAAAGGGTTTTTTTTCTCCTGGAAGAGTTTCCACCAAAAAAACTTGTGTCCTCTTGTGTGCATGTATTCCTTTATGTTGTTTGTGGTGTTAATGTGTTTATTCTATGTTGGCTTTACATGCTATATATATGATTATATGATGAGTTACTAATCCTTGGGTGTTTTGATAAAAAGAGTTTAAAAAGCTAATAAACCCTAATGCTATTGATTCACCCCTCCCATCTTAGTAGTGAGTTCATACCCAATAGTGAACATCAATAACATTATAGTTCCAAACATTATCATTACCTCATGGTAGACTAGCTGATTAAATGCTAACTATGATGGACTAGTGATTTGGACTCTATCTACAAAGATTAATGAAGTAGTTATGTTGATTTCAAGAAGATTAATGTGCAGTATGTTTTCCCTTCTGTATATCATTTCATGTACGTTTTTCTTCCTCTGAAATTGTGTAATGAAGCTCCTAGTTTCACTCTCACTTATGGTTGTATGTATGTTGCAAAGTAGAAAATAGTACCTATGAAAATGACATGAAAATGAAAGATTTACTTGTGTTATTTGATAGCCTATAGTACCTGTGTGAGCATAGAATTTCTAATTATTGTCTGGTGATAAAATGTGTCCATGAGGAATAGATATTGAGACCTTAATTTGCGCTCCACTTTTTCTGCATTTTCACCTCCTCACTCTTCCATACTTCTGTTGGAAATTGTTTCTTAGGATTGTGTGTTTTATCCATCCCTCTGCATTGAATTCCTTCATTTCATTCCTCCTCTTCATTTCTACTATAACACCAATATTAAGATGCATTTTGTTGTGTGTCGACCACTAGAATCAGGACATTCCTCCTTGAGATGAGTCATATATGCCCATATGTATATATATTTGTGTGTCTGTTTGAATATACCTTGGTGAAGGGCTATTGAACCAAGCTCTGAATTATTCGACTTCAAATTATGTGACATATGGAGTGAGGCAAAAATCCTCAGAGAATATTAAAAATAACTCCTCTAGGATTCCCTAGGCACCGACCCTTTCCTTCAACACGAGGGTTGTCTCTAAGAAGATTCTACATATTTTGAGGCATCTTGCGACGAGAGATAGATAAAGCTACAACATTTTGTAGCATTGTTACCGAGGAACGAATCAGAATATTTTTCCCTAGGTATGACAATTTTTACATTCCCTCTCTCAGGTGAGCAAGGGAAGTGTGGGTTGAAGATATCTCACCCTGGCAACTTCACTGTCTATATCATTATTTGGTCATCCTGGCTTTCAAGGGGCCTCATACTCACTCTGATGCTAAACAAAAAAAAACTTCCCCTACATTTGACCTTGAGATCACTCACTTAAAGGGGTTTTCAAAATGGCCTTTCCTTCATTATGTACCAACAAATTTACCCTATCGTATTTTTCTTTTGTTGTAGGTTATCCCCATCATGTTTTTTGATATCACGAATGGTCTGCCTATTTTCCTAGATTTAGTGGAAACACATATAGAAACCCAAACCAACACCTCAAGGACTTTCATGAATGCATGGAACAACAAGGTATTTTTCTTGAAGATGTGAAAATGAAAATTTTCATATATTCTTTAGATGAATAGACTAGAGTTTGGTACAAAACAATACCTCATGGCATCATATCTTCCTTAAAGAGCTTTCACATAGAATTTAATCATTTCTACAAAAGATTATATCCATTGGGTTGTCTGTTTTGAAGATTGTTGTGAACAT
The DNA here is from genome assembly GCA_031772625.1 of Pinus tabuliformis. Taxonomy (NCBI): domain Eukaryota; kingdom Viridiplantae; phylum Streptophyta; class Pinopsida; order Pinales; family Pinaceae; genus Pinus; species Pinus tabuliformis. The sequence continues at coordinate 1,926,490,928 of CM062817.1, read as the reverse complement.
TTTAATGTTGAAAATATTTATGATATTAATGATGCTACTAAAGATATTTGTGGGGCTCAACTCCAAGAAAACATATACTTGCATTAAGAAGCACTACCCATCAATCAAGAAAGGAAGGAAGGAGACATTATCAAGATGCAAATAAACCCTCAGAGATCTTATCCTGCTAAATTTGATGATTCTCCTTCTTATGATTTGTATGATATCGATGGTGAGTTGAGCGATGCAGAACCACAACAGTCTCATTCATGGGAAGCTGCAAAAAAGAGGAGGCCCACTATGAGGTTAACAAAGAGGCTCAAGTTTATGATTCAGTCTATATCTATATCAAAACAGTCTTAGTCTATACCTTTATTTGGTCATTATGGCTTTCAAGGAGCCTCATCTTACTTCTGTTGGAACTTGATGGAGAATTAGAAATGAAGAGGAGGAAATAAAGGAAGGAATTCAATGCAGAGGGTTGGATAAAAAAAAAAATCCTAAGAAACAATTTACATTAGAAGTATGGAAGAGTGATGAGGTGAAAATGCAGAAAAAGTGGAGCACAAATTAAGGTATCAAGCTCTATGCCTCATGGAAAAATTTTGTGATCAGACAAAAATTAGAAATTATTTGCTCACACAGGTACTACAGGCTATAAAATAACATAATTAAATTTGTCATTTGCACAGGTACTAATTTCTACTTTGCAACATACATACATCCATAAGTGAGAGTGAAACCAACAGCTTCATTACACAATTTCAGTGGTGGAAGAACATACATGAAATGATATACAAAAGGAAAAATATACTGCACATTACTCTACTTGGAATCAACATAACTGCTTCATTAATATTTGAAGATAAAGTCCAAATCACCAGTCCATAATAGTTAACAATTTATTGGGAGTCCTTTCCTCATAATATTGAAATGCAAAACTATCACTTCTAGAAACTTGGAAATTAAATGCAATGCTAACCTGGTGAGATTATTTATGTACAACTCCTAATTAATTACAAGTCTCAATTCACCCAAGTGAATTCAACCTTCCAATGATACCATATCGACATCTTAGTATTGGACCTTATGCCAACGTTCTCTAGAAATTCAACAACTAAAATAGGCATGTACCACATAAAATCATTAGACAAAAAATTTGATATGTGCCCCCAAACTGATATTTGAGGCTCGATTCTTTTAATCACCTCCATGAACCTTATAATTGGGCTTGGAATTGATGTATACTATTACAGGCCAAAGAAATATGTCATGTAGTCAGCTATTGAATCATAGAACTGATGAGAAAAATTATAGTTGTCTCCCTTTCTTAAACGGTTTCCAGTAAGGAATCTTTTTGCAACAGGCAACCAAATACACTGATTGGTTCTTCAACTTTGGGCTCCTCTTGAAGAAGTTGTTGTTGATAATCTCTCCCCACTTTAACAAAATCCCTTTGAAAGTATGCAACAATCTCATGTTCCTCTGAATCATCTCAATCATAGATAGGAGAATTTTTATCAACTTTAATACTAGCTTCTTGAACTTTTCTCCATTTGAAGGATGTGAATCGTAAACTTGAGCCTCTTTTTTAACCTCATGGTGGGCCTCCTATTTTTTTGTAGCTTCCCATGAGTGAGACTATTGTGGTTCTGCATCGCTCAACTCCCCATCGTAGTCATACAAATCATAAGGAGAATCATCAAATTCAGAAAAATAAGATCTCTAAGGGTTTGTTTGCAGCTTGATAATGTCTCCTTCTTCCCTTTCTTTATTGTTGGATGATGCTTCTTAATGCAAGTATATATCTTCTTGCTTAAAATTATCACAACAATATTCAAACAAACCACCCAATGGATGTGATCCTTTATAGAAATGATTAAATGCTATGTGAAAGCTCTTTAAGGAAAATATGTTACCATGAGGTATTGTTTTGTACCCATATCTAGCATCTTCATCTAAAGAATACATGAACAATTTCATTTTCACATCTTCAAGAACAATACCCTATTGTTCCATGCATTCATGAAATTCCTTGAGGTGTTGGTTCTTTCCATTACCTTCCATCAAAGTTTTTGCAAAAGGACTTAAAACAGAGTTATGATGGCCTCTTCCTCTGAAATTTAGACTGCTAAAGTGACGCCATGCTAACGTCCTCATCTCCATGTGGCACCTCTTGGGTAGTAACACATGTCACCCAGATTTTCCCCTTTAGGTCCTCCAAAATGTTGAAATTGCCTACCATGTTTCCTTGTCTCGCCGCGCCATGCTAACATAATCTACCCTGTCAATTTCTCGTAACCAACTATCTGTTTCCAAATGTCATCTTTAGAGGAGAGAGAAAATTTCCTTGGGGTCTTTGGATTTTCAAAAGGATCCTTTGTATTTCCATATCCTCCAAGATCTCAGTGCTTTCCAAAATATGCATTTGTTAAGGAGTTCTAAAACACCGATGTTTTGATGGAAAATGCTCCAAGGTCTCACCTTTTTCTGCACCCCCTTGTCCTTTGGAACACTTGGCGATTGAGTGTCAGACTAAATCAGAGCCCCTCTTCATTGTAACTTTTTCAAAAAGGGATTAAACATAGTTCTGACACTTTCAATCCTTCGATGAACTGGCCTCTGATATGCCTTCTTTCCAACCTTTTCAATATCGATTTCTGTTACGATCGACTCCCGAATTTTCACCCCATCATTTGATTTCGGTCTCCTATTTCGACTTTCCCTGGTGATATTGGACTCAGATATTTTCTCTTATATTTGGCTTTTTCCATTTCATCTCTCTTTTGGCCACCATTTGACGTTATTTCCAAAAGGTGTAATAGGTGACAACATCAACTCCAATTAGGGATAGTGCCTTGTTGGAAAGGTGCTGAGAACATGTAGACTAGTAGCCATCACCATTGGGCATGGAGTCAAAAATATATTAAACCTATAAAAAAAGAAATCTACATGGATCTTTATCTATTGGGAGTCCTTTCCTCATAATATCGAATTGTAGAACTATCACTTCTAGAAACTTGGAAATTAAGTGCTCACTTGGTGAGCTTATTTATGTTATGTATGACTCCTAATTATGTACAAGGCTCAATTCATCCAAGTGAAGTCAACCTTACGATGGTACTATCTCAACATCTGAGTACTAGACCTTAAGCCATCGTTCTCTAGAAATTCAACAACTAAAACAAGCATGTACCACATAAAATATTTGAACAAAAAATTTGATATGTGGCCCTAAACTGATATTTAAGGCCCATCTCTTTTAATCTCCTCCATGAACCTTCTAATTGAAATTGGAATTGATGTATGTATACTATTACGGGCCAAATAAAAATTCCATGAAGTCAACTGTTGGATCATAGAACTGATGAAATTTTTTTATAGTTGTCTCGCTTTCTTGAACAATTTCCAGGAAGGAATCTTTTTGCAACAAGCAGCCACAGACACTTCTTAGATATTCAACTTTGGGCTCCTAGTGAAGAATTTTTTGCTCATAATATTCTCCCCACTTGCTGGTAAGAAAATCCCTTTGAAATTCTGCAACAATCTCATCCTCCTATGAAGCATCTGAATCATAGATCGAAGAATTTTTATCGACTTTAATACTAGCTTCTTAAACATGTTCTCCATTTGAAGGATGTGAATCGTAAACTTGATCCTCTTTGTTAACCTCATCATGATCCTCCTCTTTTGTGCAGCTTCCCATGACTGAGACTCTTGTTGTTTTGCATTGGTCAACTCCCCATCAAAGTCATACAAATCCTAAGGAGAATATCAAATTCAACAGAAGAAGATCTCTGACGGTTTGATTGTAGCTTGATAATGTCTCCTTCTTCTCCTTCTTGATTGTTGGGAAGTGCTTCCTGATGAAAGTATATGTTTTCTTGGAGTTGATCCCCACAAATATCTCTAGTAGCATCATTAATCTCAAAAATATTTTCAACATTAAAATGTTCAAAAGAATCTTCAAACAGACAACCTAGTGGATATAATATTTTATAGAAATGATTAAATGTTATGTGAAATCTCTTTAAGGAAGATATGCTTCCATGAGGTCTTTTTTTGTACCAAAATCTAACATCTTCATCTAAAGAATAAATGAAAATTTACATTTTCACATCTGCAAGAACAATACCTTGTTGTTCCATGCATTCATGAAAGTCCTTGAGGTGTTGGTTCAGGCTTCTCTTTGTGTTCCCACTGAATCTAGGAAAATAGGCAGACCATTCGTGATATGAAGGAACATGATGAGGATAACCAAAAACAAAAGAAAATTCTAGTGGGGCAAATTTGGTGGCAAAGAATGAAGGAAGGGTCATTTTGAAAACCCTTTTAAGTGAGTGATCTAAAGATCAAATGTAGGGAAATTTTTCTTTTTTTTAGCATCATAGCAAGTATGAGGCCCCTTGAAATCCATGATGACCAAATAAAATATAGATAGTGGAGTCTCCATGGTGAGATATATTCAACCCACACTTCCCTTTCTCACCCAACAAAGGGAATGTAAAAATTGTCATACCTAGGGAAAAATATTTTGATTCGTTCCATGACAACGACACCAAAAGATGTTGTAGCTTTTTCTATCTCCTATCACAAAATTGCTTTAGAAGATGTAGAAGCCTCCTAGAGACAACCCCTGGGTTGAAGGAAAGGGTCAATTTCTAGGGCATCCAAGAGGAGTGCTTTTGAATATTATCTAAGGCCTGTCTGCTGCACTCCATATGTCACATAAATTGAAATAAGATAATTGAGAGATTGGTTCAATGGCCCTTCACCAAGATATACTCAATCATACACATATTTAAATACATGGGTAGATATGGCGTATCTAAAAGAGGAATATCCTGATCCCGTTGGTCGACATGCATCAGTGTGCAACCTAATATTGTTGTTGTAGTATAAATTAACAATAGGAAGGAAAGGAGGCAAATCGATGTAGAGGGATTAACATAACATAGAATCCTAAGAAATAATATCTAGCAGAAATATGGAAAAGTGAGGAGGTGAAAATGCAAAAAAAAGTGGAGTGCGAATTAAGGTCTCAAGCTCTATGCCTCATGTATACATCCTGTCACCAATTAGCATAAGTAAATTTGTGTTTACACGGGTATTTCAGGCTATAAAATAACACAAGTAAATCTGTTATTAAAAAAGGTAATTTTTACTACTTGGAGCATACATACAATCATAAGTGAGAGTGAAACCAACAGCTTCATTACACAATTTTAGAGGAGGAAACACATACATGAAATGATATACAAAGGGGAAAACATATTGTGCATTGCTTCGATTGGAATCAACAAAATTGTTTCATTAATATTTGAAGACAGAGTCCAAATCACAATTATATCATAGTTAACATTAGTATAAGACTGAGCACCTCAATGAAAAAGAAAAATTGAACCAAAGTGGAACCTCTTTCTCCACAAAACGGAGTTCAGAACTTGCAAACAGACAGAATTCGAGTCTCCAGAATTGCAAGATTTTGGAATCTTTCTAAACAGTTTCTTCCCTCTTTTTATAAGGAGAGGGGAAGCTTGAAAAATAATTAAAAAATATCTCACCATGATCCAGCTATCTGATAGACTAGCTGTCTAAGCACGTGGAGGTTCTGCAGCCCAAATCATTACAACTTTTTGATTCCTTTCTTTAAAATGCAGAAAATTACATAATAACATAAATCGAAACTAAATGGTGGCCCAAACAAATATCTCCATACCATTCCTATGATAGCCTATGATCATGCCACTTATTTTACCACGATGTTCCTCTTCAGTTACTAGGTTGGTTCGCCTGTTATTTTCACCCCTAACTATTTGGATTCCCCACTTATGGTTATTAACTTTGGTGGCATAAGTGGTGCTCTATAATCATAGCTACTGACTCATCCTTCTGTATGCATTTTTCGTTACACTCTCGAAGCTTGATATTCCCTGTAACATCATCATAATACCACTTCAGAGCTGCAACTCCTTGGAACTTCATTCAAAAAGACATTATGAAGACACAAAGTCCCGATGTCTTCAACCCTTCTATGCTTACCTCCTTTTCCATCTCAGCCATGGGACCATTTTCCTATGATCAAAGACTATAACATTTAGGGGCTATTGTATTGGACCCTTCTCTCATTGTAAACTCATTCAAAAAATCCTTTCTAAATCGTAAAGTTCGGGTGCCTCCCAGCTCCTTTTGTTTAGCCCCTTTATATTTTTCCTCCATGGGACCAAGAGAGGTGACCAAAGGCTTGGTGCTTGGGTGCTTAAGACTTCTGGCCCATATCAGAGGCCTATCTTCCTTTATAATTTGTGCTTTTCCCTTAATCCTTTTGAATTCTTGTGACCAAATGCCAACACATATCGAAGACCCCTTCACCAAACAACTTTTTCAATTAAGAATTTACTAGGAGTTACGATAACTTCCACTTTCGATGGGGCCCATTGAACTTAGGTACTAAATATTCCTTCGTCTCTAGGTTCTGTGGATCACTCATGACTAAGCACCATCTGTTATGAAACCAGCTCAAGAAAAGATAAAAAGATAGATCAACGCCTTAGAATTCAGCCTCTTCGAGGGGGCAACCTCCTTTACATTACATAAATGAACAATTCTTGGATGATACAAATGACAAAACCTCCTTTCTATATATAGGAGTCTAAGGAGTCACAATATAATCCAGCCGACCTAACAATAATAATATAAAGCCACAAAAATAGCAATAAAGGGATTCTATGGGGCACAAAAATAACAACATGGGGGTAATAGGGGCACAACAATATAAATAAGGGGTATAACTACAATAGTAATGGGGTAATCACTAGTATTATAGGGACCCAACATGCCCCTCTCCTTCAAAAAAGTGTTGTCCTCAACGCTTGAGTAGTTCTAGATACTTCTGCATAAAATTCTCATCCTCCCATGTGGAATCTTCAGCAGATAAGTTCTTCCACTTGATAAGATACTCTAAAATTGATCAATTTCGTAGATGTCGAGTTCTTTTTTCTATGATTGCTTCCAGTTCCAATATAATTTTTCCTTCCTCGTCAAGTTCTGGCAATATTGTTTGAACTGGGAGCTTTTCGCCTATAACCTTCTTTAAACATGAAACATGGAAAACTTGGTGCAATCGAGAAGCTGCAGGAAGCTCCAATTTGTATGCCATAGTACCAATCTTTTGCAACACCTTGTACGAACCATAATACTTTGGTGATAATATATTATCCTTCTTAGCTTGCTTTAGGGACATTTGCTTATATGGTTGTAGCCGTAGGAATACCTAATCACCTACATCAAAACTTCTTTCACTGCGATGTTGATCTGCCTATTGTTTCATTCTATTTTGTGCCAACACAAGGTTATCCTTTAAGAGTTGGAGGACTTGTTGTTGATGTTCAATGTGATGTTCCACTGCCTGAACCTTAGAATTTTCTCTTAAATATGATGTGATGGATGGTGGTTTATACCCATAAAGTGCCATAAATGGGGTCATTTTTGTTGCTGTATGGAAGGAAGTGTTATACCACCATTCAGCTAGAGGCAACCATTTGACCCATTGTGTCTGTTTATCAGATACAAAGCAACGAAGATATCCTTCCAAACATTTGTTTACTATCTCAGTTTGCCGATCAGATTGAGGATGATAAGATGAGCTATGAGCTAACTGAGTACCAAGACAAGAAAATAATTATGTCCAAAAATTTCCAGTGAAAATGGGATCTCTTTCACTTACAATAATCTTTGGGTTTCCATGTAGCTTTTGAATTGTTTTCATAAATGCAGTAGAAACTGTACTGGATTTAAATGGATGTGATAATGCACAAAAGTGTGCATACTTGGTAAGTCTGTCAACTACCACCATGATGACACTCTTTCACTCAGACTTGGGTAAACCTGTGATAAAATCCATTGAAACCTCCTCCCAATGTTGGCTTGGAATGGATTAAGGTTGTAATAGACCCGGTGTCTTAATTGTTTCAACTTTATTTTTTTGGCAAACCAAACATTCCGCCACAAACTTTTGAATATCTGATTTAAGACCATCCCAAAAAAATTTCTTCTTAACCCTGTGGTAAGTTTTTAAAAATCCTGAGTGCCCTCCTAAGGGAGAAGTGTGCAATTCCATAAGAATCTTTTGTTTTAGCTGGGAATTCTTACAAAGGTATAAGCAATCTTTGTACCATAATGAATCATTTTTCCAGCTAAATGTATCAGACATACTGGAATCTTGTTGTAGCTTTCGAATAAGTGCCCACACTTCTTCATCATTCTTCCATTCCTCCCTTGCTTTGTTTATCCAATCTGGTTGGATAATAGAAATGGCGCACAACAATGCTTATCCTTTCTTGAGAGTGCATCTGCCACCACATTTTGCTTCCCTTTTTCATAGATGATTTCAAAGTCATAACCCAACATCTTTGTGACCCACTTTTGTTGCTCTTCAGAGGATAATCTTTGTTCTAAAAAGTATTTAAGGCTATCATGATCTGTTTTTACCTTGAAGTGTCTTCCCATTAGGTAGGGTCGCCATTTCTTAAGTGCATGGAGTATTGCCAACATTTCCTTCTCATAAATAGCTTTGCTTAAAAACTTTCCCTTGATTGGACGACTTTCAAAAGCAATGGGTCTTTCATCTTGCATTAGAACAGCACCAATTCCATTTCCTGAAGCATCACATTCCACAATAAAGGTTTTTGTGAAGTCCGGTGTAGCTAAGACCGGTGCTTGGCACATTGCCTCTTTAAGATGTTCAAAGGCCTTTGTTGCTTCCGGAGTCCATGAAAATGCATCTTTCTTCAATAATGTTGTTAGAGGTGCTGCTATTCTCCCATAATTCTTAACAAACTTGCAATAATACCCTGTCAACCCAAGAAATCCTCGCAGATGCTTTATGGATGTGGGGATTTTCCATTCCTTAATGGCTTTAATTTTGCTAGGGTCTACCTTAACTCCTTCATGAGATACAATATGACCCAAATATTCCACCTCCTGGACTCCAAAGAAACATTTGGATCTTTTTGCATATAATTGTTTCTCCTCCAATAGTTGTAGCACCCTGTCAAAATGTTCAACATGATCCTTCCAAAACTTGTTGTAGATTAGTATATCATCAAAAAATACTAACACAAATTTTCTAAGGAATGGTTTGAAAAATGAATTCATCAAAACTTGAAATGTTGAAGGTGCATTAGTAAGGCCAAAAGGCATGACCAAAAATTCATAATGACCCTCATGAGTTCTAAATGTCGTTTTCAGAATGTCTTCAATCTTCATTCTGATTTGATGATATCCCGAACGAAGATCCAACTTGGTGAAGTAAATTGATCCATGCAATTCATCCAGTAATTCATCAATGACAGGAATGGGGAACTTATCTTTAATAGTGAGCTTGTTGAGCTCCCTATAATCCGGACACATGCGCCATGATCCATCCTTCTTGTGCACCAATACTACTGGAGCAGAGAAAGAACTTTGACTTGGTTGAATTATACCAGCCTCTAGCATTTCTGCAACCATACGTTCAATTTCACTTTTTTGGACATAGGGATATCTGTACAGCCTGATGTTTGGAGGAACACTTCCTGGAATCAAATGAATAGCATGATCATGATCACGCATAGGTGGGAGACCTTTGGGAGTCTCAAATACCTTGGAATGATTGTCCAAGACTTTTTGGAGATCTGGAGAAATAGATGATTCCGATGTGGAAACATCTATCGAACATAATTGTGCAATTACACCTCTTTTCTCCTTTTTTAGAAGCTTTGTCATACCATTAGAGCTGATTATCTTTCCTGGTTTCCCTGCAATACCCCTTAATTCGACTTCCTTTCCTTCCATAGAAAATTTGATGAAAAGTTCTTGAAAATTAAAAGCTATTGTACCCAAGGATTGTAGCCATTGGACTCCTAGTACAACATCAACACCTCCCATTGGAATGGAAAGCATTGGGCTAGTCAATACATATTATCCCATGGATAGCTTGATATTATGGCACCTTCCAGAGAAATTTATTGTTCCTCCATTTGCAATCATCACTTGACACTCTGGTGCTGGATATAGGAAGCAATTCAATTCTTTTGCTACTCTACAATGAATAAAATTGTGGGTGCTTCCTGAATCAATCAACACTATTACCTTTTTCTTCTTGATTTGTCCTTCTATCTTGATGGTTTGAGAAGTGGTAATTCCCGCCAATGCATTACAAGATATGGTCGGATTTATTTTTTCTTCATCTAGGCTTTGTTCCTAGAGTATATCTTCTTCTTTTGACCTTTCTTGCTCCTTTTCTTCTTCCTCCTCACAATCTATGTAGAATAATTTCTTCTCAGCACACTTATGACCTTTAGTGTATTTGCTATCACAACTGTAACAAAGCCCTTTTGCTCTTTTTTCTTCCAATTGTTGTGGTATCAACCTTATAGGTTGTGGAAGACTAGGGGCAACAACACTTCTGTCTTTATAGTTGTGAGTGGTATGCTTCCTGGTTGCCATAATTTTGGTTTCCATTTTTCTTGCTAACCTGAATGCCTTCTCTAATGAATCAGGTTCCCAAAGGCGAACATCATGTTGGATATTATCTTTTAAAGACCCTATGAACACATCAATCCTATGCTCCTCTGGAATATCTTTTACCCTTATGTTCAATTTTTGGAACTCCTCAATGTGCTCCATTACTGAACCCTTTTGTTTGAGACTTATGAATTGGCTAAAAAAAGTGTTGCTTTTTGTATCTTCATAATGTGCTATTAATTCTTCCATAAAAATTGCCCAAGTGATAAATTGTTTAAGAGAGAAAAGCCATTGATACCGTACAAACTGATTTGGTTCCAAATATACAGTTGCCATACGTACCTTTTGTGTGTTTTGCACATTATTGAGATCGAAGAACTGCTCCATCTGCAATATCCATGTGGCGGGATCCTTGCCATAAAACTTCCTCATATCAATTTTTGGAATATGGTGGGTCTTCAATACAACATTAGAGTCTATGGAATCATGATTAACATTACTTTTGTTCACATCATGAGTTTCCTTTACAACCTTTTCACCATTAGTAAGTATTTCTTGTAGAAAATTTGTCAAATCTGTCTTCAAATCTGTCTTCAAATCTGCCATGTCTCTCTTCAAATCTGTCTTTGAATCATCCATCTTAGCTTCCACGCCATTTATCTTAGATTCCACGCCATTTATCTTAGCTTCTGTTAGCTTTTGTGAGCGTGACATTTGTTGCACTTGTTCTTGTAATTTTGATATATCATGTAGCATTTCTTCCTCTTCTTCATGAGTCATGCTAGAGATTTTAGGTTCCTTACTAGGTGTTTTCATTTTCTTTCCTTGGGGCATCAGTTACCAATAATAATTCTTTACTATGCCCTTTGAATTCCGTTAAACCAAGCTTACACAAAAATTTAAAAAAACTACACACCTTTTTTCACTTTATAGAAGCCTGATATTGAATCTAATGTATCTCTGTAATTTCGGATCATCCAGTTCTGAAATTGCGATCTGTAGTAGCCTTCTGTGTCCTCTTTCCAATGCCACAAGTCTGACCCAAATTGGATTCTCCAAGGAAGAGTTATGTGAAATCTCCCACAGTGACTTGCTTTTAGAATAGTTCAGTAGACCGAACTTGTACGACGTGCCACGAGTCACTGTTTCAATCTCTGGATCTGAAACACACATACAAGAAACTACAATCCATCCTCTTTCTGTACCTTCTTACGAAATTTCAATCCAATCCCCAGAGAAAAAGTTATGACGATTTTCCCCAGGTCACCTGTTTTGAAGGTAATTCAGGAGTCTGCAAAAAGACCAACTTCCTCAGATCATATCTCCACAAATATCGTGCGCAACATTCTGAAATTCGCACCCAAGGTTCAATGCAATTTCTTCTAAAATTTTTTTTTTTGCGACTTCTGAAACGTCACAGAAAAAAATTTATAGCGAAAATGCCACGATGACCTGTTTGGAGCAGCGAAACCCTAGAATCCAAAGCTCTGATACCAAATGTTATGAAACCAACTCAAGAAAAGATAGAAAAGACAGATCAACGCCTTAGAATTTAGCCTCTTCGAGGGGGCAACCTCCTTTACATTACATAAATGAACAATTCTTGGATGATACAAATGAAAAAACCTCCTTTCTATATATAGGAGTCGAAGGAGTCACAATATAATCCAGCCGACCTAACAATAATAATATAAAGCCACAAATATAACAATAGAGGGATTCTATGGGGCACATAAATAACAACATGGGGGTAATAGGGGCACAACAATATAAATAAGGGGTATAGTTTGTTATGCTCTTAACCTGCAAAATGATACCCAAATACGGAATATGCGAAGAAAAGATACCCAGAACACAGAATAACAATGATTTTATTATTCAGAGAGTAATGTTCACTTGCCTCTTCGAGGGGGAAACCTCCCATAGAGCAGAGCTCGACTACAAAATAAGACACGATGCTCCTCGCAGGGAGTCTCTATCCTTTATATATGACTCATACATGCAATACCATAGGCCAATACCGTGGGTTTTATTAATACCATCTATCTAATACTACGGCCCATTTGCAACTAACTGTGGTCCCGTCATTAATTGCGGGTTAACCACTTACAAATATTAATATGGGCTTTATTGACTCTTGACTATGACTTGATCCCATGACATAAATAAGGGGGTTAGGGTGGGACCCTAACATGCCCTCCCCCTTAAGACTAGCCTTGTCCTCAAGGCTGAAGCTGCGGAAACTGCTGAAGAATAGTGGCTGGTTCCCAAGTTGCATCTTTCGGAGAGGTGTCTTTCCATTTGACGAGGACTTCCTTAATCATGCGATCGTGCAGGTGCTTGTCTCGTGTGTCTAGAACCTATTCGGGTTGAAGCCAGATTGACCCTTCTTCTTCCAATTCAGGTAGACTGGTTTGAACTCAACAATTGTTCCCAATCACTTTCTTGAGGCACGATACATGGAAAACTGGATGGATTTTTGCAGTAGGTGGCAAAGCCAACTTGTAAGCCACTTCTCCAATGCGTTGAAGTAATTGGTATGGTCCGTAGAATTTTGGAGAGAGCTTTTGACAACCCTTGTCTTTGAGTGATGTTTGCTTATATGGTTGCAGCCTCAAAAAGACCTGATCCCCTTCTTGAAATTGGCACTCTAAGCGATGCTGGTCGACCTGTTGCTTCATGCGGTTCTGAGCTTGATGAAGATTCTCTCTAAGATGGGCGAGCATGGTTGCGCGGTGTTGTAGGAGTTGATCCACTGCTTGTACTTTGGAGCACCCCTTGAGATAAGAAGTAGGGGAAGGCGGAAGTTGACCATATACTGCTTCATAGGGAGTCATTTTGGTGGTGGCATGATAGTTGGTGTTATACCACCATTCAGCCAGAGGTAACCACTGTACCCAAAGGTGTTGCTTTTCTGAAGTGAAACACCTAAGGTAGGTTTCTAGACATTTGTTGACGGCTTCGGTTTGACCATCTGTTTGCGGATGATAGGAAGTATTGAGTTTTAGTTGAGTTCCTTGTATCCTGAAAAGTTCCTGCCAAAAATTACTGGTGAAGATCGGGTCGCGATCAGACACAATAGAAGTGGGCATGCCATGCAATTTGAAAATCTGATCCATGAAAGATTGAGCGACCAAAGTTGCTGTAAACGGATGGGGTAGGGCGCATAAATGAGCATACTTCGACAGTCGGTCCACAACCACCATGATGACTGACTTGTTCCCGGACTTTGGAAGACCTGTAATGAAATCCATAGAAACCTCCGTCCAAATTGATGTCGGAATGGGCAATGGTTGTAATGTGCCTGGTGTGTTGACGGTTTCCCCTTTGTGGCGTTGACAGACATCACATTCTGCTACGAAAGTAAGGATGTCCTTTTTCATGCCTGTCCAAAAAAATGATCTTCTGGTGCGAGCATACGTCTTCTGAAAGCCTGAATGTCCTGCAATGGGAGATGAGTGCAATTCTGCCAAAATGTGACTTTTGAGGGTGGATGTTGGTGCTATTACGACTCTGTCCCTGTAGCAAAGAATATCATCCTGCCACGAGTAGCCCTTGGTGGAATTTGGATCTACCTTCAATTGAGAAATGAGTTGGGATAGCCCGAGGTGTGAAAACCATTCCTTGCGAGCCTCTTCAATCCACTCTGGAATGGGGAGGGAAATTGCGAGCAGAGTACTTTCTTCCTCAAATTGGCGAGATAATGCATCTGCTATACTATTGTCTTTCCCTTTCTTGTAAATGATCTCATAATCATATCCCAGCATTTTGGTGAGCCATTTATTTTGTTGTGGGGAGGATAGGCATTGCTCCAAAAAATATTTAAGATTGTGATGATCTGTGCGGATTTGAAAACGTCGCCCCAATAAGTAAGGTTGCCAGGTCTCGACTGCATGTAAGATGGCCATCATTTATTTTTCGTAGGTAGATTGGCCCAGATTCCTCCCACTTAGTTGTTGACTTGTGAAGGCCAAAGATCGCCCTTCCTGAATTAAGACCGCCCCAATACCTGTCCCTGAAGCATCACATTCAATGACAAAGGATTTGGTGAAGTCAGGTAGTGCTAAGATTGGAGTGGAACACATGGCGTTTTTGAGAGCGGTAAATGCCTGTTGTGCTTCCTCGTTCCAGAAGAAAGAATTTTTCTTTAGGAGTTGAGTGAGGGGCTTTGTTATGCGGCCATAGTTGTGGACAAATTTACGATAATAGCCTGTGAGACCTAAAAATCCTCTCAAGCTCTTCAAGGTCTTAGGTTGAGGCCATTCTTGCATTGCCTGGATCTTTTTGGGGTCCACCTTGAAACCTTCATGCCCCACAATGTGGCCCAAATACTCAACTTCTTCCATGCCAAACGAACACTTGGACATCTTGACAAATAATTTATGCTTACGGAGCAGTTGCAAGAGTAGATCTACATGCTGAAGATGTGCAGCCCAAGTGCCACTATAGATGAGGATGTCATCGAAGAAGACAAGGACAAATTTCCTGAGATATGGTTTGAGAATGTGATTCATAAGGCTCTGAAAAGTAGAGGGGGCATTACAAAGACCAAATGGCATGACCAGGAACTCATAATGGCCTTCATGAGTTCTAAAAGCAGTCTTGGGAATGTCGACTTCCTTCATGCGAATTTGGTGGTAGCCTGAGCGAAGATCCAACTTAGTGAAGAATTGAGCCCCATTCAGTTCGTCCAGCAAATCATCAACCACCGGGATGGGAAATTTATCTTTGACTATCAACTTATTGAGGGCCCTGAAGTTGGGACACATCCGCCACTCCCCATCTTTCTTGAGCACCATGACCACTGGGGATGAATAAGGACTAATACTGGGACGAATGACACCTGCTTCCAAAAGTTCCTTGATTATTTTTTCTATTTCATTCTTTTGGGTGAACGGATATCTGTATGGCCACACATTTGGGGGTTGGGCCCCTGGAACCATGGTGATGCTATGATCATGTTCCCCTCGCGAGGGTGGAAGCTCATGAGGCTTGTCAAAGACCAGTAGATGGTTATTTAAAATCTGTTGCATCTCAGGATGAATTGGCAGAGACTTGGTTTCGACGACCTGGATGGCATTAAATTGAGCTACCACTCCATGATGGCCCTTTTTTAACAATTTTTCCATCCTATGCGAGCTGATGATAGACGGGGCTCCCGCCTGGAGTCCACAGAGGGTATGTGTGGAGTTGTTCTGCTTAAAACTCATATATAACTCCTGGAAATCCATTGTGATTGGCCCAAGAGTGCGGAGCCATTCAGCGCCGAGGACAATGTCGCAACCCCCCATGTGTATGGCAAACATGTGGGTTTTCAACTGATAATCCCCCATTTGAAGTTTGACATTTTCACAGCGGCCTTCACATTTCATTGTGCCCCCATCCGCAATTTGGACTTGGAAGTTAGAAACTGCTCGTACAAAACAATGCACTGCTTCTGCGACTTTTTTATGGATGAAATTATGTGTACTTCCACTATCAATCAAGACTACTACTGGGTGATGTTTAAGAAAACCTCTGATTTTGAGAGTTTGAGGGGAAGAAATCCCTACCAACGCATGCAACGAAATAACTGGTTCGTCAGAGACATTGTCCTTTTGGTTGTCTTCTTCTAGTGCCTCATGTTCCTTAAGTGGTGGATCTTCCTCTGTTGAGCTGTAGTCAGTGGCATCTATTTGAAAAAATTTGGGCTCCTTACATTTATGACCTGGGGAGTGTTTTTCATCACAGTAGTAACATAGTCCTTGCTTTCTTCTTTCGGCCATTTCCGCAGGTGACACCTTTTGGAACTTAAGTGTTTGAGTCGTGTTGTGAGCTTGTGGGGGGCGACCTTTAGTGGAGAAATTTGGGCGACTGTATTGGGCTGCTAATGCACGTTTCACGTTACGGGCTACCTTGCAAGCCTCTATCCATGTGGGAGGGTGGTGCAGTAAGACTTGAGCTTTGATGGCTTCTTTAAGACCGCTGATAAAACATTCCATGTAGAACACATCTGAGAGACCCCAAGTGCAGAAGGCTAAGGCTTCAAAAGCTGTAATATATTCATCCACTGTACCCGTCTGTCGGAGCTTAGTAAGACGACCCAAAAAAGATGTTTCCTGTTCAAAGCGGTCTTGAAGAGCTTTTGTAAATTGGGTCCAAGTCTTAAAAGGTCCATTGCAACGTTGATGCCATTCCCACCATTGCCACCTTTCATTGTCCAAGTACATGCTCCCCAACATAAGCTGAGTCGCATTATCTAAGATGTGATTCAGTTTGAAATACTGCTCCATTTGTGCTATCCATGCCGATGGGTGAGAACCATCAAATTTATGCATATCCAACTTGGGAGGTCACTGACTGGGTTGTTGGTGGGTGTGCCAGACGTGAGGAGAGTGGCTAGACTCACCCTCATTGTATTCATTGCCATTATACACCTCCTCGTGGGCTTGCTCCTTGCCCTTCAGGATTAATTGCTGGACCTGGATACATAGTTCGTTAAGCTGATTGGTGAGGGTTTGCATGGATTCTTCAAGTTTGTCCATCCTTTCATTGGCCATCGCTTGGGCTCTAGTTTCTACCATACACCAACCTGATGAACAATTGGGAGCTCCTAAAAAATTTTCACTAATAATTGAATGGTACCACCGTGCTCTGCTCGTCGTCCTGATTCTAATGGGCTAGATCACCAATAAGTGCCACGAAAGATCTCAGACTCTTTTTTTTTTTTTCTTTTGAAAACTCCTAACGGAGTTTTACTCCTTCCTGATCAATACTGCAGTCGCCAAATCCTCAAAATGTCAACGCGGCCAAAAGTCCTGCGAAAATTATACCCCGGTATAGGAACCCTTCACAACAACTCCGATCTGGTGGATCTGAGAGATCTGAATGGCGGATCGGATAGCTATGGGTGGCGGAACAGACTACTGCTGCGGATCGGCTGGATCTAATAGATCGGAATGACTGATCTGTGAACTCGAGACTGCGGGACTGATGTCTGCTGCTGCTACTGCACTCCTTTGCACAAACGGATATGATATAGATGATGTGCGATCCCCTGATAGAAAAGGGAACTATGGTCTTGAGGAGTGTCAGGTGCTACAGATCGTAATATACATAAGGGTCTGGCAGTAGTACTCGGCCCAATGTTTCAGGGCTCTAACTAAGGAGGATCTACTGTACCCTTAGCCGTACAACCCGACTACCCTATCGTACGGGCGAGTAATCTCTCCGAGTGCTGTTCTCAATGTACTGTAGCCACAAGACGGCCGACGGTATATCTATGGCGAGGTTTCAAGGGAGCCTAGGGGGCTTCCGATATACCCAGAGGGTACGTGGAAGACAGTCTGTGCACGGTTCTGTCTAATGCGCTACTACTCGAAGGGGTACCCATAGGGGTTACAAGGGAGTCCAACAAACGTGACCACCTCTTGTATTTCCTGCATGCATGCCTCCCCAAATCCACAGGTTTATGCGCTCAATGATAGATCCCGTGGTTTAAAGACGCTGGAACACGTCTCTAGCCGAATTTTTTTTTTGCTAAGAATTGGAGATCCCACCGGCCCTGGAAAGTGCTCTGATACTATGCTCTTAACCTGCAAAATGATACCCAAATACAGAATATGCGAAGAAAAGATACCCAGAACACAGAATAGCAATGATTTTATTATTCAGAGAGTAATGTTCACTTGCCTCTTCGAGGGGGCAACCTTCCATAGAGCAGAGCTCGACTACAAAATAAGACACGATGCTCCTCGCAGGGAGTCTCTATCCTTTATATATGACTCATACATGCAATACCACGGGCCAATACCGTGGGTTTTATTAATACCATCTATCTAATACTACGGCCCATTTGCAACTAACTGTGGTCCCGTCATTAATTGCGGGTTAACCACTTACAAATATTAATATGGGCTTTATTGACTCTTGACTATGACGTGATCCCATGACATAAATAAGGGGGTTAGGGTGGGACCCTAACATAATTACAATAGTAATGGGGTAATCACTAGTATTATAGGGACCCAACACCATCATACATCGAAGCCCCTCTTCATCGGAATATTTTCGAAAATGAATTTTAAAAAGTTTCGATGCCACCATCCTATGAAATCTCATCTTAGTGCTTAAGCACTCTGGCTAGCCCTGCACCCTTGGTTCCTATATATTTCCATGACCGGGTTCTTTTATATTTCAAATCCCCTCTCATCGGAAGATTTCAAATTTGCAATTAACATAGAAGTTACAATATTTTTCACTTCTGATTAGCTCATAGCTCTTGGTGCTCTAACTAGCTCTGTGCCCTTGGTCCCTTTGAGTCTTCGTGACAAACTACCAACTGATTTTAGAGCTCCTTCCATTGACAATTTTCTAAAAGGAATTAAAGGAGAGTTATGATGACCTCTTCCTCTGAAATTTAGACCTCCGAAGTGACATCATGTTGACGTCCTCATCTCCACATGGTGCCTCCCAGGTAGTGACACGCATCAGCTAGATTTTCCCCTTTAGGCCCTCCAAAATGCTAAAATCACCTGCCACGTGTCCTTGTCCAACCACGTCATGTTGACGTAATCTGCCCAGTTAGCTTCTCAGAACCATCTATTGTTAGGTGTTTTCTTCGAAGGAGAGAGAAAATATCCCTAGGGCCTTTGGATTTTCAAAGGTATCCTTTGTATTTCCATTTCCTCCAAGATCTCGACACTTTCTTAAAGATGCATTTGTTAAGGAGTTCTGAAACATGGATGTTTTGATGGCATATTCTTTGAGGTCCCACCTTGTTCTGTGCCCCTAGTCCTTTTGAATGCTTGGCAACTAAGTGTCGGCCTAAATCAGAGCCCCTTTCATCGTAATTTTTTCAAAAAGGAATTAAACAAATCTCTGACGCTTTCAATCCTCTGAAGAATTGACCTTCAATATGCCTTCCTTCTAGCCTTCCCAATATTGAGTTTTGAAATGATTGGCTCCCGAATTTTGGCCCTACCATTCGATTTAGACCTCCTATTCTGACTTTCCCTGGTGATACTGGACTCAGATATTTTCTCTTCTCTTTGGATTTTTTCACTTCAGCTCTCTTTTGTGGCCACCATTGGACACCATTTGACACAATTGCAAAAAGGTGTAATAGGTGACAACACGTTGCATGTGGTTCAATTGGTTGCATGAGGTTGGCTAACATTACCAAGGATGTTTCCCATGGTATTTGGTGTGACAACTTAATGGTTTACCATGGTTGTGGCTTGATAACATTACCAAGGATGTTTCCCATGGTATTTGGTGTGACAACTTAATGGTTTACCATGGTAATTTGTGTGAGATCTTAATGGTTAAATAATTTAATTTATTTTATGTGGTCATCATGGGGTATGGATTGTAATTAACGTTATTGATTTGGTCCATTATGATGAGAAGAAAAATATAAATGTATGATGTTAGTATTTGACGGGTGTAAGTTTGAGTGTGTGATATAGTGCTTTGTATAACCTATTATATAATTCTAGTCGAGTTAAGTAATGTGTCTATCATATTTCATTTTCAGATCAGAGAGAGTGTTTGTTTGCTCATGTTGAGTGGATTGCATAACCCATTTTGAAAATGTATGAAATTGTGGTTCACTGATCCAGGTGGATATTGGTGGCCACCTGCCAAGTCCACCTGGACCCCCACCATTGTTTCTCACAGCATTTTCAGTTTCCTTAATTGTAGCACAACTTACTATTTTTAGCAGTTTTTCGGGTCCTGAACTTCTGGAGCCGTTTTGAGGCCCTAAACGACGTTTTTTGGGAAATCTGGGGGCAACATGGGTCCATGGGTCCATGGACTGATGTTTCCCTTCCCAAAGTGGTAGTGCTCGGATAGATCTTTCTAACAAGCTATTGTACGCGTCAAATGGAGATCTATGCCAAAGTTACGACCCCAGGAAGTTGATGTACCAATTTACCTAAACGGGGCCCACAGTTTGGCGTTTCATCTCCTAGGGTTAGGTTTTGGAATGTGAAGGGTTTTCCATTGTTTCTCAACAATAAATAGGCCTTCGAGCCTCATTGTAACACAGTTCAGAGGCATGTAGCCACCACACCTCTTCTTAGAGATAAGCTACCATCGCCCTAGCTGGTTTATTTCCATTTCTGGTTGTAAGCATATTTCAGTATTTTCCATTAATGAAATGAAGTATTATTTCCGCTGCATCTTTGTGTATATGGTTATCTCTGTAATTTGTGGCGTTCCTGTTTAAATCCGGATCAGTGGTATCAGAGCGGTCTGCTTTTTCTCTGTTTTTCTTTGCATGTCCCCAACAAGGTCGGGATATAAGGAGTTAGGGCTTGAACTGGTTGAACCTTTGCAAGACTAGCCTCGCAAATCCCGACGGCCTCCCATGGCGGATGAGAAGAAAGACGAGGGGGCAGGAGATCCCATCAAAATCTTGCTCGAAGAAGCCCTCGAGTGACAACGGAACGCGATGATGGACAGCTTTGCCCAGATCCTTCAGCGTCTACCCAGAAGCAACGCATCGGCTTCCAGCAGCTACTCTGGAAATGCCACGCCCTTTAAGGTACAAGTTAATTTTGAAATCCCCATATTCAAGGGTCAGATAGACGCAGATGCCGTAGATAAATAGTTAAATCTGCTAGAGGGTTATTTTTCTGTTCATGAATTTTCGAGTCGGGAAAAGATTGTTTTCGCTCTTCTCAAAGCAGCCCCCCCACGTCAAGGACTGGTGGGAAACCTACTGCAAGCAGAAGGATGAAAGTACTAGGTCACTATTTTCATCCGCATCCACCTGGAATTCATTCTGGGATGCCGTCAAGGAGCAATACTACCCTGTCGGAAGCTATGAGGATGAATACATAAAGTGGACCACGCTCCGGCAGGGAAGGGACCAAGATGTGCCGGAGTTCACCAATATTTTCCATACCCTTCGCACAAAGTTGGGTATCAAGGATTCGGAGCAACATTTGATACTCAAATACCGTGGTTGCCTACACAAGTAAATCTAGGAAGAAATACAATTCCTGAACATCTCCTCGCTCGGCGCAGCATACCGATATGCCGTCAAGGTCGAGCAGAAGTTTAAACAAAAGAAGCGAGACTTTGGATCTGCGAATCCAAAGCAAGGGAAAGGTGCCCCTAAACCACAGAACAAAGGACAAAGCCAAGGTGGGACAGCCCAAGACAACCCGCCGAAGCTGCAAGAAAAGAACAGCGCCGCGAAGCCGAAAAAGGACACTGGAAAATGGTGTGAGTTCCATAAGAGCTCCACTCACAACACAAGTGAGTGTTGGGCCAAGCAGTCACTGGTGGCTGAGCTAAAGGTTTCAGAATCAGATGCATGTTCCGACTCTGAGTCAAAACCCGATAAGGGGAATGAAAAAGTGAAGCAGATCATTGATGCGGATCCCAACGCCACTGTTGCTACCGCCAAGATCCAGAAAAATGAACCCGAAGATGCAGAGGAGGAGGAGCGTCTCTTCCACTCCCAGATGTGGGTAAAGGGCTCCCCGATACAGTTCATTGTTGATAGCGGGAGTCAAAAGAACCTCATTTCGGCAGAGGTCGTGATGCGGTTGTGCTTACCGACCACAGGACATCCACAACCATACACCATTGGGTGGCTTCACCAAGGACGAGATCTTCGCGTGAGCCAGTAGTGTCGCCTTCCATACAACATCAAGCCCTTCACGGATGAGGTATTGTGTGACATTGCTCCCCTTGAAGTTTGTGATGTATTATTAGGACAACCATACTTGTGGAAGCGACATTTTGTGTATGAATCAAGGCCCCGTGCTGTTATTATTACATTGGGAAATAAGTTGTACAGGATACCAGAGGTAGCACCACCTACCGCCATCTCTTTGATTACTACAAAACAATGCAGTAAGATCATTTCCAAAACCAGGAAATTTGTTTTCCTGATGATACGCCCTCAAGAAAAGAAGAAGACGGTGGCCGTGGCCTCCAGACGGGGTCCCTCTGCACGATAATTACAGATGGAAAAGGTTGTGGAGAAGTACGAGGACATCTTCACCTCCCCTGCAGGGGTTCCTCTGCACTGTCAGGTCAAGCACTCCATCGATCTGACCCCAGGTGTGCCGCTACCCAATGGACCAATTTATCGGCGCTCCGTTCTGGAGAATAATGAAATCAAGAGGTAGATTCAGGAGTTCCTGTAGAAAAGTCACATCCGTCCGAGTTCATTGCCTTGTGGGAGCCTGATCGTGTTGGTACAGAAGAAGGATGGGACGTGGCGACTCTGTATTGACTATCGGGCACTGAACAAGATCACTGTCCGTAATAGGTACCCGATCCCACGGATTGATGACCTCCCGGACCAACTAAAGGGGGCGAAATATTTCAGCAAGATCGATCTGAAGTCAGGATATCACCAGGTACCAATCGAACCCTCTGATTTGTGGAAGACTGCCTTCAAATCCAAGGAGGGCCTTTTCGAATGGTTGGTTATGCCTTTCGGATTGACGAATGCTCCTGCAACCTTCATGAGGCTAATGGATGACATCTTGCGGCCATTCACCAACTCCTTTGTAGTAGTATACTTGGATGACATTCTGATCTTCAGCCAAAGTTGGGAAGAGCACCTCCACCACATCCGACAAGTTCTCCAAACACTGCGGCAACACAAGCTATGTGCCAATTTGGAGAAATGCACTTTTGGCATGACCCAGGTTCAGTATCTGGGATACATCATTGATGAACAGGGGGTGCATGTCGATCCAGCCAAGATCCAAGTCATTCGGGATTGGCCATCTCCAACCACTCTAACAGAGCTCCACAGCTTTCTAGGTCTTGCCAACTTCTACCGCAGGTTCGTGTTGGGGTTTTCTCATATTACTTGGCCCTTGAGTCAAGTCACCAAGGGAGGGGCGAAAGCAAAATTCTTTTGGTCTGAATCTCAATAGAAGGCATTCATGGAGTTGAAGGATCGCCTCTGCATGACACCAGTGCTCACGTTACCAGATTTACAACAACCATTTGAGGTCAAGACAGATGCCTCTTACTATGCTATTGGGGCAGTCCTTACTCAACATGGACATCCAGTGGCATATCACAGTGAAACACTTTCAGACACAGCCTGGAAGTACCCCACTTATGATAAAGAGATGTATTCCATTGTACAGGCCTGCCGACAATGGAAGCATTACATTTTGGGGAAGGAAACGGTCATCCACACAGACCACTGACCCCTGCAGTTCATACAAACCCAAGGGAAATTGTAGAATGATTGCCATCAGAAGTGGTCTACATACCTGCAACAGTTCCACTTGAATATCAAGTATAAGAAGGGCAACACCAATAATGTTGCAGATTGCCTCAGTCGACCACCGATCATGGCGTTAACCACCGTGCTCAACCCTTGTGGGCATGAGACTTCTGATTGGCCACTTCTCTACAAAAGCGACCCAGAATTCGGCCACACATACCAGACACTCTTGGAGGGTCGGCATTTTCCAGATTTTCACGTCCAGGATGCCCTGTTATGCCACCTGGGTCACCTTTGTGTTCCTTCAAGTGAGCGTGCCAAGATGATTTGGGAAGCACACTACAGTCGAGCTGCTGGGCATTTCGGGGTTGAGAAAATAGTGGCAGTACTGCAAAATTATTTCTATTGGCCGAATCTTCGACAGGATGTTGGGAAGTACATCAAATCATGTACTGCATGTGCCATTTCCAAACCGACCATTAAGAAGCACGGCCTCTATACCCCGTTTTCTACCCCTAATCGACCTTGGGAATCCATCTCCATGGATTACATGTCAGGCCTTCCTTCCACTAAGCATGGAAATGACTGTGTTTTTGTGGTCGTCAACAGGTTCTCGAAGATGGCCATTATGGCGGCCTGCAAGAAGAATATCACAGCAGAAGCCACTGCTAAACTCTTCTTTGAATGAGTGTGGGTGCACTTTGGGATCCCACAGTCTATCATCTCAGATTGGGATAGTCAGTTTCTCAGCACATTTTGGTCCAGTCTCTGGTCAATGCTGGACACCAAACTCATGAAGTCCACAGCCTTCCATCCTCAAACTGATGGCCAGACAGAGGTTGTCAATAGGATGATTGTGCACATTCTGCGCATGTATAACTCAAAGCATCCACGCACATGGGACGAGAGCCTCCCCTATATTTAGCACAGCTACAACCGAGCTCTTCACAGCTCCACTGGCCATAGCCCTTTTCAGGTGGGTTTGGGATTCCAGCCACTATGCCCCATTGATGTGGCCATGCCACTTGCAGCTACTCACATAAATTCAGCTCATGTCCAGTCCGAAATAGATAAGGCCACCAGCTTCATTGAGCGCATCCAACATATTCACCAGCAGGTCCATGACATTCTTGAGAAATAAAATGCCAAGTACAAGCAGCGACATGATCAACATCGGGTGCCACACAAGTTTCAGGTGGGCGACAAAGTCTGGTTGCATTTGCAAAAGGAACGCCTTACTGGAGCCTATCGGAAATTGAGACCACTCCAATATGGTCCTTACACCATTACTAAGGCTATGGGAGACAATGCATTTGAGCTCATCATTCCCCCATTCCTTGGCCTGCACCCAGTGTTCAATGTGGACCACCTTCGGCCATACTTTTCACCATTGCTAGACACATCCGACATTGTAGAACAACTCAAACCCATAGAATTAAATCCAGATTGCATGGAACAAGCTGCAACTGATCGGATCATGGACACACAGATCAAGAACACTCGCCAACAGAATATCCAACTGTATCGAGTTGTCAAAGCAGGCCAACTCCTTCTGCAGGGCAAGTGGCTCACCAAGGAACAAGTTCAGCGAAAGTTTCCTCATCTCATGGAGGAACTCAACGCAATGGGGACCATTGCTTCCTAAGGGGGGAGGAATGATCCAGGTGCATATTCGTGGCCACCTGCCAAGTCCACCTGGACCCCCACCATTGTTTCTCTCAGCATTTTCAGTTTCCTTAATTGTAGCACAACTTACTATTTTTAGCAATTTTTCAGGTCCTGAACTTCTGGAGCCGTTTTGAGGCCCTAAACGACGTTTTTTGGGAAATCTGGGAGCAACATGGGTCCATGGACCGATGTTGTCCTTCCTAAAGTGGTAGTGCTCGGATAGATATTTCTAACGAGCTATTGTACGCGTCAAATGGAGATCGTATGCCAAAGTTACGACCCCGGGAAGTGGATGTACCAATTTACCCAAACGGGGCCCACAGTTTGGCGTTTCATCTCCTAGTGTTAGGTTTTGGAATGTGAAGGGTTTTCCATTGTTTCTCAACAATAAATAGGCCTTCGAGCCTCATTGTAACACAGTTCAGAGGCATGTAGCCACCACATCTCTTCTCAGAGATAAGCTACCATCGCCCTAGCTGGTTTATTTCCATTTCTGGTTGTAAGCATATTTCAGTATTTTCCATTAATGAAATGAAGTATTATTTCCGCAGCATCTTTGTGTATATGGTTATCTCTGTAATTTGTGGCGTTCCTGTTTAAATCCGGATCATTCGCATGGAGAAGTCAAAGGCATAGAGGCATCATGTTAGTAGATGGTAGCATATAGTGAGTAGAGGAGGTAATGGCCTTCTTGTGACTGGTAGCCAGCATAATTTTATTGGAGTCGAGTCTTCCTGCTGGTAGATGTTGTCTACTCTATGTACAATTTGTTCAACAATTAATAGAAAATTTGAGCAACATAGCAACAAAGGGTATTTTTTCTCCCAGAAGGTTTTCCACCAGAAACACTTGTGTCCTCTTGTGTGCATGTATCTATTGATATTGTTCATGGTGTTAATATTATCACCAAAAAATTGATCATCTAGTCTAATTTACTGGATGGATCGAAGTACACCATGTAAAGCCAATTTTACCATAGTAATTGCTTTCACTGTGAGAAATTACTTAATAAACCACCTTTGTTAAGTAATTTATAATTAAACCCATAAAGAATAATTAAATAAATCACTATTTATTTGATTTTCTTCTAGGAATAATTAATTAAACCATTGTTCAATTATTATTCCTTGTCATATTTGACCCAATTATGAAAAATCGATAGATAAATCATTAATTATCTTATTTTTCTCTAAGATTAATTAATTAATTATTATTCTTTGCCAAATTTGACTAAATCCCTTAGGAATAATTAAATAAATCATTATTTGTTAATGATTCCTTAACCAATTCCTTGAGATGATAAATACATCATTTATTTATTATTTCTAAATAAAAGTTTAAATACTTTTTCCCTCCTAACCAAATATAATAAAATATTCCATGTGGTTATTCCAAGAATAGGGTTAATAATATTTTATTATTTTCTGTATTCAAGCTTCTTTGATCCATAATGAATTAAACAAAGTCTTTCGGTAGAGATCACATAAGAGAATTTTTTGGCCGACGCGTTTCAAACCAACAAGTGTAGTTCATTATTATTGCTCATTATTCGAGGATAACTCAATATTTTGTTATAAATAGAAGGGTTTTCCATTCATTATTCACTTTTGATTATTTTCATTGTTGCACTCATTGTTGTCACTCTGATTATTTTCATTGTTGCACATCATTATTTGTTGGGTTTACACATTATAGAGGAGAGAGACTCTACACAAGCTGAAGACATTTGAGGATAGCCAAGAACCCATCGCATAGAGGGGGACTGGTAACATTTATTTGTTCCCTTCACAGGTGTTATAGGGAAAACTATTCTTTGTATATTTGGTTTCCATTGGATGATTGGAGTTATCACTTCTTCTTTTTTTAACTATGATTGTGGCATAGATCAGGACTTTGACAGGTTTTGTTTCTATCAGTTTTTGTAGATCTACAATGTTTAGCAACCATTTATATTGTTGATATTGTTTGTGATCCACAATCTTAAGTGGGTTCTTTTCGTACATCTTTGAGAAGAAAACACTACAACAAAATTGGTGACTCCACTAGGGAATTTCTTATTGTCACTAAAAATTGGCGAATCCACTGGTTTTATACTTTAGATCTAGAAACCTGGGTGACCTTCAATTTTTAGCTTAGGGTTTCTTCTTTTCTTCAGTCTCTTAATGTTTCCTAGATTTTTAACCCTAGATCTGTTAAATTTTTGACTTCCGCAAGTTTTCTGGTCTTTTCCGCAGGTCACAGGAACCAGTCATGACAAAGACGACAATTTTTTACGAGATTTTTCGACCGGGATTCATGGAGCAGAAATTGCACTTTTTATCCCAAAAAGTGCGATCTAGAGTCCAGAGCGCACCTTTCAGCCGAAAAAATGCGATCTCACCAGAAAATAGGTTAGTACTTGCGATTTTGGGGTTTCTAGGTTTTTATCAGATATATTTTTGGGTTTTGTTGAGAGTTGTCTGCTAGGTTGTTTGACCTCTATCTCATCCTGCTTAGGCCTTGATCTACTCTGATTTACACATCGAAGTGGAATTTAGTCCCTAGGGCTTCTAGTACACTTCCACCTTTATAGGAGGAGTTTAGCTGAGTGAGTAGTTTGAGTTTCTGCAACACTTTCAACCGTCTTTTTTAGATCTATACCTTTCTGTTTTAGATCTATAAAGATAGGTTGTTGCCACCCATAGTTTCATATTAAACATTGTTTGGTCATTAGCCTTAGGGTCACATCGTTTCCCTAGGTGTTTCACCCATCTCGCTATCTTTTTGCAGTGATCTTCCTCTCTGATTTTTTGTTGTAGTTGCAACACTTTCCAGCAGCCTAGTGTCATTTGAACCCAGTCACACCAACAATTAGATCTCTTGACCTTTTTAGTGTGTTTTCCATCAATTTAGCCACCAACCAATGCAGTGTTTGCAAACCTAGTTTGGGTGGGTTTAGTTAATTGTTTTGTTATTCATTTTCTGTTGTTAATTTCAATTTATTTTCAGCAATATTTTTTCTTTTTTACAAACACGATATGGGCTTAATCAATAAGTACACTTGCACAAACAAGCACACCTTAAGCGAAGGGCACTTGGTTTACACCGCTAAGCCAAGACTTAACATAATAAATTTTTCTCCCCTCATCGAGACAAAGACATATTGTTGATATCCCTTCACCATTTCAGTGACACTTGTGTCTTACCACCATTTCCCCACCAAGGCATTTGTCAAGGAGAATATTAGGCCTTCACCCCCAGTTTCTGTTTGGGCATATTACCCCTCCCTGTCGGGTTCAAGTTCATAGCCCTCCAAGTCCCCATACCGACTTTTCTCTTGGTTCGTCTAATTCCTCATCTGATTCCAAGCCTCCTCCACTATATATCCTCACCATGTACGGACCCACAGCTGGTGCAGGAACCCAACCTAGTGTTGGCCCTAGTTCTATCCCGGTGGTCACATCAAGCATAACAGTCTTAGGAACTGTTCCAGCAACCCCAATGCTCCCTTTTTTGGCTGGGTTAAGTCTACTAGATTTTAGCCAGTTGATAAACAACTCTAGACACCACGATGATGGTTGGCCTTCTATGCCAACTAAGCTTCCCTCAGACATCCCAAAGTTTGAGGGTAATGTTGGAAAGGATCCTACTAACCATGTACGCTCCTTCCACATGTGGTGTTCTTCCAACTCCATTACCGATGACTCCATTCTTCTTCAGCTCTTTCAATGCATGCTGACTAGAGACGCTTCAAAATGGTATGTAGACCATCCCGCAACATCTCATTCCATTTTTGTGACTTTGGCTAAAGCATTCCTTCTAGTTATCAGTACGACACTAGTACGATGCTATTGACCTCATTTCATCAGTCCTCTACCACTCGCCTTTCCGACCATGTTCAAGAGTTGCGTAGAAGGAGGAGCACATGTCGTGCCCCGCCAACCAAAGATCGTGTTGATCTAGATTGGTTTCTTAGGAGCCTTTCAACACCCATTGGAAAACATGTCACATCCCATTTTCCTCAGACTGAGGAATAAGCTCTCCATACCGCTCTAAGATATGAACTAATTTATGTGCAATCTAGCTATGTCTATACCGTCATTCCAAACCTCCCTCGTTCTAGAAGTGCCAATGCACTAGGGGCATCTCACGTCATCAGCGGTATTGTTGGAATCGTTTCACATCCATCGCCATATAATCAACAAAGTTATGGCTATTTGCAAGGGGGGGATTATTTCCTCTAACACATGCCCCTCCTGCTAGCAACATGTTTTAAGGGCCCAAACCTGTCTACCAAACTGTTGCTCCTCATTATGCACAGTTGAACACTCCAACCCCCCAAGCATTAGTGCCACAACCTCCCATGCATCCTCAGCCCCAGCAACCACTGCCTCCTCAGGGTCAAGTGTTTGTGCAACAGAGTGTGACCAATCCCCAAAATTAGAAGAAAAAGAATAAAGGGAATGGTAACAAGGGTAACCAGGGTAATCAAGGTAATCATCCTAGTGAACTTATTGTAGCGGCTACAACCACCCTCCAAAATTTTTCCTTAGCCTGTTTTGGACCTCCCTACCAATTTTTCATAGCACTTTGTCTTGCTTCGTTAAGTACTCAAGCTTCAATGTTTTTCATGCACAAAGGCAGCCTATCAAGCACAGTCGATCCATCCCCTCATAGGCTGTTCACCCAGACTTGGTCCAGCTGCAGGCTGAGCAGCTTCCCCTTGAAAATTGCACATTTCTAGAGGGTAAACAATCTTCCCTCCAGAAATTGTGCAATCCTCTCTGGCAGCCTGCTGGGCTCCAGGATTGCGCAATCCTGCCAATGAACACTCCTAGTAGGATTTGTGCAAATTTCCCGAGCAGGGCTGCTCTGCCCAGGATTTGCGCAAATCTAGGTAACAATCAAATGCTTTGCCCAAAAATTGCACAATCCTCCTAGGCAGTCAACCCAACTCCCAACCAGGAATGCACCTTTTTCCAAATCAATTGAGAAACTACATGCGTAAACAATCTGGTTGACGAATTCCACCTGGGACCGAGGAAAATTGACTTGCATGCATGCATGACTGGTTCTTCCCAGAATAGCAAGAGATAACATGCAAAGTTGTTTTAGAAGTTTCCCTCCAAGTGTCGCTTTTTCCTAGATTTGTGGCATGCGCATCATGAGACCAAAATTAATTATTCAACGCATCAAAGCTCATTCATTCACATCGATCTTGCAGCTCTAACATCCCACAACACATCTAGGACTCTTCAACACATCCGACTCAACTATTCACGAGTAAGTGGCCTCAACTTGTCTTTTTCAACATCTATGTCTCTTTGTGTGTATTTTCTTGTGTGTGTGTTATTTGATTTATTTCTTTGAATGCAGGTTGTCATTTACATGCATTCTAGCTTGTCCTAGCTTTGTTTCAGTTTTCGTTGCTATCTCACTACTATCGCATGCATGATATTTTTTTTCACGGACGTTCGCCCAACCAGCAAACTGCCTCACCACATGCATGTTGATCTATTTTTTGAATATTTCATTCATTTTTTGCATGCACTATCTATCACTTAGTGTCGCCATACATTTTACTGTCGTAGTTTCCCGTCAGCAAGTTGGGCCAACTTTGGCCTGAGCTCTACCTTCACCAAGGCTGCATTGCGCAATCTGGGGAAGGAAGGCTCACCTTCCTCTCTAGAAATGCACATCCTTCCCCAACACTAGCCTCTAAGACTATTTTGTGCATCTCTGGAGGATAGTCGCTACTTGGCACAAGAAATTATGAAAATCTGTCCCTAGACCAGTAGTCCTTCCCAACTAGAATTGCGCATTGTGTAATCCCAGTAGCCAGTTGCCTGAATGGATTGTGAATTTCATAGATCCAGCAGTCAACTCTGCCTCTGAGATAGCCCAGACTGCCTTTTGCGCAGTTCTAACTATCAGTCACACAGCCTCCCATTAAAATTTGTGTAATCTTGCTCATCAGTTTCCCAGGTATGTTCTATGTCCTTCCCTAGATTTGCTTTGTTTCCACTGACATGTTTCTTGCCATGCATGTTGCTTGTTTCCAGATCTTTCAGGTGTTCATCTATCTCAATGGCTTCTAAGAGAACAGGATCACAAGACACTGATGGAGTTGCAGCTGGAGCAGCAGTTGAGCAGGTGTCCTCTAGTCTTCCGATCTATGAAGATACGAAGTTATATCTAGACAAGAACATCAAACTAAAGTGGCAAGAGGTTAATGAAACATTCGCAGGCACTTTTGGGAAAGACCTCAAAGACCATCAAGTGTACATGAACATTCACAAGTCTGACTTGTACTGGGTTGAATGAAGATACCCCGCGTTCCCATGCGCGTAGATGATTCACTAAATCGTCTCTCACACTGACCCCGAGATGATGACCTTGAGCACTGTCAGTGGGACGAAGCTTGCAACCTTCTGGGCACAAGATTATGATGAGATGTATCAGATGTCATAGCCCACAAATGTCATGTCCTCCATTCAACCTACCTAGCAACAGAGGTAACTCTAGAGACATTCTGAAGGATTAGGTAAAAGAGCCAACTCGTTGCAGGATGACACCCAACCAGATCTACAAGAAAAAGATATTGAGGAAGGCATACCGATACTTGGTCATATTCACATGTCGACTCAATAGCCAAGCAAGCACTGAAATCTTTCCTCAGAGTTGGGTGATTGCATTGGACCAACTGGATAGAGAAGGAATACCATGCAACTGGTTCGGCATACTGGCTCACCAGCTGAAGGAACAAGTCACGAAGGCTCGACAGTCACCCAAGGGTATGCATGCAAAGATTTATATGTCCACTTACATCCTATATGCAGTGTGTGACCGAGATGATTTCTCGAGCTTGGAGTGGGCATGGTCACTGACAGAGACTGTTGTGAATACATATCTCAAGTTGTTGTCCAAGTGCAAGTTCAAGAGAGTAATCAGAAGTTGTCCAACCATTTTGTCACCCCAGTGTACAGGTTGATATTTGAATAGGATCCACCTTGCATGTCAAAGGAAGCAATGGAAGAATTCTTAGGCATTACAAATTGATATGCCTCACCATCCGACACTTTCATCCAAATTTTCAGTGAAGAGAAGCCTCTGCATTTAATGCCAAATTTTTCCTTCGAGATACTTGTCATGCAGGAAGTAGCATACCATATCTCAGCAAGATTGACAGCTAGACCGTAGCAGAAGAAGAAGGCACCTTGGCCCACTCTTCCATTGCAGATTGGGTTATATGAGATCCAGAGTATCAAGCAAGCAGATGTCAAAGTAGAATAGATGAAGAAGTACCCATTCGACCTCCGAAGCTTCAACCTGTATGACCCACATTGCATTGTGAAGGATCACTGCATGAGAGTTCAATTCAGCTAGAGCCAAGGGGAATTTTATTGGGCTGAGGAAGACTCATGGAGGTATTTCTACAATTCCTCTAGACCCAATTAATAGGTCGGCTTTGCCATTGAGTGGTTAGTAAAGCAGCATGAAGCAACATCACAGAGAGCACCAGCAGTAGTGGTAGCAGCAGCAGTAGTAGAGGTAGCAGAGCCAAGCATACCTGTGTGCAACAAAGGGAAGAGGAAGATTTTTGAATACATGGAGGAGAGGAAAGCTACAAGTTTCAAGAAGTTCCACTTGTAGAGCAAGAAAATATGGCCATTCAGGTAAAGAGGCAGTAGCGCGACAAGCGAATCACACAAAGGCAGAAGGACAAAAAGAGAATGAAAGAAGCAAAGAAGGAGTTGCATGAGATGAGGGAGCATCTCCAAAAAGAAAAAGAGTTGTTCCAATAGGAAAAGGAAGTGCAACAGAAATAAATACAGCAGGGGTGTTGCACTAAATATTGTCACCTTGACATTCTGCAATCTGTGTGAGTCCATTACCACTCATACGTTCCTCCTTTGCAAATCTTAAAGCCTCAGTTCTTCATATCAAGCCTTGAAAATAAGAGAGAGTCTTCAAAAGTCTCTAAAACTCTGGTTCCACACTTTCTCTTAGCATTACCTGCTATCCCGCACCTAAACCTGACCGCTCTATCTCTATGTTATGGGTGTGAACCCCTGTAAAATTCAAAAAGGCGCAAGTATATTCTTAAAAACTCACTTTGAATCATTTCTAGAAGCTTCTGGAAGGAATCTTACGGTGGCAAGTTCGCTCCTCGAAGGTTCATGCATCCCATACCTTAAGGAGCTAACCCCTTGATGTGAGGAGCTTATCCCTTTGAAGGAGGACTCTATCCCTTCATAGGTGGACCTGTAACCTCCTTCCTTTGCACTATAAAATGAAACATTGGGCTGGTTACTAGAGGTTGAAAGCTGAATATTTTTGAGGTGAAATACTGCTCGAACTTAGTCTTCCTAATTGAGCTTTTGTGAGGAAAGATTACATACCTCTTTGATCTCATTTGGAAGAGTGTGAGGCTTGTCAAAGTAAAGGAGATTCCTATTTTGGACCTTAGGAAGAGCTTGTACAACATCAAGGCACCAAAGGTTGTAAGGTTCTTCTATTTCAAAGTTAATACAAATAAGTTTATTTTTCTCAATAAGCTGTGGTTCATGGTTTATTTTATGGATTCCTTGATCACCATAATGAACATGATTTATGATATTAGCTATGTAGGTGTTATTTGATGTGTGATTGTTTGTGATTGCAGGTTCTCAAAAGGAAACTCTTTCGGACGTTTGAAGGATGGTTGCTACAAACTAGCGTTGGACTTAAGGTAGGGTCTAAACACCTCTATAGTTTTTATTAATGAATCACAATATGTTTAGAGAAAGGTAGATTTGCTTGTCCTACTTGTTGCTAGATATCTTTTGATACTAGGTAGATTGGCCTTGTCCACAACATCGATTTATCCGGCCAACAAATTGGCGACTTCGCTAGGGAACTGAATTTGGTTTTTGGTTTTCCTTTTTCTTTGACTTGAGAAACTTGTTCATGTTTCTGGTTTTTTCTTGATGTGTGTGGGATTGGGTAGTTTTTAGGATCTAGATTATTTTTTGTTTTTCGAAGTTTTCAGAGGACCACACTTTATTTTTATAGATAGTGCGGGCATCTCCGCACTTTTCCTCTAGTACACAAGCAGTACCGCTCATGTTTCTTCTGGAAGCCTACGGACCCTGTTAAATTTTTGAAGAACCTAAAATGTTTTCTTCCAGTTAAGTTTAGGTTTTATTTACGACTTTTAGTGTCTACCCAGATCTGCATGTGTTCTGTCAAAAATCTCTTGCAAGTAAGTTCCATTGGTATTTTTGTTTTAGATGATTTTCTAGAAGTTTTGCATGCCTGGAGTGGTTTTCACTTGGTCTCTGTAGTGACTCAAAGATTAGAAGCCTAAGAAACCTTAGATTACCCTGGTTTCTTTTTTTCTTCTTGATTAGTCTGATTGGTTTGCGAAATCTGTCCTTGGTGAGAAATAGATTTCATTTTCTCTTTGCAAATCTTTGAACGAACTTAATTATAAGTTTTGAATTTCATTTTTATAAAAGAGAACACATAGTTGGATGTTTTTTTGATTGATTTGTTATTTTGAACGAATTAATCCTTAGTTTACTGAATAACTAAGTAAAACGTCCTAAAAAAAAATTGAAGCTTTTATACATTAGGTTTTTCAAGTTTTTAGATCTCAAAATTAGATTTTGTAGTTTTGAGTGTTTTCTAGAACTTGTAGAATCTCTTTTGAAAGATTGTTTTTTGTAGTTTTTGAGTGTGAAAAAAAAAAGGGATTTTTTGTGAGCTTTAATTAGTAGTCTCGTTTTGAGTTCTTATTGAAAAAGAAAAAAGGATTTTCTTTTTATTTCTATGTTGAAAGAAGGATTTGTTTCTCAAAAAATTGTATTTTCAAACTCTTTCTTTTAGCTAGAAATTCATTGAAAGAAAAACGAATTGTTTATCATTTTAGGTGCATTTTTAGTGTTTTTGGAGTCGAGTCTTCATACCATCGAAGTTTCATTTCCATACATATTGACATAAGAAACAACCCATAAAAGTAACGCTTAATTAAAATTGATCTAGCAATCTTTTTTATTTCTAGGACTCTTATCACCAATATTGCTTAGGCTAGTATCTTGGAGTAGGGAGTAATTAACTCTCCAAAATAGTTAAAACAAACAAGTAGATATATCTTGCGGTAGGATATAAATCCAATTGTAATTGATATAATATGGGAATCTCCTCTTAAAGGAGTCAATCACGAGATCATGTCCGAACCTTTGAGACAATCAAGTCTATCTCATTGGTAAATATAGAAGATTTGCGCGTATTAAAAATAGTAAACCTCAGATTAACCATTGTCGAGGAGCCTAGGGTCACTTGTTGGTAAACCTCAGATTGATCATGTTGAGGAGCCTTCAAGGGGATTGTTCTTTGTTACTCTACCCTTGCGCGTAGATCACATTGTAGACTATTCCCCCAGTTGTATTTGTTGATGTTGGTAACCCTAGTGTCCATATACTTAAGATTATTTCCTAAGGTGACGGTGAAGGAGGGGTCTCACTATACCTAGAGCAGACGTCGACTAGACTCACTTGGACTCTCTGGGGGCTTCTCTTCACTCGAGATGGTTATGTGAAGAAACTTGTGCCAGTCTATTTCATTAAGTAGGTTGTCAGGGTAACTGTTCCAACCACCCTTTCTGTATTAAATTCTACGACGTTGGATTTCATCACCAACTAGTGTTTTTAGTATGGGAAGTTACTGTTTGTGTGTGGTTTGAACTCTTAGATTTTTTAGGCGTGTGATTTAGTTGTTTGTTTCTTTAGAGACTTTAGGTTCTTTTATTGAAATTTTCTTTGTTTGCGTGTGATTATTTTCATCCTACACCCAGAGGTTATTATCCTTGATAAATCATGTCAAGACAATCATCCATGTTTTCCCAATCATCGAAAACATTTTTATATGGTGGTCCTACTTTTCCTTTGGGGTACCAGTCACTTTTTGGTATTTTTTCAGGAGCAAATCCTCGACCGACTGAACACCAGTGATCACCTAGTAATAATGGAACTAAAACTTTGAACGTAGAATAGATCTTTATGATGTCTAGTAGTATTCCAAATCCTCAACCTCAAGGTAGTCAGTTATCGCCTGGGGGGAAAGGTAGTCAGTTACCACCTGGGGGGCAAGGTATTCAGTTACCGCCTGGGGGGCAACCTCAAGGTAGTCAGTTATCGCCTGGGGGGCAACCCCAAGGTAGTCAGTTTCCGCTTGGAGGGCTACCTCAAGGTTTTAAACCTTCAGGATAGTACATACCCCAAGGTCAACCCCATATTCCTCAAGGTTCTTTTCAATCCTAGATTCAATATGTGCCTCAGGGTTATCAACCTCAAGGTCAGTACCCAACTCAAGGTTTCCAACTGCCTTTTGGTCAGTCATTTTTACAAGGAGTTGGAAATGTACCTCCTAATTATCAGCCCTACATTCAACCAGGTTATGGTCCTCCATATGTACAACCTTTTATGGGTCTCGGAATGAATATGGTGAGGGATCTGTCTCAAACTCAACAGACTTTACAACCTAATGTGCAGTTACCTTATCAAGCTAGACAACCTTTGGTTTCTGGTCCAACCCAACAACCTATCCAACCTACAGTTCAAACCTCTACACCTGGTTTAGTTCAGCAGCCTGGGCCTAGCTCACCTCAGACTCCACCTCGAACTGCTGCTGCAACTGCTGCATTTTCTGTTCAACCTACCACACTTGTTTCTGGAGTATCTGTAGCTCCAGTTTCTACTATCCCTACATCAGTGCAAAGTACTCAAGTCTCTGTACCTGAGTCAAGACCCACAGTTCAGACTTCGGTCCAGATGCCTATAGGACAAGCTGGTCTAGGTACAGTTGTCACAAGTCAACCACAATTCACTTATCAACCATACCAGGGACAGTATCAATTCAGTCCTACTATACAGAACCCAGTTTATCAGTATCAACCGTACCCTAGATATACTTATCAGCAACCTCAATAACC
This sequence comes from Pinus tabuliformis, assembly GCA_031772625.1. Taxonomy (NCBI): domain Eukaryota; kingdom Viridiplantae; phylum Streptophyta; class Pinopsida; order Pinales; family Pinaceae; genus Pinus; species Pinus tabuliformis. The sequence goes on along the minus strand of CM062817.1, from coordinate 1,926,453,627 downwards.
CCAGTTTGGTCCGGTTAATCCTGGCTTTCTAGGAGGTTATAATATTCCTAATGCAAATCCAATTCCAGGTTATCCTGGATATCCTCCTCCTGGGGCTGATCTTGTTACCCAAGTTTTTCGCGACCCTAACCGTCAGTTACCATTCATTACATCTTTGGACTTACCTTATTTGTCACGCCTTCTGAATGATCCAATTTATTGTCTTCCGCACTGGTCGCCAATGCCTAATAAGTTGCCCAGTGATATCCCAAAATTCGAGGGTAAGTCAGGTGAGGATCCATCAAATCATGTTATGACTTATCACCTCTGGTGTGCATCTAATTGCATCATTGATGATTCAATTCGATTGCATATTTTTCAAAGAACTCTTATTGGTCTTGCTACCAAATGGTACATTGAGTTACCACGAGGCTCTTTTTATAATTTCAATTAGTTAGCTACTTCCTTCTTAACTCATTTTTAGTTGCCTGTCAGATACGATAATGGCACAGAATTGTTAACTTCACTAAAACAATCCACGCCCACATATATTTCTGATCATATTCATGAATGGCGAGGTAGAAGGTCTTTAGTGAAAGTTTTTATTTCGGATCAAATTTTAGCAGAATGGTTCATTAAATCATTGTTACCTAAAATCACTGAAGATGTAGCTAAGGTAGGAGTTGTCACTAAAGAGCAAGTCTTTGCTCAAGCTCAGTACCTTGACCTCGTTTATACACAGTCAGGTACTTTACACAAAAAAACCCCTAATCTTTCGAAAACTACAGCTCCTTCAGGGTCTCATGTCGCTGATGGTATGATTGGTTCAGTTAGTATTAAAAGCAAGAAGAAATCTTCAAAGAATTCTTCTCCTACAATAACTTTACCTGATTCCCCAAAAGGAGATTCTTCCACTGAATTTTTTGCCGACATCCATGTCGTAGATTCATCTATGACAAAATCTGGTAGTAAAGAGAAAGTGAAGAACAAAAACAATGAAAATTCAAAAGATAAAAAAAATAAAATTGAATCTATTGACGAAAAACAAAAACCTCGCTATGCTTGTTTCATCTATGACAAGGATCATTTCACTAAAGAATGCCCCTATCGAGCAGAGTTTTCGAAATTCATTAAAGGTTCTCAAACGCCTGCTGTCTTGAAGGATCCTTCTCCTACTCAAGATAGTAAAGCGGTTGCTTCTTCCTCGAATACCTTGGAAGAACCCATTATGATGATGTCTCATGTCAAGATTGCGACACGATCGCAAGATTATGGTAGTAACAATCCTGTTGATGGTAAAGAAGCAGAATCTTCTAATTCAAACCCATCAACTACACCTCCTCCTGGGTCTGCTCCACTACAGATTGAGAAACCCAACCCAGACTTAGTAACCAAACCGCTTGCTAAAGGTATATTTTGGAAATCAACTTTCAATCCATATGCGAAAGCTGCTTAGAATTATAACATTGTTGAAGACTTAGCTATTTCCCCTTCAGCAATGTCGGCTTTGGAAGTGTTGCAATCATGCCCAACACAATGTAAATTACTATTGTCTGCTATAGGAGATGTTGATATTCAGGATTCGAACCTTATAATCTTCGATTTAGAAAATAGTACACCCTACCTCCCTCATCAAATGGCTTTCCAGATTCCAGTGTTAGTCAAAAACAGGCCTTGCTTTCAGACTGTGATTGATGAGGGAGCTTCTACATGTATTATGTCAATCCAGTGTTGGAGATCTCTTGGTTCTCCTACACTCAATCAGTATCCAACAATTCTAAAGGATTTTGATGGCCGAGGGTTCCACCCTTTTGGTATTTTGGAATATTTACCTATAGGGGTTGAAGGCAAAACTCTTAATCTAGATGTGGAAGTGGTTGACGCCCCTCTAGATTACAACCTTCTCCTAGGTCGCAATTGGTCTTATGCTATGACTGCTATTGTTTCATCGGTCTTTTGGCTTGTTATGTTTCCTCATAACGGAAAGATCATTACGATATACCAGCTGAGTTATTTCTCATCCGACCTAGCCTCTACTGATAGCGTTCAGCACGTTGGTAAAACAACTATCCCTTACAAGGATGTTGGGGTAGGTTTGATAAAAGATTCTGGTTTACTAGGAAATTTTTCCATCCCTCCTCCCAATGTATCACCTTTTATTACATCTATTCATATGATTTCATCGAACATTATTTCTTTTGAAGATCTTTGGATCATACCTTCTGATTCCGAGGTGGATTCATTTGATGGTGCAATGCCTTTGAATCCCTTTGAAATTGTATATCAGGCTATAAAGTTGTTTCCTGATTCTTGACCTATCACGAGGATGGTTTTTTCCTGTCTCAACCTCGTTAAAAAATGAAACCGAATATCTCGAGGATGGTTTTTGTTCCTGTGTCAACCTCATTAAAAAATGAAACAGGGTGTAAAAATGACTGACCAGAAGGCGGTTGGAAACCTTGAGTTGGGTACTGACCTTGAGGTTGATAACCCTGAGGCACGTATTGAATCTGGGATTGAGAAGAATCCTGAGGAATATGGGCTTGACCTTGGGGTATGTACTATCCTGAAGGTTGAAAACCTTGAGGTAGCCCTCCAAGTGGAAACTGACTACCTTGGTGTTATAGACATTTTTGTGCCTTACAGCATTGAGCATGAAATGTCCATAATCTAAGGGATCCAAAGTCCCTAAACATGTTGTTCCTACCCCTAGAGGAACAAGGATAACAAACCACAGTAATTCACAGAAGTTCTCCACCAGAAACTGCTCAAAATCAAGTCAATTCAGGATCATTTCAGTGGCTACACTAGCTGTTTGCGCTGAATGTCAAAGCCAACACTGGCTACCTGCGTTGAATGTCAAATGGAACACTAGCTACCTGGGCTGAACGAGAGTGAACAAGTGGCAGGCTCATTTCTCAAGGTGTCAAAACCCAGGAAGCTTCCAAAATGACACTTGCCTGAGGGAATTCGACTGGTGATGAGTAAGAGGTTCCAAATCTCCAAGTGGAAGCAAGAACCTCCAAGTGGACTCAAGAACTGACAGAGGGAGAGGACACTAGTCAGATCTCAAGCTGACTCATCCTCTCTCCAAACATCTATATATGGATCTCTCCTCCATGAGATCTAGAGGCTGGAATTTTGTTATTGCAAAGAATTGCTGTTGGTTTGAGACTGGAATCATTGGGTGCTTAATTCTTTGAAGGGGGTGAAGATAGAAATTCCATTTGCTGGGAAGGAGATGCTGGATTGGAGCCCTCTGGGTTGTATCTCTTCCTGAACCTTGTTATTCATCAATAAAGCTATCTTGGTTTCTCCTATATGCTAATGTATTTTTGATGTATGAATGCATTAGTGTATTTAGTTTATTTCTAATCCTAAACTAGTTATGAATGTGAATATCTGTCTTTATGTAGTGTTCTTCTCTTGTCGCAAGTAGTTGTTCTCTTGTGATCTTGTAGGAACCCGTTGAAGCTGGATAAGCAAGAAGGCAAGTAGCTGTGAACTCCCAAAGAGAAGAGAGACCGGATCGAGGGACAAACGGAAGACACCGGTAAGTCTATTGATCTCTCTTCTTTCACATTTCATAAAGGAAGAAACCAAAATAGATGTCTCTGTTTGTTGCTAAGGCACTGTCACACCTTAGGTGGATAGGATCGTCCTACATAGGCATTTTTCCCCACAACAAATTGGCGACTCCACTGGGGAGATCTGTTTAGTCATTTTATTTGTGTTTCTATCATTGTTTGTTTCATAGAATTGACAGCAACAATCGAACTGCATCTTTCCCGGATGCAAAGTAGACAGTTGCTGCTTTGATCCAATTGCTGGACTTGTCTATGATCTGAACAATGGACTCACAAATGATTTGATGATCCTTTGTGATAGATCTTAGTACCCCCTCAAAGCATCCCTTTGATTACACCTTGCTTGTTGCTTTTATTTGGCCTGAAACAGTTGACTAAGTAGCAATCTGTGACCCAGAACCTGAGGGAAACGAGAGTTTCTCCTTCAGCGCAGACCCAGTGAAGGGATTCTGCATTTCAACGCAGGTCCCGTGAAGGCTACCTGCGCTGAATGTCAAAACCCCTGTGTTGAGGTTGCGCTGAACCAGTTTGTCCTTGTGCAGCTGGGGTTCTCTGCTCTGTTTTGCCTTATTTTGATCTTTGATTTTTGCAGCCTGTAACCAGCATAGGTACCAGTCTGATAAGTCCTTTTCTCTGCTTAGATTCCGCCTCCTTTTGTACAAAAAGACTGTGAGTGTTTTTATGTGTTTGTGGCGTCATTTACAGTTTTCCTTTGCATGAGTGAAATAGTCATCCTGTAGCCCTTGATTCAGATCTGGTGATTGTGATCTTAGAAGAGAGTTCATTGGCTGTTTGCAGATTGATTATATATTTGCTTATGCTTATTGGTTTGAGTTTGTCTCTTTTAAGTGTCAAAACAAGTATTCATTTCGAAAATTGTTAAGTGTTGTAATCTCTTCTACCCTCTCTGATTTCGAAAAAGTAAACTTGTTTGTATTGGTCATTTAAAAGAAAATTCAAAGTTGTACAAAAAGCTTTCTTTGTAGGCATCAATACTAAGAAAGCGGAAAACAAACACTTGCATTGTGCATTTGCATTTGATAGTTTGCATGTTGGATTTAGGAAAAGTGCATTAGAGTGTGCTGATTGCTCTTTGAGAAAAGATGGTGTCTTTCTTTTCCCTTAGTAGCTAGGATTTTCAAAGTTGAAAAGATATAAAGCTTGCTTATCATCTTTAGACTTCATTTAGGAATTGTATCATACATCTCGTGGTGAACCTTGAAAGGCAAACTTCTAAAAAGATCAACCTAAAATAAATTGAATGAACTTAACAACGCTTTGCAACATAACGCACAACATAGAGGTCTAGGCTAGAGACATGTTTCGGCGTCGTTAAGCCTGGTGACTGTCAATCTCGTGGATGGTGGGTGATTCCTCCTGAGGGACGATAGCGCCAGTACAGATTGTGCTCCCACGTACTGTCGCGTATATATTGGGAGACCCCTATAGGCATAAAACCTTTATCCTTAGGAAGCCGTGTCGGCCGCCCTACTGATCGCAATGCACTGAACACAGCATTCAGGAAGATCGACCGCCCGTACCCTAAAAAGTATTCTGCGGTTTTGTGAAAAGTTTGGCACACCCTCTGCCTAGAACTCCAGAGCAGTTCCTTTTGGCCTTTTTTAGACTCTATAACGGAAAAAGTCCATCCGAGCATTTGTCACTTCGGGCTCGTTAAAATATCGAAGGAGACTAGAGTCATCTTTAGCTTTTTCTCGACTCTTTAAAATTGAAAAAGCAAGTTGTGTCTAAAGCGTCGTTAAAATTTATTTTAAACGGAACAATCACCCTTTATTCCTGCGTTGATCTTTAGGTTGAAAAAATGGAGCACACTAACCAAGGAATTCCCCTTGGTGGAAATCCTAGTCCCTTCTCCTCTTGGGGAGATGTTGGTGCGCCCCACATGGCCACATTGTCGCTTCCAGGACTGACAATTGGCCTGCCAGTCTGGCTCTTTTCAACCAATGTCGTTCAGAACACCACCATTCCTGAACAGTCGAGTCAACAGTTAGACCAGACCAGAGTTGCCAACCAGCCTTCTACCTCATCTAACTCTTCCTCTCCTCCTTCCTCTTCGCTTGACGGAACTGGTAAAACAAAAAACCAAGTTCCTAAGGAGAAGAAGGAAAAGAAGAAGAAAGAGAAGAAGAAGAAGGAGCCAAAGGCGACTGGGGGCAAACAAGTGTCGTCTGACAAAAATCCACACACAGCACTGACCAGGCCTAAATCGCCATGTGTCATATGCAAGGGAGACCATTTCCACAGAGATTGTCCCTGTATCCCTCGAATACTAAGGGACTGGTCTCCCCGTTTACACAATTCGGTAGCATCAACCTCTGATAGCCATGTTGACTGCTCACCATCAACTAGTGAAAGTGAAGTCCCAGGACAGAGAGGGAAAGTTAGATTTCCCTGCAAACTGTGTGAAGGCGACCACGCCATCCACCGTTGTCCCTTCGTAGATGAGGCTAAAATAGTTTTGGAAGATCGCCCGATTTTACGAGCGCAACTTCCTCCTGGATATCAAAAACTCCTGCCAAGTCCTTCACTAGTTGAGAACCCGGCTGGCCCGCCCAGGTGGTCAGCCGAAGCACCTATCATTGAAGATGAACCGTCTGGATCCATGCCTGATGAAAGTCAAAAGGTTGAGATGGCAGTTGACCCAGTTTTTCCTTCAGAGGCTCTATCTTCGAATGATACCATCACAGAGGAGAATAAAGACGACACCGTCCAAATTCTCTTCATCAACACTGACCCCGACGAACACGGGGGAAATGTACCCATTCCTTTATCGCAGGAAGGAAGTTCATCAGAGCGATATCCGGCCGTCTATTCGGTCCCCCCACCAAGCAACCTGGTTGTGTCCTTTGATTGGAACCAACTAGGCAGACCCCGGTTGCCAGCAAGCATACCATTCAGAATTATCGTTCAAATATACAGAATGGTGATGGCTGGCACTATCATTGATGAGGGGGCATCTGTGAGTATCCTTTCCTCTATTGCTTGGAAAGCGCTTGGTTCGCCAGCACTTTTACCTGAAATGAGAAATCTATCAGGTTTTGATAAAGGAACCAGTCGACCTTTAGGGATCCTCCCCAATGTGCCCATAACATTGAAAGGGAAGACCGTTCAAATGAACGTGATGGTCGTTCAAGGACCCTTGGATTATAACCTACTCCTTGGATGAGACTATATATATTGCATGGGAGCTATAGTCTCCTCACTCTTTAGAGTAATGTGTTTTCCGCATGAAGGAAGAATGGTCAAGCTCGTAGACCAACTTTCATTTCCCGGATCACGCATCGCAAATAGTCATGTACCATCCCTAAATGGTCTATTCACGCAAGAAGTGTCTCAACCCACGGTCCGTCCTCCTGATGAGCACGAGTAATCCGAGAGGATATGACTGGAACCCAGGGGGCATGCGTCCTGGTCTGCTTCGGTAGGGAAACTTTGGGTATAGAGTAGGTTTCCGCGGGAGAATATGACTAGCCTGTACCCCATCCGTCTAGGAAGAGGGTTATTCTAGAATAAGATTCTTTTGTCAAAGTTATGTGAGTTGGCGGGCTACGTCGCTCACCTTTGTCTATTTCGGTAGACATTGCCGAGGAAGTGTTTTGTTTGAAAAACGAGACAATCTTTGGGTAACCTGAAAGAGGTAAGCCTCTCTCGTTAAAACAAATGTTTTGGCGGAAGTGAAGTAGAGGTAACCTTGAAACTCTGCTTTATACCTGGGGGCATGCAAACCTTTTGGAGTGCAAGCAAAGAGCGGTTATTTATCTGTTTTTTGGGTTAGCCGTTTCCTAACTTGCATAAAGAAAGGATGCGGGGCAAAGCTTTGGGAGATGAAGCTCCATAAAAAATAGAATCTCAATGAGACACTCTTATCATATGACTGGGTATTCGAGCAGTTTTAGCACAAAGTTCATGCTCGTTAAAAAGTAAACGCAAGATCCGAGCAGTTTTAGCACATAGTTCATGCTCGTTAAAAAATAAACATAAGATCGAGCAAATGTTTCCACCCGCGTTTAAGCTCATTAAAAAATGAACTATCCCGGTAAATAACCACTGTGAATGTAATATCATCAGCCATTAAAGCCTTGGTCGTGTTTGCACCGTCACCTCCACTTTTCCATTGGCCGATCGTTCACCTCCATATGATTGTTTACCCATTTTGAGGAATAGCTGCGAAGAGTGATTTCACCTAGCCATCCTTGTGACACTGCCGTGATTGGAAAATTCCAACCTGTACCTAGAATCAGCTGCTAACCCTGTTTATCACTCGTTCCTCAAAAGATGAGTCTTCTTTAAGCTCTTTTCAACTGACTCGTAAAATATGAAAATATCGCCGAGTCCTTGGCCTTCCAGCTCGTTAAAGGGACAGGAAGAGCTATCCCTCCTCTAGATTTTAATCTTTTTGGACCTGAGGGATTATTGCACAAAAATATCGAGCGCTTGTTTTATTCGGCTCGTTAAAACTATCGAAAACTCATCCCTTCTGTATTGTTTTATACTTTTTCGGACTTAAGGGATTAGATGACGAAAAAGGACTTTTGGAGTTAACTTTATGTACCTTTTCAGACTCTCTAAAAATGAAAAGGACCGAGTTATCCTTGTCGTTAGACTCGTTAAAATCATTAAATAGCGACAAACTTGTCTTTAGACGAGAACGAGTTTCACTATCGCTAGGCTCGTTAAAACATAGCGATGGGCTTGCCCGAAGGGCAGGTTATAGAACAAGCATATGTTATCCTCCTCAAGCTTGACAAAAATAAAGAGGTACTGGTTAGCAATGACTGGGGAAAAATTGGGAGAAACTAAAGAAAACTTTGATGGTAGCAAGTCGCTCTTGAACATGACACTTTTCCTCCATACCGCAATCAGGTTGGGTTGTTTCATTCACCGGTCACATCCATGGTCTCGCGATATCATCCATATTTGGGGTAATGCTACCGATCCATCGTATCAGTGTCACCATATGTTCAAGAGAAGTCAATCAGAAAAGTCAACCGTGTCCCATCCACTACCATACATTATCCTTCATCCTTTCATGACCGCCACCCTGAATCATATGTCACAGATCGTTTTCACCTCCATTAAAATAATTAGCTCCGTTCCGTGTCACTGATGTGGGATTCATCAAGGCCCTCCTTTGACGGATCGCTTCTTGTCGACATCAGCTCATTATCCAAGAAGTTGATCTAGGAACAACCCCTTCAGTACTTTGAAGCTTGCATGCCACAATGGCAAGTTTCTCACTTCCGGCGACGGGTATACATCAATGACCTTCGACCGAAAGATTTTGCGTGGTGTTCGACGCCAAGTCCTTTATTCACACCACGTGAATTGTACTGTAGTACCTTGAGGGTCATTATCATTATCGGTGATTCCTCTCGCGCTTGTTAACGGTTTACATCATTGACCGGTAATCAAGCGATGTCTTTCCATGTTCGACTTCAGAACATTTCTCACATGGATTGACTTGTACTTAGAGTGAAGATCGAACGAGTTTGAAGACCCCGGATCTAGTTTCATCCATCCGGGCTGCGATATATATTCAGGAAAGATAAAGACATTGACATGTACATCATTGCAGCAGATAATCATCCTACTCAAAGGATGATAATTTCATCAAAATTATCAGTCTACCATCAGACGATTGTCTGTTCTATGTACAGAAAAATGAATTTATAAAGCTGAGCATGGGAATGCCCGCCTCAGCTAGATCATGAAAGCAGTATGAAAAATAATGTATTGTATTGTATCTTATTACAGGTCTCCTCTCAGCATTGGATGAACTTCGGATCCCCCTGATAAAGCATTTCACCCGATAAACAGCCTCATACTTTAGGGGGCAACTGTTATAGACATTTTTGTGCCTTACAACATTGAGCATGAAATTTCCATAATCTAAGGGATCCAAAGTCCCTAAACATGTTGTTCCTACCCCTAGAGGAACAAGGCTAACAAACCACAGCAATTCACATAAGTTCTCCACCAGAAACTGCTCAAAATCAAGTCAATTCAGGATCATTTCAGTGGCTACACTAGCTGTTTGCGCTGAATGTCAAAGACAACACTGGCTACCTGCGTTGAATGTCAAATGGAACACTAGCTACCTGCGCTGAACGAGAGTGGACAAGTGGCAGGCTCATTTCTCAAGGTGTCAAAACCCAGGAAGCTTCCAAAATGACACTTGCCTGAGGGAATTCGACTGGTGATGAGTAAGAGGTTCCAAATCTCCAAGTGGAAGCAAGAACCTCCAAGTGGACTCAAGAACTGACAGAGGGAGAGGACACTAGTCAGATCTCAAGCTGACTCATCCTCTCTCCAAACATCTATATATGGATCTCTCCTCCATGAGATCTAGAGGCTGGAATTTTGTTATTGCAAAGAATTGTTGTTGGTTTGAGACTGGAATCATTGGGTGCTTAATGCTTTGAAGGGGGTGAATATAGGAATTCCATTTGCTGGGAAGGAGATGCTGGATTAGAGCCCTCTGGGTTGTATCTCTTCCTGAACCTTGTTATTCATCAATAAAGCTATCTTGGTTTCTCCTATATGCTGATGTATTTTTGATGTATGAATGCATTAGTGTATTTAGTTTATTTCTAATCCTAAACTAGTTATGAATGTGAATATCTGTCTTTGTGTAGTGTTCTTCTCTTGTCGCAAGTAGTTGTTCTCTTGTCGCAAGTAGCTGTTCTCTTGTGATCTTGTAGGAACCCGTTGAAGCTGGATAAGCAAGAAGGCAAGTAGCTGTGAACTCCCAAAGAGAAGAGAGACCGGATCGAGGGACAAACGGAAGACACCGGTAAGTCTATTGATCTCTCTTCTTTCACATTTCATAAAGGAAGAAACCATAATAGCTGTCTCTGTTTGTTGCTAAGGCACTGTCACACCTTAGGTGGATAGGATCGTCCTGCATAGGCATTTTTCCCCACAACACTTGGGGTTGCCCCCTAGGCGATAACTGACTACCTTGAGGTTGCCCCCCAGGCGGTAACTGACTACCTTGCCCCCCAGGTGGTAACTCACTACCTTGCCCCCCAGGTGGTAACTGACTACCTTGAGGTTGAGGATTTGGAATACTACCAGACATCATAAAGATCTGTTCTACGTTCAACGTTTTAGTTCCATTATTTCTAGGTGATAACTGATGTTTAGCTGGTCGAGGAGTTGCTCCTGAAAAAATACTTGAAAGTGACTGGTACCCCAAAAGAATAATAGGACCACCATAAAAAAATGTTTTCAGTGATTGGGAAAAAATGGATGACTGTCTTGACATGAATGATCAAGGATAATAATCTCTGGGTGTAGGATGAAAATAATCACATGCAAACAAAGAAAATTTCAATAAAAGCACCTAAAGTCTCTAAAGAAACAAACAACTGAATCACACGCCTAAAAAATCTAAGAGTTCAAACCACACACAAACAGTAACTTCCCGTACTAAAAACACTAGTTGGTGATGAAATCCAACATCGTAGAATTTAATACAGAAAGGGCAGTTGGAACAGTTACCCCGACAACCTGCTTAATGAAATAGACTAGCACAAGTTTCTTCACATAACCATCTCGAGTGAAGAGAACCCCTAGAGAGCCCAAGTGAGTCTAGTTGACGTCTTCTCTAGGTACAGTGAGACCCGTCCTTCACCGTCCCCTTAGGAAATAATCTTAAGTATAAGGACACTAAGGTTACCAACACCAACAAATACAACTGGGGGAACAGTCTACGATCCGATCTACATGCAAGGGCAGAGTAAAAAAGCTCAATCCCCTTGAAGGCTCCTTGATATAGTTCCTGGTCTTGCTCAAGGTGGTCCTACTATTCCTTTGGGTACCAGTCACATTCTGGTATTTTTTCAGGAGCAACTCCTCGACCAACTGAACATCAGTTATCACCCGGTAATAATGGAACTAAAACGTTGAACGTAGAACAAATCTTTATGATGTCTAGTAGTATTCCAAATCCTCAACCTCAAGGTAGTCAGTTACCGCCTGGGGGGCAAGGTAGTCAGTTACCACCTGGGGGGCAAGGTAGCCAATTATAGCCTGGGGGGCAACCTCAAGGTAGTCAGTTATCGTCTGGGGGCCAACCCCAAGGTAGTCAGTTTCCACTTGGAGGGCTACCTCAATGTTTTCAACCTTCAGGACAGTACATACCCCAAGGTCAACCCCATATTCCTCAGGATGATTTTCAATCTCAGATTCAATACATGCCTCAGGGTTATCAACCTCAAGGTCAGTACCCAACTCAAGGTTTCCAACTGCCTTCTGGTCAGTCATTTTTACACCCTGTTTCATTTTTTAACGAGGTTGACACAGGAACAAAAACTATCGTTGAGATATCCAGTTTCATATTTTAACGAGGTTGAGACATGAAAAAACTATCCTCGCCACTCCTTGTTTCATTTTTTAATGAGGTTGAGACAAGAAAAAACCATTCTTGCGATAGGTTAGGAATCAGAAAATGATTGTACAACCTGATATGCAATTTCAAAGGGATTCAAAGGCATCGTGCCATCAAATGAATCCACCTCGGAATGGGAAGGTCCGATCCAAAGATCATCAAAAACAATAATGTTTGATGAAATCATATGAATAGATGCAATAAAAGGCAATACCTGATTTGTCATGCCTTATGAATGATCCAATTTAATATCTTTCGTACTGGCCGCTAATGCCTAATAAGTTGCCCACTAATATCCCAAAATTCGAGGGTAAGTCAAGTGACAATCCGTCAAATCATGTTATGACTCATCACCTCTGGTGTGCATCTAATTCCATCGTTGATGATTCAATTTGATTGCGTCTTTTTCAAAGAACTCTTATTGGTCTTGCTACCAAATGGTACATTGAGTTACCACGAGGCTCTTTTTATAATTTCAGTCAGTTAGCTACTTCTTTCTTAACTCATTTACAGTTGCTTGTTAGATACGACAATGACACGGAATTGCTAACTTCACTAAAACAATCCACATCCACATATATTTCTGATCATATTCATGAATGGCGATGTAGAAGGCATTTAGTGAAAGTTTTTATTCTAGATCAAATTTTAGCAGAATGGTTCGTTAAATCATTGTGACCTAAAATCACTGAAGATGTAGCTAAGGTAGGAGTTATCACTGAAGAGCAAGTCATTGCTCAAGCTCAGTACCTTGACCTCGTTTATACGCAATCAGGTACTTTACATGAAAAAATCCCTAATCTTCTGAAAACTACAGCTCCTTCAGGGTCTCATGCCGCTAATGGTATGATTGGTTCAGTTAGTATTAAAAGCAAGAAGAAATCTTCAAAGAATTCTTCTCCTACAATAACTTTACCTGATTCCCCAAAAGGAGATTCTTCTGTTGAAGTTTCTGTCGATGTCCATGTCGTAGATTCATCTACAACCAAATCCGGTTTTAGTGAAGTTAACAATTCCGTGCCATTGTCGTATTTGACAGGCAACTGAAAATGAGTTAAGAAAGAAGTAGCTAACCGATTGAAATTATAAAAAGAGCCTCGTGGTAACTCAATGTACCATTTGGCAGCAAGACCAATAAGAGTTCTTTGAAAAAGATGCAATCGAATTGAATCATCAAAGATGGAATTAGATGCACACCAGAGGTGATAAGTCATAACAGGATTTGACGAATCCTCACCGGACTTACCCTCGAATTTCGGGATATCACTGGGCAACTTATTAGGCATTGGCGACTAGTACGGAAGATAATAAATTGGATCATTCGTAAGGCATGACAAATTAGGTATCACCTTTTATTGCATCTATTCATATGATTTCATCAAACATTATTGCTTTTGATGATCTTTGGATCATACCTTCCGATTCCGAGGTGGATTCATTTGATGGCACAATGCCTTTGAATCCCTTTGAAATTTCATATCAGGCTGTACGGTCGTTTTCTAATTCCTGACCTATCGCGAGGATGGTTTTTTCCTGTCTCAACCTCGTTAAAAAATGAAACAAGGAGTGGTGAGGGTAATTTTTTCTTGTCTCAACCTTGTTAAAAAATGAAACCGAATATCTCGAGGATAGTTTTTGTTCTTGTGTCAACCTCGTTAAAAAATGAAACAGGGTGTAAAAATGACTGACCAGAAGGCGGTTGGAAACCTTGAGTTGGGTATTGACCTTGAGGTTGATAACCCTGAGGCATGTACCGAATCTGGGTCAGAAAAGCATCTTGAGGAATATGGGGTTGACCTTGGCGTATGTACTATCCTGAAGGTTGAAAACCTTGAGGTAGCCCTCCAAGCAGAAACTGACTACCTTGGGGTTGCCCCCCAGGCGATAACTAACTACCTTGAGGTTGCCCCCTAGGCGGTAACTAACTACCTTGCCCCCTAGGTGGTAACTGAGTACCTTTCCCCCCATGAGATAACTGACTACCTTGAGGTTGAGGATATGGAATACTACCAGACATCATAAAGACTAAGGCGTACTAAAAACACTAGTTGGTGATGAAATCCAACATCGTAGAATTTAATACAGAAAGGGCGGTTGGAACAGTTACCCCGACAACCTGCTTAATGAAACAGACTGTCACAAGTTTCTTCACATAACCATCTCGAGTGAAGAGAACCCCCGAGAGAGTCCAAGTGAGTCTAGTCGACGTTTGTTCTAGGTACAGTGAGACCCGTCCTTCACCGTCACCTTACGAAATAATCTTAAGTATATGGACACTAAGGTTACCAATAGCAACAAATACAACTGAGGGAACAATCTACAATCCAATCGACGTGCATGGGCAGAGTAACAGAGCTCAATCCCCTTGAAGGCTCCTTGACATATTTCCTGGTCTTGAACTATGCTCAGGGTGTAAGAGCATAGTTCCTGGTATTGTGTCAAGCTCGTTTGAAAAATGAAACAAGGAGTCATGAGCATAGTTCCTTGTCTTGTGTAAATATCATTAAGAAATGAAACAACTCCCTTTCCAAGTTGAGTCTTTCCAAGATCTCTAAAGTGAACCTTCATTCCATCCACCTCATTGAATGCAATGAAGCTTGGGGGGCATGTACCTCGTTTTGAGTCATTACGTACCTCGTTTTGAGTCATTATGCTGGGGGCATGCGAACTTATAACAAGCATAGTTTTTCGTTTGAAGCTTGTGTAAACATGCAACCGAACCCAAGCAAAGTTCTCTATGGTTCAAGCTTGTGTAAAAATGAACTTATACCTGATTTACATCTCGTGATTGTCATTTTTATCCACTAAATTCTGTTAGATGAGCCTTGGTTGTTTTCATTCCATTGGCACCATCTCTTTGGTTGATCATATGCTTTCACTTGGTTGTTTACCCTTTCTGAGGGACCGCATCTAGGTTTTATTAGCCAACCTATTAACCATTGCATGTTTTGAGCAGTTCCACCATTGCCAGAACTAGTTTCTACCCTCTATACCACTCATTCCTCTAGGATGAGTCCTCTTTAAGCTCTTTTATGTCTCGTAAAATATGAAAAGATTGCCGAGTTTTTACCTTTTTAACTCGTTAAATAGAATTAAAAGGGTGGTCCACTTACAACTCTTTTCTAACCGTATAAACATGAAAAGATCGCCAGACTTTTATTGTTTCAAGTTCGATATTGGTTATAAAATGACATGTCTTCAATCGCTTTTTTACTTTTTCAGATCGGAGCCACTAATTATGAAAAGTACTCCTTGATCGTAATGGTCAAGTGGTTCTCTCAAGTATTATTTTATACTTTTTCGGGCTTGGGGGACACAAATTTACGAAAAAGGACACCCATGGAGTTTCCTTAAGTTTTTCTTCTAACTCCCTAAAATTGAAAAACACCGAGTTTTTCCTATACTGGACTCGTTAAAATTTAACAGTAAAGGACCTATTCAATTTTAAACAGGAACGAACCACTCCTTCTTAGGGTTCGAATTTTAAACTAAGTTGGACTCATCCGAAGGATGATCTTATAACCAAGCAAATGTTATCCTCCTCAAGCTTTTCAAACATAAAGAGGTACTTGCCAGAAATTGTGGGGGGAAAGAGAGAAAAATGAACCTGTTTGTTATACTTTGTGTTTTAGAAAAGCAGTCAACCACTCTTGAACACGACTCTTTTTGTTTACCTGGGTTGGGAAATCCTTTGCCTAACAGTTAATCAAACCATATTGAAAGTCTCAGCCGGTTTCTGGGTATTAGGTTTGGGTCAATTGTCACCAAACCATCTGCAGTGTCATTATGTGTTCAAGAGGTTAGTTCAAATAAACCATGTATTTGCAAAATATCTGTCATCCATTTTGACCATCCCTGAGTTAGTCCTTGCCAAATATATTTCTTCAAAACTTGATCTATGATTTCATGTTGTGGGCTTGCCTACGACAGATCGCTTTCTATCGACTTCAGCTCATTATCTAGAAAGATAATCTAGAAATCGTCAGTACCTTGGAATATGCATGCCATAATGGTATGTTTCTCTCCTTCGATGATAGGTTGCATCATTGACCTTCGATCAAATGATTCTATGACATGTTCGACATCAGCTCATTTATTCAAATTTCATGGATTCTACTGAGTACTTTGAGAGCCATTGACATTACTGGTGGTTTCTCTCACACTTATTAACAGTTCACATCATTGACTGGTAATCAAGTGGTTTCTACCATGTTTGACTTCGACACATTCATTCACATGGATAGAATCGTACTAGTTCGAGAAGCAGAAATCAAGACCCTGGATCTAGTTTCTACCATCCGGGCTGTGAGGAATTTTGTTATTCATTATATACTAGACTATTCATAAACAGATGGTTGCACCCATACTGTGTCTACATATGTCTATACTCGTGATGTATTACAAAATCATTCCTGTATCATAGCAGTTTAGTTAGTTTTCTAATCAGTTTTGATCTGAGCATGGGAATGCCTACCTCAGCGATGATATGTTCACATATATATATTTTTGCATTGAATGTTTTTACAGGTTTCGACTGAGGTGTCCACAGGATGATCCTTGAAATGATTGTTAGGGTCCCACCCTAACCCCCTTATTTATGTCATGGGATCACGTCATAGTCAAGAGTCAATAAAGCCCATATTAATAATTGTAAGTGGTTAACCCGCAATTAATGACGGGACCACAGTTAGTTGCAAATGGGCGGAAGTATTAGTTAGATGGTAAATGGGCGGTAGTATTAGATAGATGGTATTAATAAAATCCACGATATTGGCTCGTGGTATTGCATGTATGAGTCATATATAAAGGATAGAGACTCCCTGCGAGGAGTATTGTGTCTTGTTTTGTAATCGAGCTCTGCTCTATTGGAGGTTGCCCCCTCGAAGAGGCCTATGAACATTTCTCTCTGGATAATAAAATCATTGCTATTCTGTGCTCTGGGTATATTTTCTTCGCATATTTTGTGTTCTCGGTATCTTTTCTTCGCAAATTCTCTGTTTGGGTATCGCTTTGCAGGTTAAGAGCATAACAAGTGGTATCAGAGCACTTTCCAGGGCTCGGTGGGATCTCCAAATTTTAGCAAAAATTTTTTAGGCTAGAGACGTGTTCCGGTGTCTTTAAACCACGGGATCTGTCGTTAAGCGCATAAACCTGCGGATTTGGGGAGGCATGCACGCAGGAAATACAAGAGGTGGTCACGTCTGTTGGACTCCCTTGTAACCCCTGTGGGTACCCCTTCGAGTAGTAGCGCATTAGACAGAACCACACACGGACTGTCTTCCACGTACCCTCTGGGTATATAGGAAGCCCCCTAGCTCCCTTGAAACCTCGCCATAGATAAAACTTCGGCCGTCTTGTGGCTACAGTACACCGAGAACAGCACTTGGAGAGATTACTCGCCCGTACGATAGGGTAGTCGGGTTGTACGGCTAAGGGTACGGTCGATCCTCCTTAGTTAGAGCCCTGAAACATTGGGCCGAGTACTACTATCAGACCCTTATGTATATTGCGATCTGTAGCACCTGACACTCCCCAAGACCATAGTTCCCTTTCTCTCGAGGGATCACACATCATCTATTCTAGATCAGCGGCAGCAGTTGTTCCACCATTCAGATCTCTCAGATCCACCAGATTGGACATTCCAAATCAGCAGCAGCATTTGTTCCACCATTCAGATCTCTCAGATCCACCAGATCGGACATTACAGATCAGCAGCAGCAGTTGTTCCACCATTCAGATCTCCCAGATTAGCCAGATCGGAGTAGTGGGAAAGGGTTCCTGTACCTGGATATAATTTTCGCAGGACTTTTGATGGCATTGACATTTTGAGGATTTGGCAACTGCAGTATTGATCAGAAAGGAGTAAAA
This sequence comes from Pinus tabuliformis, assembly GCA_031772625.1. Taxonomy (NCBI): domain Eukaryota; kingdom Viridiplantae; phylum Streptophyta; class Pinopsida; order Pinales; family Pinaceae; genus Pinus; species Pinus tabuliformis. The sequence goes on along the minus strand of CM062817.1, from coordinate 1,926,435,780 downwards.
CTCCGTTAGGAATTTTCAAAAAAAAAAAAAAAAAGTCTGAGATCTTCCAGGGCGCTTATTGGTGACCTAGCCCATCAGAATCAGGACGACGAGTTGAGCAAGGTGGTACCATTCAATTCTTAGTAAAAAAAATTTCGGCGGTCCCAAATTTCGTCAGACGGGTGTATGGTAGAAACTCGCGCTCAAGCAATGGCCAATGAAAGGGTAGAAAAAATCGAAGAAGAGGTGCACTCCCTCCACTCTACGGTGGAAAGGATCGAACATCATCTTAAAGGATTAGAATGCCTAATACAGGACAAGGGCAAGGAGCCAGCCCACGAGGAGGCGTATAAGGGTCATGAATACCATGAAGGGGAGTCTAGCCACTCTCCTCACGTCTGGCACACCCACCCACCACCCAATCAGAGACCTCCCAAGTTGGATATGCATAAATTTGACGGTTCTCACACGTCCGCATGGCTAGCACAAATGGAGCAGTATTTTCAATTGAATCATATCATAGAAGAGGGGACTAAGCTTATGGTGGGCACCATGTACTTGGACAGTGAACGATGGCAATGGAAGGAATGGTATCAGCGTTGCAATGGACAATTTAAGAATTGGGGCCAATTTACCAAAGCTCTTCGAAATCGCTTTGAACAGGAAGACTCTTTTTTGGGGTGTCTCACTAAGCTCCGACAGACGGGTACAGTGGATGAATATATTACCGCTTTTGAAGCCTTAGCCTTCCGCACTAAGGGTCTCACAGATGAATTCTACATGGAATGCTTTATCAGCGGTCTTAAAGAAGCCATCAAAGCTCAGGTTCTACTCCATCACCCCCCCACATGGAACGAGGCTTGCCAGGTAGCCCGTAAGGTGGAATGGGCATTAGCAGCTCAGTCCAGCCGCCCCAACTTTCCCGCTAAAGGTCATCCCTCACAGGCTCCCAATATGACCCAAACACTTAAGATTCAAAAGGTGTCACCTGCAGAAATGGCCGAAAGAAGGAAGCAAGGACTATGTTACTACTGTGATGAAAAATATTCCCCAGGTCATAAATGCGAAGAGCACAAGTTTTTTCAAATAGATGCCACTGACTACAGCCCCACCGAGGAAGATCCACCACTTGAGGAACCAGAGGCGACTGAAGAAGAAAACCAACAGGAGATGGTATCTGATGAACCACTGATTTCGCTACATGCATTGGTAGGAATTTCTTCACCTCAAACTCTCAAAATCAGGGGTTTTCTTAAACATCGGCCAGTAATAGTTTTGATTGATAGTGGAAGTACCCATAATTTCATCCACCAAAAGATCGCTGAAGCAGCACATTGTTATGTCCGAGCAGTTTCTAACTTCCAAGTCCAGATTGCAGATGGAGGCACAATGAAATGTGAAGGTCGCTGTGAAAATGTCAAAATTCAAATGGGGGATTATCAATTGAAAACCCACATGTTTGCAATACACATGGGGGGTTGCGACATTGTCCTAGGTGCGGAATGGCTCCGCACTCTTGGGCCAATCACAATGGATTTCCAGGAGTTATATATGAGTTTTAAGCAGAACGACTACACACATACCCTTCGTGGGCTACAAGCGGGAGCCCCTTCTATCATAAGCTCGCATCGTATGGAAAAATTGTTAAAAAAGGGCCATCATGGAGTAGTAGCTCAATTTAATGCCATCCAGGTAGTAGATACCATGTCTTCGCCAATTCATCTGGAGATGCAACAGATTTTGAATAAACATCGGACGGTCTTTGACAAACCTCATGAGCTTCCACCCTCGCGAGGGGAACATGATCATAGCATCACATTGGTCCCAGGGGCCCAACCCCCAAATGTGCGGCCATACAGACATCCGTTCACCCAAAAGAATGAAATAGAAAAAATCATCAAGGAATTGTTGGAAGTAGGTGTTATTCGTCCTAGTATTAGTCCTTACTCATCTCCAGTCGTCATGGTCCTCAAGAAAGATGGGGAGTGGCGGATGTGTCCAGACTTCAGGGCCCTCAATAAGTTAACAGTCAAAGATAAATTTCCCATCCCAGTGGTTGACGATTTGCTGGACGAACTCAATGGGGCTCAATTCTTCACTAAATTGGATCTTCGCTCAGGCTACCACCAAATTCGTATGAAGGAAGTTGACATTCCCAAGACAGCTTTCAGAACTCATGGAGGCCATTATGAGTTCTTGGTCATGCCATTTGGCCTCTGTAATGCCCCCTCTACTTTTCAGAGCCTTATGAATCACCTCCTCAGACCATATCTCAGAAAATTTGTCCTGGTCTTCTTCGATGACATCCTCATCTATAGTGGCACTTGGGCGGCACATCTTAAGCATGTAGATATCCTCTTGCAACTGCTCAGCAAGCATAAACTATTTGTCAAAATGTCTAAGTGTGCGTTTGGCATGGAGGAAGTTGAGTATTTAGGCCACATTGTGGGCCGTGAAGGTGTCAAGGTTGATCCCAAAAAGATCCAGGCAATGCAAGAATGGCCTCAACCTAAGACATTGAAAAGCTTGAGAGGATTTTTGGGTCTCACAGGCTATTATCGTAAATTTGTTCGCAACTATGGCCGCATAGCGAAGCCCCTGATGCAACTTCTCAAGAAAAATTCCTTCTTCTGGAACGAAGAAGCACAACAGGCATTTACCGCTCTCAAAACAGCCATGTGTTCCACTCCAGTCTTAGCACTACCGGACTTCACCAAAACATTTGTCATTGAATCTGATGCTTCGGGAACAGGTATTGGAGCAGTCTTAATGCAGGAAGGGCGACCATTGGCCTTCACCAGCCAACAACTAAGTGGGAAGAACTTGGGCCAATCTACCTATGAGAAGGAAATGATGGCCATCTTACATGCAGTTGAGACCTGGCGACCTTACTTGTTGGGGCGACGTTTCCAAATCCGCACAGATCATCACAGTCTTAAATATTTTTTGGAGCAACGCCTATCTTCACCCCAACAAAATAAATGGTTAGCCAAAATGTTGGGTTATGATTATGAGATCATTTACAAGAAAGGGAAAGACAACAGGGTAGCAGATGCATTGTCACGCCAATTTGAGGAGGAAAGTACTCTGCTCACAATATCCCTCCCCATTCCAGACTGGATTGAAGAGGCTCACGGGGAATGGTTTTCACATCCTGAGCTCTCCCAACTCATTTCTCAATTACAGGCAGATCCTAATTCCAGCAAGGGCTACTCGTGGCAGAATGATATTCTTCGCTACAAGGACAGAGTCGTCATATCACCAACATCCACCCTCAAAAGTCGCATTTTAGCAGAATTGCACTCCTCTCCCATTGCAGGACATTCGGGCTTTCAGAAGACATACGCTCGCACCAGAAGATCATTTTTTTGGACCGGCATGAAACAGGACATCCTTACTTTTGTAGCAGAATTTGACGTCTGTCAACACCACAAGGGGGAAACCGTCAACACACCAGGCACATTACAACCATTGCCCATTCCGGCGTCAATCTGGATGGAGGTCTCCATGGATTTCATTACAGGTCTTCCAAAGTCTGGGAACAAATCAGTCATCATGGTGGTTGTGGACCGACTATCGAAGTACGCTCATTTCTGCGCTCTACCCCAACCATTCACACCTACTTTGGTTGCTCAAACTTTCATGGATCAAATCTTCAAATTGCATGGCATGCCCACTTCGATTGTGTCCGACCGCGACCCAATCTTCACCAGTAATTTTTGGCAGGAGCTCTTCAGAATACAAGGCACTCAACTCAAACTCAGTACTTCATATCATCCGCAAAAAGATGGTCAAACCGAAGCCGTCAACAAATGCCTAGAAACCTACCTTAGGTGTTTCACTTCAAAAAAACAACACCTTTGGGCACAATGGTTACCTCTGGCGGAATGGTGGTATAACACCAACTATCATGCCACCACCAAAATGACTCCCTATGAAGCAGTCTATGAACAACTTCCGCCGTCCCCTACTTCTTATCTCACGGGGTGCTCCAAAGTACAAGCAGTGGATCAACTCTTACAACACCGTGCAACCATGCTGGCCCACTTGCGCGAGAATCTTCATCAAGCTCAAAACCGTATGAAGCAACAGGCTGACCAACATCGCTCAGAGCGCCAAATTCAAGAAGGGGATCAGGTCTTTTTGAAGCTGCAACCATATAAGCAAACATCACTCAAAGACAAGGGCTGTCAAAAGCTCTCTCCAAAATTCTACGGACCATATCAAGTACTTCAGCGCATTGGAGAAGTGGCTTACAAGCTGGCTTTGCCACCTACAGCAAAAATCCACCCAGTTTTCCATGTATCATGCCTCAAGAAAGTGATTGGGAACAATTGTCGAGTTCAAACCAGTCTACCTGAATTGGATGAAGAAGGATCAATCTGGCTTCAACCTGAACAGGTTCTAGACACACGAGACAAGCACCTGCGTGGCCGCGTGATTAAGGAGGTCCTAGTCAAATGGAAAGACACCTCGCCGGAAGATGCAACTTGGGAACCAGCCGCTATTCTTCAGCAGTTTCCGCAGCTTCAGCCTTGAGGACAAGGCTAGTCTTAAGGGGGAGGGCATGTTAGGGTCCCACCCTAACCCCCTTATTTATGTCATGGGATCACGTCATAGTCAAGAGTCAATAAAGCCCATATTAATAATTGTAAGTGGTTAACCCGCAATTAATGACGGGACCACAGTTAGTTGCAAATGGGCGGAAGTATTAGTTAGATGGTAAATGGGCGGTAGTATTAGATAGATGGTATTAATAAAATCCACGATATTGGCTCGTGGTATTGCATGTATGAGTCATATATAAAGGATAGAGACTCCCTGCGAGGAGTATTGTGTCTTGTTTTGTAATCGAGCTCTGCTCTATTGGAGGTTTCCCCCTCAAAGAGGCCTGTGAACATTTCTCTCTGGATAATAAAATCATTGCTATTCTGTGCTCTGGGTATATTTTCTTCGCATATTTTGTGTTCTCGGTATCTTTTCTTCGCAAATTCTCTGTTTGGGTATCGCTTTGCAGGTTAAGAGCATAACAATGATAAAGTACTTCACTCTTCATACATGAAAGACTTCATCTTCATCTATTACAGACTTCGCACTTTAGGGGGCAATCTACTGCAGTAAATATTGTCACCTTGACATTCTGCAATCTGTGTGAGTCCATTACCACTCATACGTTCCTCCTTTGCAAGTCTTAAAGCCTCAATTCTTCATATCAAACCTTGAAAATAAGAGAGAGTCTTCAAAAGTCTTTAAAACTCTGGTTCCGCACTTTCTCTTAGCATTACCTGTGGTCCCGCACCTAAAGGTCATGTCCTGTGTGCACCTGACCACTTTGTCTCTGTGTTATGGGTGAGGACCCCCGTAAATGTAAAAAAGGCGCAAGTATATTCTTAAAACTCACTTTGAGTCATTTCTAGAAGCTTCTAGAAGGAATCTTGAGGTGGCAAGTTCGCTCCTCTAAGGTTCATGCATCCCATACCTTAAGGAGCTAACCCCTTGATGTGAGGAGCTTATCCCTTTGAAGGAGGACCCTATCCCTTCATAGGTGGACCTGTAACCACCTTCCTTTGCACTATAAAATGAAGCATTGGGCTGGTCACTAGAGGTTGAAAGATGAATATTTTTGATGTGAAATGCTGCTGGAACTTAATCTTCCTAATTGAGCTTTTGTGAGGAAAGATTACATACCGCTTTGATCTCATTTGGAAGAGTGTGTGGCTTGTCAAAGTAAAGGAGATTCCTGTTTCGGACCCTGGGAAGAGCTTGTACAACATCAAGGCACCAAAGGTTATAAGGTTCTTCTATTTGAAAGTTAATACAAATAAGTTTATTTTTCTCAATAAGCTGTGGTTTATGGTTTAGTTTATGGATTCCTTGATCACCATAATGGACATGATTTATGATATTAGCTATGCAGGTGTTATTTGATGTGTGCTTGTTTGTGATTTCAGGTTCTCAAAAGGAAACTCTTTCGGACGGTTGAAGGATGGTTACTACAAACTAGAGTTGGACTTAAGGTAGGGTCTAAACACCTCTATAGTTTTTATTAATGAATCGCAATATGTTTAGAGAAAGGTAGATTTTCTTGTTCTTCTTGTTGCTAGATATCTTTTGATACTAGGGAGATCGGCCTTGTCCACAAGATCGATTTATCTGGCCAACAAGGGGGCACATCATGTGCCGATAGATGAAGCAACGCCCATATAAGTAGTTGATTCATCTGAACAGCTGGCATCAGGCGAACAGGGTGAACCATCGCAGGGGCAAGAATTTTCTCATGAGATAGAACAGGCACTTGAACAATTGGATGCAGACATGGAGCAGTAGGTGTTGGAATAGGACACCAACCTCATGCCTCACCACAAAGAGTTTGACTCACCTACTTCATTTCATCTTGATGATGAGCAAGTCTCAAATGACCAAGGAGGCACTGAGATCCTTGGTGGTTAGCTGGAAGTAGAGATGCACATCATCTCCTTTAACGAATCTCATCACAGAGTTGGGAAATCTTAGAGAGTACCGACATTGGAGGACCAAACATCCCCTACGCGAGTTGAATAACAAGTGATCATGACTGATGTGCACAAGCATCCTGTGATGCAGGAAAGTGTTCCCTCTATGGACAGAGGCAACCCCTCTAGCCCTAGAGTGGATCTAGTCACAAACAAGGACAGATCAACAATAGCTTTCCTTAAATAGTCATAGTTGGAGGCCTACCTCAACCGGTGGTCGATGGAATTCCGTTGCACTACTCCAGCTTCCGCTTCCTTCTCCTAATGAGTGATCAACCTGAAACAATGCAAAGGAAATACAACAAAGCATGTAACCGGAAAACAACAATGATCTATTTACTCACAAAGTCAAGAAGTCATGAGCTATCAAGTAAATTACATATAAGACATAGGAAGACATCATTGATTGTATTAATAATGAAATAAGAGTAAGCTTACAACTAAAGTCTTGATGTCACAAGCCTTCTCAGAGGGATCCAACTAGCATGTTCCTCAAGCATTCACTCTTTGAAGATGGATCCCCCAACATACAAGATCTCTCTCACTCATAAGTTTTACACAAAATTAAGGGCACTTCACAACCTTCCACAAGCTATCAACAATCCCACACTTGTCACACTCACACCAGCTATCTAGCAAACTCACAAACACTAATCAACACTGCTCAACTAGCCAACTATCAAAAACTCCAAAACTAGCAATGCATAGCAATGGTGAGAGTTTAAATAGGAGAAGGAGTCTCCATGAAAGGTGGAAGAGAGATCTTATCCCCAAGGAAGGTAGCACAATTGATGGAACTGCCATGCCAGAGAAGGAAAGGCGACACAAACTATGCCAACAACTAGGTCTGGAGACATCCAAAAGGGCAAATGTTGGAACGAATTCGCCCAATCTAGATCATCGCAGGTGAACAACTGAGCTTTAACACTGACATTGCTAGTGATAAATGTAGCTAGTCAGATCATCGGTAAAGGTAATAAGTAACCGCGTGCTGGAGCATAAAATCGAACCATCGCGGAAATCAGATGTACTTCCATGCTGGCAGTGCAGCTGGACTGTTTATGAGCGCCCTTCAACACGTATATTAAGTCCATAGTCACGATGAGGTAGATAACTTAGGAAAAGTGGGTCATTTGGCAACACAAGAGAGCATTTGTTCAATATGAGCATGTTTGACTTGGACACATGACACAGTAGAAGGACTGGGGTGAAGGCAGTGACAAATTACTGTGTAACAGATGCCCCCTAAAGTATGAAGCCCGAGAGAATGGGAGGGGTGAAATGCTTTACGAAACTGACTGAGCCGGAACACCATTTGGAAGAACTTGCACGCAAGTACAACTGATATCTCTGATAGTGAAATACATGTAGTCTAGGCATGGGCGCAGCCATCCAAAAGACATACGAACTAGGTCTGTGGTATGGATGCAGCCATCCAACTATTAAGACCATGATAGTGATAAAGGTATGGTCACAGCCATCCATGAAGACTCAGGTATGGTCGCAGCCATCAATCAATGAGTCATGTAATCATGAACCAATCCACGCAAGCCGAACATGGGTAATCTGAATTTTGGGTCTGGAACCCATCCGATCGTAGTACAAATTCTAGCATGTGAATAGATGTGCTGAGGTCAAGCATGATAGAAAGTCACTTGATTACCGGTCAATGATGAAAACCATTAACAAGTGTGAGAGAAACCACCAATAATGCCAATGGTTCTCAAGGTACTCCCGAGCACAATCCACGAAGTGTGAAAAAGGAGTTGAAGTCAAACACTCGTGGAATCACCCAATCGAAGACCAATGATGAAAGTCGACCGTCAGGTGCAAAGAACTTGCCATTAAGGCATGCAAGATCTAAGGTACCAAAGGGGATCTCTAGATCAATCTCTTGGATAATGAGCTGATGTCGATAGGAGACAACCCATCGTAGGAGGGCCATAATGTTTCCCCCATCAACAACATGAGATAAGGAACAAGCGGTAGATGGTGAAACAGAGTATTAGAGAGAAGGCAAGGGTGTAAACTACAAAAGGGTTATACTCTTGAACATGTCGGTGACACGACTCCAAAGGGTGGCAGAATTCAGGTACCAAGGGATCAAAGGCTCAATGGAGACGGCGTTAATCGGATGGAATGAGGCTAAATGGTAACCCAAACCTGCGGAAGGCCAAATGACGATGTATGAATGTCCCAACCTGACAAGAAGAAAAAGTGTCGATGTTCAAGAATGACTAGCTGCCAATGATGATTTCCAAATTTTCCCCACCATTTCTAGCGAGTACCCCTATTATTTTTGAAAAAAAGCTTGAAGGGGATAGCATATGCTTGTAATGAAAGTTCGACCATCAGCTGAATCCATCCTAGTAATGGTTTAATGAGCCCTAGGAAGGAGAATCTCAAGTCTCGTCATGGTGACGAGTCTAATGTCGTCAGGGTTTAACGAGTCCGACATAAGTAAAACTAGAAGTATTTTTCATGTTTAGTGAGTTTGAAAAAGACACGGAAAAGAAAACTCCAGAGGGGTCCTTTTTCGTAGATTTATGTCTCTCGAGCCTGAAAAAGTATAAAACGATACTCGAAAGAACCGCCCGACCATTACGACCGAGGAGTACTTTTCGTGACTAGTGACCCCGACCTGAAAAAGTAAAAAAGCGATCGAAATCACATCGTTTCGTAACCAATAATGAGCTTGAAATGACAAAGGCCCAGAAATCTTTTCGTGTTTACACGTTCGGAAAAGAGCTTAAAGCAGACTGCCTCTTATTCCATTTAATGAGTTAAAAGGGAAAACTCAGCAATCTTTTCATCTTTAAACAGTCAGAAAGAGATGAAAGAAGACCTCCATTTTTATTCTCTTTAACGAGTCAAAAAAGGAAAAAATACTCGGCAATCTTTTCATCTTTTACGAGTCAGAAAAGGGCTTAAAGGTGACTCATCCTAGAGGAACGAGTGGTATAAAGGGTAGCAACTAGTTCCGACAATGGTGGAACTGCTCAAAATATGTAATGGTCAAGAGGCTGGCTAATAAAACCACTCATCACTATGGTCCCTCAGGAAAGGAAAAACAACCAAGTGAAAGCACATGATTGGCCAAAGAGATGGTGGCAATGGAATGAAACAACCAAGGCTCGTCTAGCAAAATTTAGCAGATAACAATGGCAATCACAAGGTGTAAATCAGGTATGGGTTTATTTTTACACAAGCTTGAACCATGGAGAACTCTACTTGGATTCAGTTTCATGTTTACACAAGCTTGAAATGAAAAACTATGCTTGTTATGAGTTCGCATCCCCCCAGGCATAATGACGCAAATCAAGGTACATGCCCCCCAAGCTTCATTGCATTCAACGAGGTGGATGGAATGAAGGTTCACTTTCAAGATCTTGGAAAGACTTGACTTGGATATTACGAGATCTTAATCAAAGACTCGATTTGGAAAGGGGAGTTGTTTCATTTTTTAATGAGGTTCACATAGTGAAAAAGAACTATCCTCATAACCCTCGTTTCATTTTTTAACGAGGTTGACACAATATCGAACTATCCTCGTTACACCTTGTTTCATTTTTTAATGAGGTTGACACAAGATCAAAACTATCCTTGGAACTCCTTGTTTCATTTTTTAACAAGCTTGACACAAGACAAGGAACTATGCTCGTACACATTGTTTCGTTTTTTAACGAGGTCGACACAAGAGGTATTCGTGGGATGGAAGGCACACACTCTGGGAGGAATACATGTCATGGTGCACCAAGGACATATCAGGTTCCAATGCCCCCAGTACATGATGTACGAGACCATCTGCATGATCATCAGCAGAGGTGGAGACAGAACGGGTAGCCACATAATTGACCTGTGGCAAAGAAGGCACTGCTTGCAAGCAAGAACCGAGAGGGGATGACAGCTGCGTAGGAGGCACTGAGGGACTAAAGAATGATAATTGATCTATGGTCACCATTCTTCCATCGTGTGGAAAACAAATCACACAAAAAAGTGAAGAGACGAGGGCCCCCATGGCATAAACATAGTCTCGGCCAAGGAGAAGACTGAAATCTAAAGCACCTTGGACAACCATGATGTCTATATAGACGGTTTTGCCCCCCAAAGTAATAGGAAACTTTAGGAGGATCCCTAAAGGTTGACTGATTCCTTCGTCAAACGCCAAAAGATTCTGTGTGACTGGCACAAGCTGTGGGGAGCCCAAAACTTGCCAAGTAGTGGAAGGCATAAGACTGACAGACACACCTTCATCCAAGATAGTGCCAGGTACTGCCTTATCATAGGCATGTACTGTAATCTGGAAAGGCACATAGGATGGAAGGAAGAATGCGGTCCAATGAATCCAGTCGAAGGAAATGACCGAACTACTTGGTGGGGGAATCGTATGATTGCCCCCTGCTCTACAGGAATAGAAGAAGGACCCTCTTGACCAGCGGGGATAGGAGGGTCATTTTCAAACTTAGGAGAATCTGAAAAGATGAGAAGAACATGAGCATGATGCGCTTCCGAAACAGAGTGATCAATAGGTGGTGAACCCAAGTCAACACTCTCTCTGACCAATAGTTGGTCTAGAACAGGCTGAGCATAGCCAGCCTTGGAAGAAGGAGGATGGACAAGAGAAGAATCTAATTCAATCTTTTTTCCAATAGGGAGAGGGTCTGAAGAGAGCCTCTAATAACCAATGGGAAGTTGGGGGGAAGAATCTGTAAGAATTTTCAAAACGGCGGAAGCTTTATCCATGAGCGGACAAAGGTGAAGCGGATGGTTACCTTCACATAGCCTACAGGGGAATCTAATCTTCCCTTTCTTCTTACCGTTTCCAGTTGATAGGGTAGCATCGCCATGAGCCTCAGAGGATGATGAGGGATGAGCCGGATCATGAGACCATACTTCTAAGATCCTAGGAATACTAGGACAATAACGAAGAAGATGGTCACCTTTGCGTAATTTATAAGGAAACTTAACCTTCCGCGGAGGAGCAGAAGGTGTTTCGACCTGAGATGTACTTGGAGCAGTAGCTGCATAGGTGGCCTCACGTTTATCAGACTTCTTTTTCTTCATCATCATCATATTCTTCTTCTTAGTCTCTTGGTTACTAGATGTGAAACTTTCACTAGGCGAAGGAGGAGATGAAGGTGAAGAAACAGGGGAAGAAGGCGTAGGCTCAACCTTGGAATCAACATGTCATGGTTCAGATGAAGGAGACGGTGGAACAGGAGTCATGATGCTTGGGACCACTGAGGTTGAAAACAACCATACAAGCAAACTGATGGTTAACCCAGGCAAAGAAAATGTTGCCATATACGGAGCACTGGCATTTCCAAAAGGTGAAAATGGACCAAGATTTCCATCTGGGGGAAGACCTTGGTCGGTAGACTCGGGGAACGTGGCCATCGAGAATGAGCTTGAAAAACACTCTTATCACAACCAAGAACTCCAACTATTACCAGGAATATTTTGTGGGTAGTAAATTTTATGACACAGGAACAAAATTGGACCTTTTCATGTTTCAAGAGTCAAGAAAAGGACGAAAAGGTGACTCTATCTCTTTCGAGGTTTAATGAGCCTTAAAGGACAAGTGATCAGATGGACCTTTTCTTTTAGGGAGTCCGAAAAGGAATGAAAGTGACTACTCTAGAGAACTAGGCAAAAGGTTTACCAAACAACCCGTAAAACTGCCTATACACCTTGGCAGTCGTATGTAAACCAAGGACTTTCTGTACGACAGTCAATCTTCCCGAATGCTATGTTCGGTGCGTTATGGTTTGCAAGGCAGTAGACATGGCTTCCTAAGGATAAAGGATGATAACCTAGTGGGGTCTCCCAGCATATACTTGATAGTACATGGGAGCACAATTCCGTACTACACTGCTATTGAGTCACAGAAGGAGGAATCACCCAACCTTGCGTGAAAACAATAGTGACTAGGTTTAACGACACTGGAGCACGTATCTAGCCTAGATCTCTAAATAGTGTGTGTTATGTTCCAATGCATTGTTAGGTTTATTCAGTTAATTTTAAGGTTTATCTTGAATTATGTTTTAGTTTCCAGGCCCTAACGTATGTATATCAACAAACCTAGGATGCAGCTAGAATGAGTAAAGCATCTTCCATTTTGATGAACACCTACTTACAGAAAGGTAGAGAGTTCATTCCCAAACTAAGACAAACGAATGAAAACACTAAGAAACACAATGCATCAATACACTAATCTCACAATGCATCGATACTACTAATGAAAGATTTAAAATTTGCTTTTCAATTTCTCAAACATGAAAATTCATAATGCAAATGTACTTTCACTTCCGTATGCTAAATGAATGCAAAATTTTGATTTATTTTTTTGAATTTAGAGAGACAAACAAGCAAGTGTGAACTAATCAATCCAAAAAATTGTGATCTATGCTTGGTAGTGAAGAAATCAAATCAACATAAAAAATTGGTTCAATAATCGACACTAAAAAACAACCAGCAAGAAAACAAGCAGCGAAAGAGCCTCAATCAAATCTCAAGACGGTTGTGGATGAACCTTGAACAGACAAGTAACCCAAGCAAATAGTTTCTTGACGAAACTTCTAAAGGGCTAGGTCACATGGTCCAAGAAACACAAGACTCACTCAATGAAATCAAAGAGACAGTACCCTAACCAAAAGCAATTAAAAAAAGCTAATGAGAGACAAGAAACAATAGGGGATAAGCAAGATTGTTGAATTCAGGAGGTAAAGTCATAAAAACAAATTTACAAGAATCATCGCAAGTGTTACACTGACAACTAGAGCTATCATCACTGAATGCGAGACCATCACTAGTGATGGACAGACAACTATAGCTGTCATCGCAAGTGTTACACTAACAACTAGAGATGGTTGTGAAAGTACACCTATTTTCCGCAATGGTACAATTTCAAAAGTTGTCGCGGGAATTAAACTAGCAACCCGAGATCATCGTGGGTGCAAAGCTATAAATCGGAAATGACGTCGCAACTGTTAGGCTTTTTTCCATGACGATGTTCAAAAACAATGGAAAATGAACAAAAACTCCCAAATCAAATACAGTCAATCCTTCAATCAAATAGAGGTATTTCCCAGATCAATCCAGGAAACTCAAAAGACTGATAACTAATCGCCAAACTTCAAAAGAGACCAAATCACAATCAAAACAAGGGCAAACAAGAGAAGAACAAAAGGCCAAACTCCCCAGCGGAGTTTCCAATTTGGCGATGCAGGAAAGTGTTCCCTCTACGGACAGAGGCAACCCCTCTAGCCCTAGAGTGGGTCTAGTCACAAACAAGGACAGATCAACAATATCTTTCCTTAAATAGTCATAGTTGGAGGCCTACCTCAACCGGTGGTCGATGGAATTCCATTGCGCTACTCTAGCTTCCGCTTCCTTCTCCTAATGAGTGATCAACCTAAAACAATGCAAAGGAAATACAACAAAGCATGTAACCGGAAAACAACAATGATTTGTTTACTCACAAAGTCAAGAAGTCATGAGCTATCAAGTAAATTACATACAATACATAGGAAAACATCATTGATTGTATTAATAATGAAATAAGAGTAAGCTTACAACCAAAGTCTTGATGTCACAAGCCTTCTCAAATGGATCCAGCTAGCATGTTCCTCAAGCATTCACTCTTTGAAGATGGATCTCCCAACATACAAGATCTTTCTCACTCATAAGTTTTACACAAAATTAAGGGCACTTCACAACCTTCCACAAGCTATCAACAATCTCACACTTGTCACACTCACACCAGCTATCTAGCAAACTCACAAACACTAATCAACACTGCTCAACTAGCCAACTATCAAAAACTCCAAAACTAGCAATGCGTAGCAATGGTGAGAGTTTAAATAGGAGAAGGAGTCTCCATGAAAGGTGGAAGAGAGAGCTTATCCCCAAGGAAGGTAGCCCAATTGTTGGAACTTCCATGCCAGAGAAGGAAAGGCGACACAAACTATGCCAACAACCAGGTCTGGAGACATCCAAAAGGCCGACTGTTGGAACGAATTCGCCCAATCTGGATCATCGCGGGTGAACAACTGAGCTTTAGCACTAACATCGCTAGTGAGCAATGTAGCTAGTCAGATCATCGCTAAAGGTAATAAGTAACCACGCGCTGGAGCATAAAATCAGACCATCGCGGGAATCAAATGTACTTCCACGCTGGCAGCGCAACTGGACTGTTTATGAGCACCCTTCAGTGCGTATATTAAGTCCATAGTCGCGATGAGGTAGATAACTTAGGAAAAGTGGGTCATTTGGTAGCACAAGAGAGAATTTTTTCAATATGAGCATGTTTTACTTGGACACATGACACAGTAGAAGCACTGGGGTGAAGGCAGTGACAAATTACTATGTAACACATCTAGCTTCTTTGGCCAATGCAACTAGAGTGTATGCTGAAGCCACTAGCTCAAGTGTTCATTTCCTCATAGCTGAGAATGAGTGAATGGTGAAGGAGTTATAGGTGGCCAAGCAAGGAGGGAACTTGGTGACAATGTCCACTTGAGCTTAACTAAAGAAGGAAATACTAGATGAAGTATTATCCCTTGATACAGTTATGTGAGAATTGTACTCCAAGTTTGGTACCATGCACCAAGCAGTTGTCCATCTCCATGGATGGCAACAACGATGTATGAGAAGAGAATGCATATTGAAGAACATACATGTTTTTGTTGACAACACGCAAGCATGGATGATGAAGTACAAGGGAGCCTCGCTTCACTTGAAAAAGATGATGAAGGCCAATGCGGTCGAGCTACAAGCACATATATGAAGTCAGATACAAAACTATGAAGACCTACCGCAACTCACCACTAACATACAGGCTTCCCTTGCACAAGTATTCAAAAGCATGGATGTTATAGTGCACACTCATGCAGTCCCATCACTTGGGACTCTCACCCAATTGAAGACAAAGAAGAAAGTCTGACAAGAGCTCAACTCGTACTTCGACGAGTTGATGCGCATTGCCACCAGCCCATAATTTCCTATTAGTGTAGACATCATGTGCAAGTATGTTGGTGGTCTGGCCACATTAAGGACAATGATGTGCATGCTTTCAGACGAGTTGGATATAGGAGCCCGAGCAGTGTACCCGAATGCCATGGAGGCAAGGTTCAGATTTCAGATAGATGTCACAACAGAACACACACACACTATCAAGGACTACCAATATTAGCATCAACATGTCATTGTTGATTAGCATATGGATGTCAAGCAGTTGGACTTCTATGGTTGTCTAAGTCCAAATGATGTCTAGTTTGTCTTGTTCAAGCCATTGTTCACATGGGTACATGTGCATTATAATGTTGAGTCATTTCAAGTGTAAGTCAAGTCTCAATAGTGGATGTGACAATCATAAAGTAGGTTAAAAGTCATAAGTGTAGTTGAATGGTCACAAAGGGGATGTCAAGGATCACCCCACCCTTTTCTATAAATAGTCCCTCATAACTCATTATATAGGCTTTTGGTTAGCCAAGCTTCTACTACTATCTCGAAGAAGGCTTAGATAGTATTGTAACGCGCCTTGTCTTCTCCACTACACGGAGCTAGTACATCTCTTTGGAGGAGTAGGCAGATGTGGCTGTAACATTTCACTGGTGGGGCTAGCAGGTTTACATGGATGTATTGTATGATTGGAACTTACAATTTTATATAATAAGAGGCAGAACATTTTCATGCATATGTTGTTATTGTAATTGGACTGCTCCGGTTGATTTAATGATATATGTTGTTTAACTTACGTATTTGTGTATGAATTGATTCACATGAAATTATATGAATCTTGTTGCAAATGTGTTGTATATGTTGTTAATGTTGTCAATGTCTATGTCAACTGCTCTGCCAGACACTAGACAGACCTTTCACATGAACCTTGTTGTAACAACACTCGTTCAGACTAATCCATGAGTGTTGTACATGTTATCTTACCCTGTACGTTGTGACTACCGCATCCGACTGGACTGCTTTGCTGGAAGCTATGTATGTCCTTTTGTGTTGTGTGTTCTTAGACTTGGGACTGATCCCTTTCAACCTGGAATGCACCTTCACCCATACCTCCCCCCTTATGTGTTAGAACCTTTCATACACCTTCCTTGACTCACTGCAGTAGTCGCACCCTTGCTTCTGACAGAGTAATCTTACTTGCCTCTGTGTGACATCACGATCAAGGAATTACCTTATGACCCATTTTTGGGACTCCTACACCAAATGGTCTGAGGTCTAATTGGGACTTCTTGCCGGGGTGATCCCCTTGACATGTTGGCAGGTCCAACACCATTAACAAAACCCCAGGGCAACCAGCCTAACACCAACAACCAACAACAGTGCATCCAACCCAAGCAGAACAAGGCTATTCGTATGAACAAGCCTTGTGCATGTTGTGGTGTACATGTACATTATACACATGAGTGTCCTCTCTTACCCCAGATGCGCCAAATGTGGGAAGCTCAAGCAACTTCTAGAGGTCAACAATCACCTCAGAATCTTGCGCCATCTCAACCGACAGTGCTTACAAATCCTTTCCCTCAGCAAGGATTTGTTGTTTCTCAACCTCAGCCAGGTCAAGTAGCCCATCCCCCCCAACCTTCTAGTCCTAGTGACTACTAGATCCTTATGATGAATTCTGATGAGGTTAATCCCTCCGATATCAACTTGCAAACTCGGTCGCGTCAATATGACAAGCCATCGACTTCATCCGCCACTGAGTCCAAAACCAAAGCATCTACTGAGCCTCTTACGACACCAAATGGTCTGTTACAAATCCCTCAACCTAAATTTGAGGCCATTCCCAAGATCCCAAAGGGACCATTACACTGTAACATGACTTCTAACCAAGTTTCCCATACATACAATATAGTAGATGACTTAGCACAATCACTTGCTACCATGTAGACACTAGAAGTTCTCTAGTCATGTCCATCTCAAAAGAAAGCTCTAATAACTGGTTTGGGTGCAGTAGATCCTTTCGACAATCGCTTAATTGTCTTCCTTGTTGATACATCAGAACATCCCCCATTGCCTTCATCTGTTGCTTTCCAGATAACAGTCCAAGTCCGTAATGCCATCATCTCCCAACGCATTATTGGCGAAGGTGAATCCACCTGTGTGTTGTCTGCTATCATTTGGAAACAACTTAAGTCACCTAAGTTATCCCCCTCCACCATCACTTTGCGTGCTTGGGACAGACACTCCTCCCAGCCCCTTGGCATGTACCACAACTGTCCAGTGACCCTTGCAAGCAAGACTGTCCATGTTGACATTGAGTTTATTGATGCCCCTATGGATTAAAACATTCTCTTAGGTCACATTTACACATATGCCATGTCAGCCATCGCGTTTGCAGGGTTCTGTAAGATGTGATTCCCCCATGAAGGGAAGATTGTTACCATCGATTAGTTGACTTACTACGAGCTGGCATCTATGACCTCCCTGATTCCATTATCTCTTCAATGTCAGATAAGCAGTCTTCAACTCCTCTCATCGATGTTTCACCCAAATTCTACAAAGATTCCTCATTTTCGAGTGCTTTCTTTGCTCCTCCCCCTCCCATATCAAATCCTAACTCTATGAGTGTTTGCATGTTACAAGTGTCGCGAGCTGCCCTTAAGCAGTCTGGTACATCCAATCAATAGCCATCTCCTCAACACCCTAATGTTGTCATCCCATCTGAGCCCTCTGGATCCACCCCCACCTCACTACCTCCTCCATTTGTGGGTGCCTCTCCTATGTTTCCACCAGGAACTATTCCTCCAGGTCTCAACCATCTAGGAGCTATTCTGCTGGGACATTACCCTTCAGGCTAGATACCTTTCTTATTTCCCCTTCCATGAGTATTCTCTACCCCTGTCATGGCTTCACTGGTCCTTCCTCACATGACTTTGGGGATCCTAGTATGGTACATCGATCCCCCTGCAAGAATTTCACCTGGTCAGATATGACCTTATCATGCATTGACGTTGATTCAATCAATCCTGATGACCCCTGCCGCTACTTCAGTTCCATCACAACCCCAAAAAGAACCCATTCCTATTGCGCAAGCATCCAGATACGGGGGCAAAGCTAAGAGGAAAGAACTGAAAGATAAGGCTCCCCAAGCTACTCTAGCCCCTAAGGCCCCAAAGCCATCACCACCATGCACTTTGTGTAAAGTTGTTGGGCATGCCACCAATAATTGTCCTGAAATTTCTGATCTCAAACTTTTGGTTCATGAAACGTTTCCTGAGTCAAATATCCCTGAAGTCCATGTTAAAATATTGGGTCCACCCAAGAAACTTAGAACGTTACACAAAAATCACCCTTGTGCCTTGTACGATCATCATGGTCATTATTCCCATTATTGCCCTCATCTCGACAAATTTTGCAATTGCCTTGAGGCACTTCACGAATACGAGACCACTCATAGTGGAACACCTACTCCTCTACCCATGGATTCTAGTACCACTAGTAAACTAGAACAGGGGGACTCTGGTCCCACCATCGTGATCCCTCCCCTCGATGTTGAGATGACAGACTATTGAAAAGTGTGCAACAAGAAATGCTAAATTTAGGAAGTGATAAAAATAGAACTGCTAAAAATAGTACTTCTAAAAATAGGAGTTTGGCCAATGAGAATTTTGGCCACCTTGGGTGAGAGGTGAAACTGCTAAAAATAACATCTTCTAAAAATAGCATTTATGGGTCCCTTCCTATTTTTAGCAGTCCCTTGTCTAACTATAGGAAGTAAAATTGAATTTGGTCTTACTAGCAGTTTGGAATATTAATTAATTAATTCTCCATGAGTTAATTAGTTAAGGAAAAGCAAAATTTTTCTTTGTGAGAACATGCAATTATTTCTCCACTAAATGGGGAATGTGTCTTTAATTTGCTCCACTAATTGAGGAATTAAGGATTAGTTCTATATTGAGAGGATCAATTGACTTAGTTTAACTTAGTCAAGTTCAGTTAGATTAATTTAACAAGTTGTTAAATTGATGAGATATAGTTTGTTGATGCTTGCATGCATGTGACAACTGTTATTTTCAGATAATTGTGTATTCACTCATGGATAACTGATGCATGTCAGTTTTGTCAGAGACCCAGTTGAGATTAGAGAAGGGACAATGTACTATCAGTTGAATGAATATTTTTCCTATAAAGGAAGCTCATCCATGATGAGGATTTATCTCCTTCAGGTTTGTGCAGTTATTTCAGAGGTTAGTGTTATGTGTGAGGTGAGAATCACACAAGTTGCGGTTGGAGGACCCAGGAAAAATTGTGCATAGAAATAGGAGGCTTGGAGGGCAGAGGAGAAGGTTTGTGAGAAGCCTTTGACTATCTATGAGTAGCAGAGGGATTGTACTGAGAGCTAGATAGCTTCCGAGCTAAGGATTTGTGTAATAAAGACTATATTTCCACTTGTATGATAATACAGAGATGGGGTTTTAGGCAGGTGCTTTCCTCGGGTAAATTCTTCTGTGTTATGTGTGATTGATTCCTTCTTATCAGTTATATGTGTTCTTATTGATGTTGTTCATGGTTGATTAAGCTTCCGCTAAATTGTTGGTAGAAGTAGATCAAGTGTTTTTCTTTAGTACATTGCATATATCAATTTGATCTGCAGGTGAAATTTCTACATGATAATAGTGAGCTAGCTGATTTGTAGAGAAAATTATACATGGTATCAGAGCACAAGTGATCAAGGAGAGAACAGTATACTAAGAGGAGATTTCAAAGTTTTGAATTTTGGGTCGAGAGTTTGTAGAGCAGATCTGAAAATTTCTATACAAAATTTTCAGAAATAAATAGAAAATTTGGATTCCTTGTGGAAAAATACCGAAAATCAAAAAACAAATCGGCTGAAACGGAGTTCAGATGAGGGAGATATCGTTGATTTAAAATCAGCTCTTTTTCTAGAAAATTTTGTGACGGCGGGAAAGTGAAAATAGATTGGTGTGCTAGCCAAGAACCTGTATGCACTTGAGGTACAAGATGCATGCAAAGCCTTGAGGAACAAGGCAAAGGTTAGATACTTGGTGGTTGAGAGGGACAGTAAATTACCTCTCAACATGCAAAGCCAGAAGAAGTCTCAGACAATTGTGGAGGAGCCAAGATTGGTGCAGCAACTTCAGGAGGTCGTGGAGCAGCCACAATAGGGAAAGATGAGAGGAGATCAAGTCGAGACATATACTCATGTAGAGACCTCCAGTAGGGAGAAACTTCGAGCCAGGTGGGCAGAGGGATCGCATGCAACCATACCTCCAAGTAGGAGGTGGGGCGATGTAGAGTGATTGTCCCAAGGAGGAGGGGCAGGATCCTTGAGGTACCCAACCTCTTGGATGGGACCTTGCTACAGGAGCCCCAATGTGGAGTAGCAGGAGCTGACTGATTGGGTAGAGACAAATGTAGATGGAGCAGCAGATAGAGCTACAATGCAGAGAATCCCGGGACAGCGCAGAGCATGCAGGCTGTAGCAATGCAAGAGGCACAAGTGTGTTGCACAGTGCAGGGTAGCACAAAGAAGGGTGCAATGGTGCGAGATGCATGGAGATGTTGCAGTAGCATAGAGGTCAGAGAGGGAGCACTTGTTAGCAGCATGTATAGCTTCAGTACCAGAGTATGTTTCTAGCCCAACAGAGAGGTCAGTTGGGAGTTTTTTTTATTCCAAGTGTTGCTAGAGCAACCGCACTTGGTAGATGTGTTGCATGTAGAACATTCTAGAATTACAGGATCGAGTTCAAGAGGAAGCCTTTCTTGTTGAGAGGGAGTGTTGAAAAGTGTGCAACAAGAAATGCTAAATTTAGGAAGTGTTAAAAATAGAACTGCTAAAAATAACACTTCTAAAAATAGGAGTTTGGCCAATGAGCATTTTGGCCACCTTGGGTGAGAGGTGAAACTGCTAAAAATAGCATCTTCTAAAAATAGCATTTTTGGGCCCCTTCCTATTTTTAGCAGTCCCTTGTCTAACTATAGGAAGTAAAATCAAATTTGGTATTACCAGCAATTTGGAATATTAATTAATTAATTCTCCATGAGTTAATTAGTTAAGGAAAAGCAAACTTGAAGTCTTTGTGAGAACATGCAATTATTTCTCCACTAATTGGGGAATGTGTCCTTGATTTGCTCCACTGATTGAGGAATTAAGGATGAGTTCTATATTGAGAGGATTAGTTGACTTAGTTTAACTTATTCAAGTTCAGTTAGATTAATTTAACAAGTTTTTAAATTAATCAGATATAGTTTGTTGATGCTTGCATGCATGTGACAACTATTATTTTCAGATAACTATGTATTTACTCATGGATAACTGATCCATGTCAGTTCTATCAGAGACCCAGTTGAGATCAGAGAAGGGATAGTGTACTATCAATTGGATGAATATTTTTCCTATAAAGGAAGCTCATCCATGATGAGGATTTATCTCCTTCAGGTTTGTGCAGTTATTTCAGAGGTTAGTGTTGTCTGTGAGGTGAGAATCACACAGGTTGCAGCTGGAGGACCCAGTAAAAACTGTGCATAAAATAGAAGGCTTGGAGGGTATAGGAGAAGGTTTGTGAGAATCCTTTGACTATATATGAGTAGTAGAGGGATTGTACTAAGAGCTAGATAGCTTCCGAGCTAAGGCTTTGTGTAATCTGGACTATATATCCACTTGTATGATAATACAGAGATGGGGTTTTAGGCAGGTGCTTTCCCCGGGTAAATTCTTCTGTGTTATGTGTGATTGATTCCTTCTTATCACTTATATGTGTTCTTATTGATGTTATTCATGGTTGATTAAGCTCCCGCTAAATTGTTTGTAGAAGTAGATCAAGTGTTTTTCTTTAGTACATTGCACTACCAGGTGATCTACAGGTGGGAAATTTCTACATGGTATCAGAGCTAGCTGATTTGTAGAAAAATTCTACAAAATTCTACACGGAAACCATAGGCCATGTCCTTTACTTATCGCCATCCTTGAGTTCCTCGTAGGAAAACCTTTCTGAGGTTTCTGCGTGCGCTTCTATCGAACCTCTTTCAACAGAATCCCAGGTCTCAACATCTGTAAATCCTCCATCTACCAGCTCATCATCTACCATTCCAGATGATGCATATGTGAACCTCCTTTCTTAGGTTGATGCACCAGGTACTGTCACCGCATCATATAGTTAGTCTTCCTCCTATCCGCCCATCTTCCATTCTGATTAGGACATCATGGAAGCCATGGATACCCCTGATTATCCTTGGGATGATATGCATCATCGTGTGTACTTCATTTCATATTTGGAGTCGACCACTCTAAATACATCTAGTATGCCCACAACATACTAGGGGCCACATAGGCCCCTACATCTCCTTTGTAGGATCTCGTGCCAAGTTGGGTCGAGATGCTTGAATCCCTTTTTTGAGCAATCGACACACAATGGCGCTCCAAAAACTCCTCCTCCTAGGGGGCATCATTCCCAACTTTTCATACCAGATCAGTCCCCTCCATCACATATGTTTACTTGCAACATCCCATGCTTGGGGGCATGATGGTTTTCCCCTAGCCATATTCTCAATTAATTAACATAAATCTCGTCCTAGATCCCACCGAATCTAGGTATGGTAAATTATCCTCCCATTCCTTGGATAGTTTGTCCTACCGGCCTCTCCGGCGAGCCATATTCACATCGTATATCGTAGGCATTTGATACCATATCATCAAACATTCTACTCTATGCCCACATAGTCCCCATATTTGACTTAGTGGGTGAGGATGATTCTAGACCTCCTCTGGTGGTTCATTCTCATCTTCATCTTCCCTTAATTCTTCACCAGTAACCATCGTTCCAAGAAGCATTAGGGCCATCTTTAGATAAGTAAGGCCACTTTCCTGAAAGTTGTAGACCATGATTCTGATGATTAGTTTGTCCGCTATGATCTCCAAAAGATTTAGGGCCTTCTCCTCCTCTCAAATTGGAGGGAAAACACCCTTTTATAGGAAAACCCATAGTTTTGTTGTCACACATTGTGACCAGAAAATAGCTTAGTTTGATGAACCGTCAGTATTGTTGGAAAGCTCTCATCGAGCACTATAATGGGTCTTCCTCAGTTTTTTGATGATTTGATACTTCATCAGGAAGACATTTTTCCAAGAAGGGTCACTTCGTCGCCTCTCAAAATCGAATTTCTTCATAAAGCGACACTTGTATTTTGAGGTCCATCTCCTCTTCATACTTTTCATACCACATGTCAATTTTCATCATGAGTAACCATCTTTTACTCATGTTTGCATGGTCCCCATCGGGCCTATTCTATGTGGCAGCGTCATCAAGTCACCCTTGCATCCATGGAGTCTGTTTCATGTCCCATTATATCATGTCACAACATTCCATCCATATTTTCATAATGTTTATCTTGTGTTTCCCATTTTGGCCTCCAATCATACTGTCCCCATCCCCTCTAGAGTTGAGTCAGTCACTGCCATGTCAACCATGCACTTTATGCTCTGACAAGGGAAGTTGTCTGTTTGTCCCTCAGTCCCACTTTTTCCATTATCCCTGGTTTCAGTCCATCAGTCACATTACTATTTTCCCTTGCACCTTAGTTGAGTATCCTCATCGCCTTGGATTGAGCAAAGGGACTCATTCTTGCCCTTTGACCTTGTTGTTTCATGTTTTTTATTCATACACTTGATGGTCCAATGATGCAGCCAATTGTACCAGTGATTCCTGGGTGTGTGTGAGATGTTTCAGACCTCATGAGGGGGTTTCCCTTCAGGTAGCCCCCACATGACCGGATGCATTCCTATTATGCTACATCCTCAAATGCAGTTCCTCAGATTTGATGGGTTGGGTTCCTATCGATTGCAGTGTTCATAGCATGCACGTCTCCTTCAGATGATCCATTCAGTTTTGCAGAGCCCTTCCCTGTTTAGCAGGGCTTCTCTGGTTGTTATACCCTCCCTCCCACCTATTTTTCCAAGCTCATATTTTTCCAAGTGCATTATGTATATGGGACACATTGTATTATTTTCTAGCTCTATTATGCCAACATGTCATGTTCCATTCAACATGTACTTCATTGCTCAGTTTTATCTTTCTGGGCACACCATTATTTTTGTACTGAGTTATCTCGGCGGGTATGGTTATGCCTCCCCTGCCCCATTTAGGTCCTATACCACAACATAAAAGGAGACTTGCATTGGTCTCGCCCCCTCTGTCCCTATCCTCTTTCGCTTTAACTTTAATGGTCTCTATCTCTCTCTCTCTCTGAATCCACTGTGTTGTCTAGTGATCGTGTCTTTACAACATACTTTGGTCATACATTTTGCTCCTAACACTCATACGTTGGGGGGCAATATGTCATCACCAAAAAATTGATCATCTAGCCCAATTTACTAGATGGATCAAAGTACACCATGTAAAGCCAATTTTACCATAGTAAAATTGCTTTCACTTTGAGAAATTACTTAATAAACCACCTTTGTTAAGTAATTTATAATTAAACCCATGAAGAATAATTAAATAAATCACTATTTATTTTATTTTCTTCTACGAATAATTAATTAAACCATTGTTCAATTATTATTCCTTGTCATATTTGACCCAATTATGAAAAATCAACAGATATATCATTAATTATCTTATTTTTCTCTAAGAATAATTAATTAATCACTAATTAATTATTATTCTTTGTCAAATTCGACTAAATCCCTTAGGAATAATTAAATAAATAATTATTTGTTTATTATTCCTTAACCAATTCCTTGAGATGATAAATAAATCATTTATTTATTTATTATTTCTAAATAAAAGTTTAAATATTTTTTCCCTCCTAACCAAATATAATAAAATAATCCGAGTGGTTATTCCAAAAATGGGGTTAATAATATTTTATTATTGCTCATTATTCAAGGATAACTCAATATTTTGTTATAAATAGAAGGGTTTTCCGTTCATGATTCGCTTTTGATTATTTTCATTGTTATAACTCTAATTATTTTCATTGTCGCACATCATTATTTGTTTGGTTTACACATTATAGAGGAGAGAGACTCAACACAAGCTAAAGACATTTGAGGATAGCCAAGAACCCATCCCATAGAGGAGGATTGGTAACATTTATTTTTCCCCTTAACGGGTGTTATAATAAAAATTGTTCTTTGTATATCTAGTTTCCATTGGATGATTGGAGTTATTACTATTTCTTTTTGTTGTTTAACTATGATTGTGGCATAGATAAGGATTTTGGCAGGTTTTGTTTTGTATCATTTGTTGCAGATCTACAATGTTTAGCAACCATTTATATTGTTGAGATTTTTTGTCATCCACAATCTTAAGTGGGTTCTATTTGTACATCTTTGAGAAGACAACACTACAACAATTAATGTGTGGATTCTATGTTAGTTTTACATGTTATATTTATGATTAGATGATTAGTTACTAATCCTTGGATGTTTTGATAAAAAGAGTTTAAGAATATAATAAAGCCCAACACTATTGATTTACCCCCCCATCTTAGTAGTGATCTCATATCCAATAGTGGACATCAATAACATTCTAGTTGCAAACACTATCATTTATTTGTGAGCTACAATCAACGTCATGACCAAGGAAAACATACTCAAACTTAAACTCCAATGATATCTAAGGCATAACTGTATTGTGCTACAACTTGCTAATATATCTACAGTAGCACCTAAAGGTATCTTATAAGTTGTAATGGTCTATATTGATTCTTGGGAGTATTGCATCGATTTCCTTTTCCTTTAGTCCAAGACCAATTTTAATGGCTATCTGCTTATCTTAGGAAGACCTTGGTTAGCCACTGCTAATGCATACATCAGTTATAGGTCTGAGAACATGACCATCACTAATAGGAAGTCAAGAAAATAGCTTGTATTATACCCTCCACCTCAAACTCTTGATGAGGATGACTTTCCTACATGGGTAGAGGAAGAAGAAGAAGAAGAAGAAGAATCTTGCCTTGCAACATCCTACCATGTATGTACATTAGAAACTACCACTAGGAGCAGGAAAATTGATGAAGATAATCTATTTGATAATTTTTTGCAAAAACAATATCTTGTTTCCATGAATATTGATGGATTAAAAGAAGAATCATATATAGCATAGGCTAGTTGTTCTCAAGAAATTTCATGGGTAGATTTGTTAATTTATTGTTCTGAGAAAAACAATGTAAAAACAATACAAATCAACCCCCTATAAAACCTTGAAAATGAATTCAGTTCTCTCATTTGATCAAGAAATCCAAGAGTTCATTGTATGAAAACATCATATTGATTCATTGGCATGGGACTCTAAGGGGATGAAAGGAGTACATCCTTTTGTGTGTACTCACTATATATATATATATATATATATATATATATATATATATATATATATATATATATATATATATATATAAAGGAGGATCACAACATGTTCACCAACCACAAAGGTGAATGAAACTTGCATCAAAACATATTGTGAAAGATGAATTGTAGAAATTGTTGAATGCAAGATGCATCTATCCAATCTTGAATAGTGAATGGCTTTCTCCCTTAGTCATTTTCTCTAAGAAAAATGGAAGGATGAGGATTTGTTTTGACTACATATAACTCAGCAACGTTAGTACTAGGAGGGATCATTTTCCCTTACCTTTTATTTACCAATTACTTGATGTCCTTGCAGGGAAAAAGTTATTCTCCCTTTTGGATGGATTAAATGGGTACAAACACATATAGATGAGTCCCGAGGATCAGGATAAGACTGACTTCACATGTCCGTGGGGGACGCTTTCTTACAAATTTCTCTCATTTGGCATGTGTAATTACCCTTCCACCTTATAAATGGTTATGCTGAATATATTCTCTAATCTTGTGCATGATTTGGTGGAAATATACATGAATGAATTTACACCTTGTTGGGATGATTTCCAAGAGGCTCTCTTAATCCTAACCAAGGTATTGTGACGATGTGAAGAGATGAACCTCTCCTTGAGAGATGAGAAACACCTTTTTCTAATGAATGAGGGAAACAAATAAATTTTGTCTCTTCAAAAGGACACCAAGTGGACCCTAACAAAACAGGCATCATAAAAAAATTCATGTTCCTCAAAAACAAAAATATGTTAGAATTTTTTAAGGCCGTACTAGATATTATCAAATATTCATAAAAGATTGTACTAAAATTACTTCTCTATTTTCATTACTAACAAAAGATGTCGAGTTCTGTGGGACCAAGTTATGTCAAGAATCTTTTGAGGGAATAAAAGAAAAATGAGGACAACACCTATCCTCAGAGGTCCAAATTGGACGTGTCCCTTTCATGTCCATATATATGCATCAAATAGATAAATTGGGGTGGATTTGGGACAATTTGAAGGTAAACTCCCTTATGGGTAAAATCATGTATTTGGGTTAACTTTTTGGAAAAAAGGTGCATTTAGGGGAAAAAGGAGAGATCAATCGAGAATTTTAAGCACTCGATGGATTCATTTTTAAGCACTTGATCAAGCTCCTTGAGCACTAAAAATATAGCTCGATCGAGGGTTTAAAACAAACCCTCGATCGCGCATTATGGCTCGATCGAGATCTAACGCTTGATAGAGAATTATGGCTTGATCGAGATTTAGGGCTCAATGAAGTGTTGGAGCTCGATCAAACCCTAAGGCTTGATCGAGCCCATATTTTCTATTAAAACACGTGGTCACGATCTGTGTGCTTCATTTTTTGCACAAATCACGGGACAAACAGTTGCTCTCGACCAAGGTGTTGAAGCTTGATCAAGTGCTTGTACCATGGAGAAACCTAACCAACCTTGCCAACAACCCCACCAACATCCCATAGGCTCAATCCAAGTTAGGTTTCCCATCTTTTTTATCTTTTTTATTTATTTTTTCCTGTAAAATTAAATAAATTAATTTGAAGAAAAAAAAAAACCTTACCATACAAAAACCATGAAAATCACAATAAAAACCATGAAAACCTCAAAAAAACCACAAAAAAAACCCTTCAAAACAACTAAAAACAACTTAAAAACCCACAAAAACAACCTAGAAAACCACAAAATATCATCAGAAAACACTTCGAAACCACCAAAAGAATTATAGTTTAGGTTTTAATTTTTTTCTTACTTGCAATGGTAGCATGCTTATTATGAATATTTTCATTTAGAATGGTAAAAACATTGTTTTCTAATTATTTTAGGCTTTAAAGTTTTTAGTTAGGAATTTAGTGAAAGAAATTTTCAAAAAAATACAAGGTTTTGTTATTCCAATTGCATTATAAATTTCGACCAAATTTAACAAAAAATATACCCCAAAAAACTCCAAAATAGAAAACAATCAATCTATAACTAATAAAAAAATAAATTAGGAGCTTGAGATTGACATGATAAATATGGTTCCTCATGATGAACCTCTATTTATCAAATAAGAATTATTATTGTATTTTAATAATTTAAATTTAAATTATTTTATATTTTAAATATTTTTTCAGTTATAAATATAGTACGATTAGTTTTAAAAAATTAATTACTTAAATAAAATATAAATCTTTAAAGTTAAAAATCCAAAATATAAAATATATATATATATATATGTAAAACTAAAAACCATATAACATTTATATCCCTATAATAATATGTAACTTTATAATAAAATATAACTTATTTATATATAAATAACTATATATACATTATAGTTCTATATATAAAATATAACATAACATAGTTCTATAACTATTTAACATAAATTTTAATTATATATATATATATATATATATAAAAGATAACTATAACTATAGTTCATAACATAATTATATAACTATAGTTCATAACATAATTATATAACAGTATATATTTATCATAGAATGGATGTTTCCACAGGAGTAACATATTGGTGTTGAGAACTTTTGGAATCTTATGTACATTGTTTGAAGAGCCCAACGTTTAGGGTGAATGCTTCACCCATCTTCAAGGACACGAAGCAAGTTGATGATAAGAACACTGCTTGACTAGAATATATAGAGAAAGGAGATTAAGATTAGCCATTAGAGATAGTAAAATTAAAAGACCATTGCAGAATAATTTCAACTAAACATACTAATAGAAATTAATGAATTAAATATTTAATTATATTTAATATAATTCCAAGTAAATCAAAGAGAAATATTAATTAATTAAAGATTAATTTTATATTTAATATAATTTATGGTAAATGAGAATCACAAAATTAAAATGACTTAATGGATTAAAATGACACAGTTAAACGTTATAAAAAATTGATTTTTTATTGGTGAAAATGGTAACTGAAATTTATAATTAAATCTTATTTATTTATTATGTGAAAGGCCTAATAAGTTAAATTGGAATGAATTTGGTCATAAGGTCAACATTCAGAATGAATAATGAAAAAAGAGATTATAAATTTATTTTAATGAAAAATGTTTAAAAAGAGGGAGAGACAAACATAAAAATCAATAATTAAAATATTTTAATTTTATAAATTAGACAAGATTATTTATAAGATTAAAGAACATATATTAATTGGAGTAAAATTTATGGATCTAAATTAATTGTGGAAATACAATATATATAGGAAAAGTGGAGGAAGGAAAAGAAAGTCAAAGTAATTAACTACTTTTATAATCTATTCTTTTATTATTCATTCTCGATGTTGACTTTAGGACCAGCTTCATTCCAATTTAACTTATTAGACCTTTGACATAATCAATAAATACGATTTAATTATAAATTATAGTTACCATTTTGACCAATCAAAAGTCAACCTTTTTATAATGTTTAACTGTTTCATTTCAATCCATTCAGTCATTATAATTTTGTGGTTTTGATTTACCAGAAATTATGTTAAATATAAAAGTAATTTTTTAATTCATTAATTTATCTCTCTTTGATTTACTATATTAAATATAATTAAATCTTTAATTCATTAATTAATTTATCCTATTTTGTTTAGTCAAAATTATTTTGCAATGGTTTTTTAATTTTTTCTATCTTTAATGGCTAATCCTAATCTCCTTTCTCTATTTATTTTGGTCAAACACTCTTCCTATCATCAACTTCTTTTAACTGTTATAATTATAACACCACATAGCTATATATTATAGTTCTATATATATTATTTATAACATAACATAATTCTATAGCTATTTCACATAACATAAAATTATTATTATTATTATTATAAATTATATATATATATATATATATATATATATATATATATATAGATAGATAGATAGATAGATATGTGTGTATATATATATATTTCATAACTAGATAACTATATAATTTTAAATATAACTATTATAAACTTATAGTATCACATAAATATATATTATAGTTCTATATATTTGGTTTATAACATAGTTCTATAACTATTTAACATAAAATAAAGGTATTTAACATACATATATCTATATCTATATATATATATATATGTATGTATATATATAAAACATAACATAATTCCATAATTATTTAACATAACAGAAAGTTATTTAATATAACATATGTAACATAACATAACATATTTAATATAAAATTATTTAACATAACATATGTAACATAGCATGTAACATAACTCTAGCTATAATTCATAGCATGCACGCGCGCGCACACACACATATATAACATAACATAGTTTTATAATTATTTAACATAACATATATATAACATGACTATAAATAACTATAAATTATGTATAACTATAACATAACATAGTGTAACGTGTACAACATAACTATAACATAATATAACTATAACATTTAACATAACATAACTATTTAAAACATAATATATATATAACATTTAATGTGTGTGTTTTCAAGTTTCAACAATGCATGATTGATAGATACATTAATTCCATTATGAAAAGTGTGTTTAAAGTGAATAAAGGAATTTTGACTTTTTCTTATTTGTACCATATTGTTTCATTATGTAGTGTGTTGTACAATAAACATTGTCTTCATGTGCTTACACGTAGTACATGTCATGTATTAGTTTTGCAAATAGGTTTATTTCAAAATTTTACATATATATTTACATATTTATGTCTTATGAATAAAATACAATTTTTAGAAATGGGAAAAAGTGTTAAGGTAGATTTGATTCACCTCTTTCGATTGTGTTTAAATGGAACTAAATACTTTGGTTAATAAATTATCAAAAAATGGACTCTAAAGTTTAAGACTTCAAGCTAGATTATTCTACTTGAGTTTAGAAATGGTTTTCTTGTTAACATTTTTTTCCTTGGATTAGTTTATATATATTATATGTAATAGTTTAGTCAACATTTTTTTCTTGGATTAGATTATATGTATTATATGTACTATATGTAATATGCAGAGGCATCTCCTATATGCCCCCCAACCACAGGCTGTAGGAGTGTGGGGGGATCTGCTATACATCGTCGAGCCTGTGATAGATAATGTAGCGCACGCAAAGTGTGTGTTCCACTCATAGATCCTACCTCCGACACTAGTCAGAGTGTGAGAGGCAGTGCTTTTGTCTCTACTGATGATCATGCTACCTATAGTCGACCTCCTTCACCTGTTTCAGGTACACGTCTTGCATTTTTAAATCCTCTTTAAACTTTATGTGTTTATGCCTTGAAGTTGTCTTTAATTTTTAAATTATCTTCAATGATGTGTTTGAATTTAATGTATATGGTATTATGCTTCTAGTTTTTTAAATTATGTTTATGATTTGCAGAACCTTAATAGGGCTAAGTTGAGGATTGTAGTGTCGATCCCTCCATGGGACGATGTTATAACCAGTATCACATTAGAGGATGTTACAACCCATCATACGTGGATCCACGAGAGTTGTGTAACATCCTTGCTAGTTCACCTACTAGGTGTAGTTTGTCTTTAATGTTGGATAACATTAATAGGTTGATTGAGACATACAGGATTTTGGAACCATAGAGCCACATCCTAGACTTCATACAAGGATTAGGAGGCATGCGATTAGAGGCCCACATACTTGGGAGGTGGTGAAAGAGGCCACCAAGAACATTGATGTTCGTGGGGAGTTGTTTGACATCCCTCTAGATCACCCTGTTAGACATGCAGGTCATATTCCACTCCAATACTTCAAAAATGTTGATGCAACCCCCTTTTATGGTCAATTCACTGGAGCCTTGGGCTAGTTCCCACACTATGAGAAGGTCACCCTTTATTTTTCCATGCATATGTATGCAAAGCTCGTGCTACATATGAGGCTGGATTAAACTGATAACGTATCTCATTATTATGGACCTAGATTGGGGCATACCTATGATCATGACAGGGCTCGTAGGGACCCTAGGCATGTGTCACCACCTCCAAGATTGTTAACACTACCACCTCAGAGCATGGTATTACTGATAGAGTTAGACGAGTCGTCACAACTCGGTGTTGAGACGAAGGATACCATTGGAGATAACATGTGGATGTCATTGGTTAGTTTGTGTGTTTCATTGCATGGAGAGATTAGCAACCCACTACCATTGCCTCGTCACCCGCCAGTTCCTTTATATGATGATTCATTTCTCGCGAGTTTACCCATTGACCAGTTTTTGTCATATGAATGTATGTGTCATGATGGAATCTATGACACTTGGAGGGTGCATGACCCACATGACACAAATCAAGTACATATATATACAAAAAATTTGACTCTCATCATCAAATTATGCATAATTATTTATATTAATATAGTTTGTATTAGATTGAATTTATATTAATAAGCTCACGATAACATGTAGACACAACCAAACTACATGGATGAGCTTATGAGGTCATCAGAGGGGGTAGTTGGCTAGCCAGGCTATCCTTGAAGAGTGCATGTTTCCATGGATTCTCCTCCACCTCCACCTACACCTTGTAACACTCATGTGGAGGAGATTCACTATGTACAACCACATGGATCGACAGTTGGGGTAAAAATTTTTATTCCTAAGATTTCAACATTTTCTTTTTGTAAGTTACATGCATGCTAATTAATTCCATAGACTATTTATAATTTGTCCTTGCGATTGTGTACACAGGCCCATATGCAGAGTGTTGTCGATGTCGCAGTTATGTGGATGCAAGGTGGGATGTTTGGTATAGAGGAATTGAATATGTGAGTCCATTGATGTAGGACCCAATCTTTGAGCCACAAGCAGGGGAGCACCAAACCCAGATTCATCAAACCCTCATCCTATCTGACTTGCATTTGGAGTTGAGTGAGGTTATTAGATTCATATATTTAATTAAAAATGTGGTTCAAAATAATTTATTTCCATATTTTTTAATTTGTACAAATAATCATCTAATTAGATTGAATTTTCATGCGTTATATTACAGTGCCTGATTATGGACACTTATTTTACACAACATAACTCACATAGGAGTTCTGGTGGTACTTACAGTGGATAGTTTGTATATTTTCAGGCACATTTCATAGGGTACATGCACATGTGATACATACGTTATATATTTCCATACATGGACAATTTATGGATGTACATGAACATTATTTCATTTTATGGATGTGTGGTGCAAGTAAATTCTTGATGCAAACACATACAATTCCTTTAGCCCAAGAGAGTGAGTCTAGCCATAAATAAACAATCTAGTGAAAATTTCCTTAGGCTAGAATCAAATAAGAGGGCCTACCTCTTAGAATGTTATTCCACTTGGTGATGATCCTGCTTCCTCACTCTAGCTACCTTTCATTTCCTTCTTTCGAATACCTGAAACAAGAAAACAAACAACAACAACAAACGTGATAGCATGGAATTTGTATTCAGCCTACTTAAAAGGTCAAGTAATCTTAAGCCATAAAATGTAAGATAACACCTCATGTAGGAAATCAATCAATATTTTTATTGATATAAGTTCAAAAAGAGATTAACACCAATGCCTTGATATCGCAGGTCTCCTCTGACGTATCTAGGTTCCCACACCTCTGCTAGCATCTCATGGATAGCCCCAATAATGGAAGTTTTAAGGATCCTTCCTTTTAGTCTCAAACCAAAGCAAACACACTATTCTCCATCCACAAACATAAACTAGAAGGATACAAGCTATGATATCTTGCTGGTTATTCAAGCTCCAAAATTGCTAAGACTAGTTTAGCTTGGAAAAGGAGGAGTTTATATAGCTTTGATGGAGGGGAGATGTTTCCTCTTATTACAGGGGAGGCCTTATCTCTTGGGTATGTCCCATCTCAATAGGGGAAAGGAGCCCAAATTGACTTCCTTGGCTCCATCCAGCGCAACCATTTACCAGACTTCCGTTACGAGGCTTTTAGATCTAGAAGCTTCGACTTCATATTTAAAACACTTGCCAAAAGAGGATCGGCGTGACTAAGAAAAGGCTCATTTGCATTGTACAACACTTTTCCTAGTTTCAATCTCTGCAAATCGGCGTGAGAAGGGAATGGGTCATTAGCGTCGGTCTTGTAAACTCGGGTAAAAGGAAGAGTCTTGGGAAATGATGCAAAAGGGAATTATGTTTCTCATTAAGAGGGACATAATGGGAGTCTCTTCATGATGGGACAATATGTAGAGTTCACTGTAGAGGTCCTCGAGGATCATGGAATGGGGAGCGCAGGGATAGTGAAAAAATGTTGTGTAACAGATTCCCCCTAAATTGTGAAGGCCGAACTGGAGTTAGGGGTGAAATGATTTACAAGTAGATGTGGGGAACCGAAGTTCATCGTTGGAAAACTTGCAAGCAAGCATAGATACATATACATTACTGAAAACCCTGACAAATGATACATGAGTCATGGTATGGACACAGCCATGTAGAGAATGATCATGTAAATGGATCCAAGGCATGGGCACAACCATACAATAAGGAGGATCATATCGAAACCAAGGTATGGTCGCAGCCATCCAATAATGAGAAGGATCACATATGATAACTCATGGTATGGTCTCATTCGTCTATCTGAATGAGACATGTATATCAGCATGATCATGTCACATCACCTTACAACCTGGACTTTTTTAATCTAAGCTCAGGGTCTTGCGCTGCAACACGACCTGATCAAAGTAGAAATTCTAACATGTGAATAGACGGGTTGAGGTTGAACATGTTAGAAAGTCACTTGATTACTAGTCAATGATGTGAACCATTAACAAGTGTGAGAGAAACCACCAATAACAACAATGGCTCTCAAAGTACCAATAGCACAATCCACAGAATGTGAATAATGGAACTGAAGTCGAACACCCATGAAATCACCTGATTGAAAGCCAATGATGTGAACTTGTGGTTGAGTGCGAATAACTTGCCATTAGGGCATGCAAAATCTAAGGTACTGGAAGGGAGTCTCTCAGCCAACTTCCCAGATAATGAGCTGAAGTCAACAGGAAGGGGCCGTGTCGAAGGAGGACCATGATGTATCCCACATCATCGATGTGAGACAAAGGGATGTAATGATTATGGATGATATAGAGAATCATGAATGAGTGTAACTGCAAAAAGACAACTCTTGAACATATCGGCGACACATCTCTGGAGTTTGGAAGCTTTTGGATCCATAGGATTAGAGGTCCTGATGACGTGGAAGAGATCAAATGGAAGGCAAAAATGAATGGCCCAACCCATGAAGGTCAATGATGAAGTAAGGATATCCCAACCCGACACGAAGCATAAAGTGTCATGTTCAAGAGTGAGTTGCCGACACAACTAATACAATTTCCCATTTTCCCCACCATTTCCGGAAGATACCCTAATTATTTTTAATCGCAAGCTTGAAGGGGATAACATGTGCTTGCACTGTAAGTCCATCCTGCATATGAATCCAACCTAGTAAGGTTAATGATCCCTAGGAAGTAGAAGCTAATGTTCGTAATGGCAATGAATCCAATGTTGTTGAATGTTTTAATGAGTCTGACAAAGGTGTAACTCGGTATCTTTTTCATATTTAGAGATATTGAAAAATACATGGAAAAGAAAACTCCAAAGGTCCCTTTTCGTACATTTGTGTCTCTCGAGCCCAAAAAGGTAGAAAAAAATACTTGAGAGAACTGCTTGACCATTTCAGTCAATGAGTACCTTTTTTGTAAATAGTTTATCCCAACCAGAAAAGGGGTAAATGTATACTGCGTAAACAACATTTTGCATCCTTTAACAAGTTCAAAACCACAATAGATCAACAATATTTTCGTCTTTAAAGAGTCGGAAAAGAGCTTAAAAGAGGGCCCCCCGTTTTTATTCTCTTTAACGAGTTAAAAAGGGAAAAATACTTCATGATATTTTCATTTGAGTTTTATGAGTCGAGAAAAGAGCTTAAACGCGACTCTAGTACCATCATCAACAATCTGTCACCTGTCGCTGCATAAAAGGTAAACATATTATCCAATTTCTGAGGTAAAATACATGAAAAATGCTTTTAAAACCCTAAAATTTCATGAAGAATGAATAAAAAGGGGAAAAAGTAAATAATTTTTACCAATTTAACATTTTACCTTGTGTGGGGAAATTTTCACCCATTTGTGCCCTAGATTTGAAGGAGAATATTGTGGCAGATCCAGGAGGCCATTCAATGATCTGTTAGTTGCAGGTAAGAGCTGAGACCCTTAGCTTCATTTTTATGCTTTCTTTTCCTTTTTTTAATCGTTTTTCGGATTTTTGGAGGATATTTTATTAAAAAAAATTCACCCTTGGTCAGCGCGATTTCCGAGCATGGGATCGCACTGATCAAGGGTTATTAACTCGATCAAGTGCGTCATTGGTGCTACTATTTTTAAAACTGTCGCGCTCACGTCGTGAACATAAAAAATTTGATTTCTTGGCAAATTTCTCTACTTGGAATCCAAATTTATTTAGTGAAGGATGAATGTTGACTTAATTCTATGGTTTTTGCACAGAAAACATAGTGAAAAATGGTTGATTGGAGAGAACGTCAGCATGAGGCAATTGATTCACAGGCATTGGCAGACTAAAACTACTTAAGTGCCCTGAGGAACTGTGGGCTCCTCAAATTCTACCTCACACCAGGTCTTCGGGCTCAACCCAAGTTGTTGCAATATTTGATCAGTCTTTGGGATGTCAATCGAGAATTTTTTGTGGTCCGAGACCAAGAACTGGAATTGGAAACTTCAGACATCTATTTCCTCACTGAATTATCCTAAAGAGGGGAACCAGTCAATCTATATGGGGCCAGGCCTATTGGAGAAAGTTTGAACATGTTGCTCACAAAACACTACCTAGAAGCACTGAAATCAAAGAGTTGCAAGATAGAGATCATGAATGTTCAGGAGCTTGTATTGAAAACACTTCTCTTGACCATAAATAGAGTGGCTAGGGCTCAGGCATTGCATGAGTCCAACAAATACAAGTTCAAATATGATATATACTATACGACGCTGACTATCTTCAATTGGGCGGAAGCCATGAAGGTAAACATGAAGTGCTAGTTATCCAAAGCCAAGGCAGGAAACCTGAAGCAGTTCAGATATGGTTTTATTCTGGTAACCTTCTTTTTGGAGTGGATCCCACTATTTCATTACCAACTTCCAGAGGTGAACTCGCCATTTCCACGAGACCCATGAATGGTCCGTTGGGGTGAATTAATTCCTAGAATCACTGCGGGCCATCATATGCGATACAATCCCACCTTCTTTTCATGGCTAAGGCGGTAGATGATCGTCATAGAAGATTGGCCCTATAGCGGTACTGAATTCCATGGAGATCCAAATATGTCATTCCCAGAGGGAGAAGATTATGATGATGGAGGTTGTTGGGCATGGAATCCCCCCACAACATGGTTTGGGGTTAAAAGCCCAATTTTTGAGTAACATCATTGTAAAAACTCCGTGAATTGCAGGCGTTGAGTGTGAATTGTATGTTAGAGTCATATGGTTGTCCATCCTAAGTTTTGAATGTAGTGTTGGCCTACCCATGGTTCGCGGACCATGGGATTGTATAAATAGAGTGAGGCTCTAATTTGTAAAGTAATTAAGTGAAGTTAAGTTGAAAAATGGATGGAGTCAAGAAGATAGCGAGCATAGAGCAATAGTGTAGTATCTTGTGTCGTAGTAGTAGGAAGAGGCTCCACAACTGAGTGCACGGACCCCTATAGCTGAGTGCGCAGGGCGTAGTCGAGTCTATAACCAATGAAGAAGAATAAGAAAGAGAAATTTTATCTGAATTTTGTGTATCCATTCTTATGTTATTACATGTTTGATATCAAGTGCAATTATACTATTTATTTACTGCACACTTTTGTATGAATGATAAATATTGTTTGGTATAAATGAAAGCATACGGATAAGCTAAGTTAATCTACTAATATTGGGTTTCTAGTAAGGGTTTGGGTAATAACACTGTTCAGGCCCTGAGTAAGGCTGCAAGAAGGCAGCATCACCAGCTGCGAGGTACTGATAAGTGTGCGTAGTGATGTGTGTGTAGGGTCAAACCACGGACCTTTAGAACCCATCAAACATCCCCAGGGTGTGGAAACCTAGTTCTAGCACCCTACCA
Source organism: Pinus tabuliformis (assembly GCA_031772625.1). Lineage (NCBI taxonomy): Eukaryota > Viridiplantae > Streptophyta > Pinopsida > Pinales > Pinaceae > Pinus > Pinus tabuliformis. The sequence continues at coordinate 1,926,396,840 of CM062817.1, read as the reverse complement.
TACTACTTCGGGTGAGACCTCAGTCCACGCTCTGCGCACTGTTGTCGAAAGGGCCAGTAGTACCATGATTTGTTTGGCTAAATCATCTCCAAACCTAGGTCAGGCCCCAACAAGCCAACAAATGGTTCCGTTGCCGAGACCAGGATCTGCATAAGGGATGTCTGATGTCCTGTCACTAGAATCCAATGAAGAAAGAAATTGAAGGGTGGTTAGACAAAAAGATTCATGAGTTTGTGATGCAGGAAAATAGGAACCCACGAGTATCAAAGGAATAGTGGTTGGAGCACTACTTATATATGGAAATCTACAAAATTTTGTTTGCATCCTTTCCCTCCTAGTTGTATGAGTGGATCACGAAGCTAGTAGACAGTCAGGGAAGGTGTGAGCTTGCCAAACCAATTGTGTGGACTCCAAAATTAGTGCAAAGACTAGAAGCATTGGAAGATAAGATCGTGTACGCTATGGATCATTTGCTCAATTGAATTATAAGGGGGTTTATCACCAAGTTTGCGGTAGACACAACAGTCAAATACAATGAGGTGGAATGACGTTTTCTTAAAGGACCGTGAGGTAAGTACATTAGATCTCTGAACACTTGGATTAAGATGTTATTGTGTGAAAAGTGGGTTAAGCAAAAAAATGATGTTTGGGGCTACGCGAAGTGGGAGGATCTATAGAAAGAAAGGTAACACAGAAATAGAGAATCACCCCTTGATTTCACCTCGATGAGAAAGCTAGGAAGAGCTCACGAAAGTTTCTCCGAGAAGCATGGTCAGTATGATAAGGTAGCGAATTCCGCACCTACCACATCCACCCACACAGCCACCAGTCTCACCATCTTCACCTCCATATCCACCCACACCACCTCCGTCACCACCACAGTTCAATATGGCGAGCACGATAAAATTGCCGGTATTAAGAGGGGTAGGGAACGAAAATTTGGACAATTTTTGGTTCGTGGTAATAGCCATATGGGAAGCACAAGGAGTCGTGGGTGATAATATAAAGAAGGAAACATTGGTGAGCGCGTTTCAGGGTCACACACTGACATGGTACATTAAGCATTCTAATGACCATCCAAACATGGGGATCACAAATATCCAAGTTGCGCTAAACAGGGAATTTAACAGGCCAAAGTCAAAGACACAATTGATTATCGGGTTTAAGGAGATCGTGATGCTTCTAGGCAAGACCCCATGGGATCTAAATCAAAGACTGAAGAGTATGATTCGTGAAGCCAACATGACCTTGACAGATGGGCAGCACCTCGCATGGTTTGTAGCATCACTAACACCACATCTAAGAACGACATTGTCGCAACAAAAGTTATCCACCCAGGCTGAAGCTTTGGAGATTGCAATGAGACTGCACAAGACCCCAATACAAGGTCCTGGTCTAGGAGTCCACCAAATCCATGCGCAACTGCAAAATTTGTGTATGGAAATGCAGAGTTTGAAATAGGACAGGACAACTCGCCAAGAAGCGTGTGAGGAGGTATGGTGCATAAAATGCAAGGGCCAGAGGCATGACAAGGAACATTGTCCTGTCTTCACGAATTACTTGGCGGGAGGAGGGTCGATGCCATTAAGACAAGAGGCACAAGTAGGACCGAGGGCAGCACCTACATTATGGTGCACGATCTGTCAAATAGGAGGAAAACACATTATGGATAATTGTCATCTATTGCAGAAGTATATGCAGATGTCCCAACAATTATTCTGTAATTTCTACAGGTCGGTTGGCCATGATGAGCGCACCTGTAGAAGTTACGAGCTAATGATGGATCAGACTCCTGCCTACAGGGTGCAGGCTAAAACAGAAGCCCTCAACCCAAATACATGAATGGTGCACGCCAGATTTCAGGGGCGCAGACGAGGTCGAGGTGGAATGGGACCATGAAGGGGTCACAGACAACTAATTTGTTACAATTGCGAAGGGCTAGGGCACTATGCCTACGATTGTACGAATCCAACAAGAACATCATGTTTATACTATAATCAGTTTGATCATGAGGCAGAGGACTGCCCTACACTAATAGTGAGGCTGCACGAGAAAGGGGTACTCCAGCCTCCCCCGACTCAGAATTTGCAAATGATGAGGTCTAAGCCACGCGAAGAGGACCCGAATGTAAACATAGTGCTCAGAAGTGGTATCACGACAGGAGATGACAAAGGTAAGAAGCCTGAATAAAGTGCATGGGTTCGCAAGGCTCCTACAAAGGAACCTGAATTTGATTTAGAGCACGCGAAGGAGACATTCATGGATGCTAAGAAGAGCTTCATGGAGGCCTCAACTTTAGGTAGTAAGTATCAACTAGAGCCGGAGATGGATCCTTCAATGATCACTACCTTTCTAGAGACATGTATGAAACTGCTACATGATAGTAATGTGGTGAAAGAGCTGCAGGAACTTATCACTAGGTGCACTGGGTCAGGAGAACCACGTGTACTCTGAAACTTGTGTTAGCACCTAAATCTGCCTTAGGCTAAAGGAAGGCAAAAATCAGGGCAACCACAAACCACGCTCAGTATGGTAGCTAGCCCTACCAGAGCAGGAGAGGGATCTCTCTGAGTCACGCCCAGTGAATAGATAATCGAAAACAGACTGAGATGACTTACAATGAAATATTTACCTTAGGCTAGTAAGTGAAAGTGGATACAAGAAACGATTTTTATGAATGACTGAGCCTCTGGGATGTTATGGGACTGGTGCTCAGCAAAGAACAAAGAATTTAATACAAAGGCACATATTATTCCGTGAGGCAAGGTAGGCGGAAAATGTAGCAATTTCGGTTTAAGGTAACACGGAATGGAAAGATTGCTGAAGAGAGTGAAAAGGGCATAGTCACATGAATCCTTTTCAACAGAAGAATGACACTGTACATGAAATTTTCCCACAAGCAGAGCAATATAAACTGAATTCTACCTAATCTCACTTAGAAAATTTCACTGAAATGAAACATGAATTGAATTATGAAACATAACAAGATACATATGGAACATAAGAACACATTTGCTACACTCACAACCACAAGAATCTCATGAAACAGAGCCGTTGCCTTTCATTAATTCTCTGTCAAATTTACACAGTGAAGAAACAGAGTTTCTTTCCCACAGTCTCCCAGAAGTTATTAGCCAACCAACCCTTTGCAAATAACTTGCATACAATATATAGAATGTGTGAGGAAGAGATAGAATGCCCAGGGGTTGGGAAGTTACTCAAATCATTACGAAATGGAGATGGAGAGCCAACCATCAGCTACAGGTGCAGCGCTCACAAGCATGACATTTGGCTGGGGTGACCCTTTGCATTCCTTTGCCACTTGGATAGATGCCCATCTGGAGAGAAAACTCTTTAAATGCTACCTTTGGTGCCAAAAAAATGAAGTGTAGTTGACCGGGCCCACTTGGAGAAGTCGCGACCCGAAATTTCGCGAAACGGGAGCAAATTGTCAGTTTTTTCCTCTGTGCGCCGCGCCAAATTCTCTGTGCATCACGCCACTTTGGAGCCTATTTTGGGGCACTTGCAGGTGTCAAAAATGTGTCCAAGTGGGCTTGTTGGAAAGCTTGTCCTATCTACTTTCTAACCCCATTGGAATTTCTAAATTTGGTGCTCATTTGGCCCTCCAAATATTCATTCTCCCAAGACTACTTTCTGTGTGTCAAAAAAGTGGCAGAGAGGCCATTTTTGGGTGTTTTGTGACCTTTAGGAGACCCAGATCTTGTCAAAATTTATTTCCCGGACACTAGTAGTCGTAATTTTCAATGCTGAATCCAAATATGCAAGCCATTCCTCGATTGGAGCCCTAGAATTTTAGCGTCGCTCCAGTGGCACGGCGCATAGGGAGGAATTTCCTTTTTTTTGTCCAAAAATTTGCCAAGTGACCAAAATTTGCCCAAATTTTTTGAAATTTGAGCTGGAGGTTCTCTATGGGGTGCCATGCTGAGCCAAGGAAGCCTCAGCCAAGATTTGAAGCTGATCTTGCTCCTTTGCCTTCTTTGCCTCTTTTGTCGCTTTGCTCAATCTTGCCTTTAGGCTCCTGATTCTTGCTTTGGAACTCATGTTTCGGGCCTAGTAGTGGTGAGTCATGCGCCTCAGCATATCTTTCTCCCTGTTAGCTTTATCCAACCACTGCTCCAAGTGAACGTTCACTTTCTCTAACACATACTCCTGGTCCTCGTCTCTTTGCTCCATAGATCTGCCTTGTGCTGCCAGGATGTGTTGCCGGTTTTCCTTGATCATTTGCAACTCTATCTCAGCTAGCCGATCCTCAAGCTGCTTGTTCCTCTATTCTAGATACTGCACGTTCCACTTGGCCCTCTTCAAGTCCAGGGATAAGTTCTCAATCACTGATTGCTGCTCCTGAATGATCTCGCCTAACTCAGCATTTGTAGGTTCTGCATCTGTCTCATCATCCTGGAGGAGAACAAACTCGGTCTCTTGCTCACCTGATGGCCCTTCCTCCTACACTGGCTCCTTGCCCTTAACCTACTCCTGTGGTGCTAATTTCGGAAGCGATGCCCCTTCCCCTCGGGTGGAGATAACACTCGCTTTGCTGCTGAAAATAAGGGTCGACTGCCCTTCTGGTATGTGATGTATACTGGCTCGGTGGCAGTCTCATGGCGCTCAAACTGATGTGAAGGACCCCCCACCTCATGCTCTGCCTCTGATACCACCGGTGGAGCGCTGAAGAAATCATGGGAGATGAAGTCCTCCCAGGCAATACCCTGCAATCCCAACTGATGGTCCACCAAAATCCGAATAAGAGCAAAGTGATAAACGTTGTTGAGCTGCTGCCGAGGGGTCTTGTGTTGCATGAAATTCTTCATCCTCTCTATGTTCCCGCAGATGAAAAATGGGAGGCTCATCATCCTCACCCTGGTGAAGTGCATGAGCAACTGGATGTGATAGGCATAGAGGCGGGAAAACCTTCCCTCACAACTGAAATACTTCATGATCAACCTCATGAGTGGGGCATACTCATCCCTCAAAAATCTGAATGGAAAAACTCTGGTGAGATGGCTCAAACAGCTGTTCTTGATGTAAGGCTCATAATGATGCCTCTCCACCTTCTTTTTCTTATGCCACTGTTCCCCAATGTTTGGTATTCCTGTTGCCGCTGATATGGTCTTGGGTGTTAAGGTGAAAGTGACCCCAACCAAGATAGATCAACCTCCCTATCGATGAAGTGCAAAAAGGAGAGCCAACTCATGATGGACTCTGACATTCGCCACCCTTTGACAAAATTCATAACATGCCAAGTGTTGGAAACAAGACATGGCAAGTGGGCAAGCCTGCAGCTCAGTGAGGGTTTTTGGCTCATCTCTAAGATGCCTGCCACTCTGGTGATGTCTTCTATGGGCCCTCTCTCCTGAAGATGTGTCACTATGGGTCTCCCCCTCATAATCTGATGAAACTTCTGATGCCATTACTGCTGCTTGTACCCTGAGTTTTATGCTGCCCTCTGAATCCAATGGAACTGGTAGATGCTCTGAAAATCTGTCACCAAGGGGACAATAAAATAGGGAGTGTTAGAAGGGGAATGATGAAAAGGGGAATAGGGTTTTAAAAGGAGAAATTTATCAGGGCTTTGGGAGCGTTTTGGGTATGGTGTTGATGGGGTAGGGTTTGGATATTTTGAGCCATAGGAATAAAGGGAACAAATGGATATGATTACAGTGGAGCTAGGGTGATTATTAGGGGAAACTGCTACAGGGGAATTAGTTGATAGAGGTAGGGTAGGAGCATACTTTAGCAATAATGTCACGGTAGCAAAACCATAGCTTCTTGACCTTCTTTGTGTCATCTTTGTTTTACTTTTAAAAAAAATTTGCATTTGATTCATGGTCATCGAAATCACATTCCTCTTCAAGTTAAATGGCAATGGTGAAGGTAGTTGGGCTACCTCTCCAATTTTGAGGGTTATTCACAAAAATTTTGGGCAATTTAGTAAATTTTTGGGCTTATATGTCTGTGCACCGCGCGCCTGGTCCAGTGCGCTGCGCGCCGGGTATGCGCCGCGCCAGTGTTATATTTACACTGTGGTCGGGCTCCCAGTGCACCGCATGCCCTGAGTGCGCCACACCACCTCGTGTGTGCGCCGCGCACTGTAATTTCACCCAAATTTGCTTGAAAAACAAGGGGGAGGGTTTTAGTGGCGGTTTTAGGGTGGTTTCCTTAGGGAACATGATGGAATGGAGGTAGGAACGATGGGGAGTGAGGGGACAAGGGGAGGGGAGCAGAACCTTGGTGGCATCATCGCAAACTTGCAACCCCATTTATCGCTTTCCTTCGTGATTTTTTCCATGGATGGCCGTTGTGCTTTTGGGTACCATTAAACATCTTACAAACCCCAAAGCATAAACAAAATTGATGGAGAAGAGGTTTCAACTAGGCCTACCTCTTGCTTGCTAGCCTCCACCGAGATTTGAAGTAGTTTTGGAAAATTTTTATGCCCCTGGCTGCGTGCATCGCGTGCCAGCACAGTGCGTTGTGCGCTGGGTGTGCGTCACACCTTTGCAATTTTTCCACTGTGGGCTGGTTGTCAATGCGTTGCACCCTCTGTGTGCGCTGCGCTCCCTGGTGTATGCGCCACGCTCCTTGAAACCGGCTCTCACTCACTCAAATTCCTCAAACTTCGCTCTCTTACCTTAGCAATGTCTCTCCCAAGCTTGCAAGAGCACAAATTGCTTTGCTTTGGGCCACAACAAGTATATATAGGCTTGGGAGAGATGGGTTTGATTTTTTCTTCCTTGAAAACCCACTTTCTAATGTTTGTGTTTTGCACTTTTTCATTGACTTTAAAACACCCTGATTTTCATTTTTTTCTTTGAAATTTTGGCTCTCATGATGGGATTTTCGACATTTCTTTGCGGGGACTGTGTGACTGGTCATTTGGCCATAGAAACCATGACTGCATCTAAAAAATCAACTTGTGCATTTTTGGAAAATTTTGTCATAAATGACCTTGTTTGACTTTTCTTCAAAACAGAGTTTTGAAGAAGAGTCGATGTCTCTTCAGGTGATGATGAAGCTTTCTGAACCATAGCTGTATAAGGTCTCCCTCTGGCCTGCGTGGCTTGTTCTAGACATGTTTTCAAAGACCAAATTGATGATTTCCTAGACCCAACCATAAAGAATGACTTTGTCCTGTAAAGGACCAGACCTTGATTGTCATGAGCTTCGGTGATTATGGACCAAGACCCGAACCAGCAGGGGCCAGACATGAGGGAAAATGACTAGCATTACTTTCTCCGTTAGATCATGGCATGTACCTAGCGAAATTGTAGCTGAGTGAATGGAGTGGGACACCTAAAATTGAAATGCACAAAGAGTTTTGATCTCTGACGGAGGGCTGACTAGACTAACTCTAACAACTCGGAAAGCACACATCTCGAACAAGAAGGGAAACGAGATTAACTACGCAAATTGGGGAGTATGAAATGGATCAAGTAATTTTGGATCTAGGATCAGACATGAATGTACTACCAAAACAAACATGGGAACACGTGGGCAGACCCACGCTACAATAGTCTCCTATTCAATTGCAAATGGCAAACCAATAAAAGATCTTACCCATGGGAAGATTGCAAGGAGTAATGGTGGATATTGAAGGTGTGAGTGCACTGGCAGATTTCGAAGTGATATAGATTGTTAGTGACAACAACCCCTATCCCACGCTACTAGGAATAGACTAGGCCACCGATATGAATAGAGTAATAAATTTAAAGAAGCGCAAAATCATTTTTGATAAAAATTCACTACGTGTAGTGGTGCCTTTAGACCCTACAGAAGGAGCATGCTACATAGAGCTAGTGCACAACGATGAGAGCGACGACAAGCTAGACCGTATCTACAAGCTAACCATTGGGGAACAGGATTGGGTGAATCCTACAACAGATGGCTGGATTTTGTGGTAGCGCGAAATCTCCTGCACATCAGATTCGGATGAGGAAACAGAACAATGGCAGAACCGGTTACACGAGGTAACCACACTAAATTGCAACATGATGGTTAAAACACTGTGCTATGTGAAAATAGAGGTAAGGGATATGCCTATGTATGACGGGTTGACAGCGGTGGATGAATTCCTGAACAAATTTTAAAGCGCAGTGCCAGAACAGCAGCAGTTTGATGCTCTAAAATGGGCACTGTGCACGAAGGCCACAATGTGGTGGGGTATGCATCAGAGAAGTATTGAGAGCTCGTGAAAATACAGAAGAGGTATGCTTATATGATTTGGAAAACCCCAGCTATGAATGAGAGCCGGTTATGAGGGCCAAAACAGCTTGCGCGCCGACCTTTCCAGATGGGTACAAGCGTATGGTATGCAGCCCGCACAAACACACACCACTATCACAATAGGAAATAGGAACAACAAGTAGAAGCAGGCAAGACAAGTGCGCGACCTACGAAGCACGATACAACCTAGCACTCCAAACATCATATATGGGGAATCCTTTGACAAGGTGTTCGAAGTGCTAAATAGGGTCCACCATGTGAGACGCACCGACTGGACCTGCGTGTACCAGCAGTTGTCTAGGCTTGTAGGACCATGTGAAGCAGGGGCTGTAGTACCTATGGAGCATGCGAAGACAAGTCCACGCATAACAGCACCCGTGGATACGATGGTACGTGACGACTGGAACAAAGAAATCGCACAGTTGCGCGAAACAAAACATATAAGACTTAAGGAAGAAATCCGATGGGGAAACTGTAGACTTCACAAAATTGAAAAAGACCAAGTATGGCTACGAAAGAAAATTGTTTTAATGGATGCAGAGGTCAAGAAGCTAGAAAATGAAATAAAGGAAGCATTTCTCATCAAGAAACTGAGGATGGCAAGGCAAGGTGCATATAGTCATACTAACAACTTGGAAAGCTATTGTCATGAATTGGTTCGTCTGCTGCCGTGGCTGAGACCGCATCTCGCCAAATGTAGTGACCAGGGCAGTGCAGTACAAATAGTAGAGTGTGTGATGCTGATCACTACAAGGGAAGATGAGGATTCTCTATGAACCATGATGAAGGACAAGATGAAGCCCTGCATGGGTGGTGCGGCCACCTGACTAGCCGTAGGAAGGATAGTCTTAGCACTCTAGGCAGTTGAAAGGGAGTGCAAGACTATAAAATATTCTACCTCGGGGCTGCGCGATATGAGATATGCGCGCAGGAGCAGGACATCACAGGGTTTGTGACCTCGACGGAGGGCTGCGCTGCTGCTCGGGTCGACCGGGAAGTGACCATTGGTGTCATTATTCATGATGAGATGTCCGATTTGAGGCCAAATGGAGTGGACGGAGAGCATTTAAGGCGAAAGTTATGGGCAAGATTTGGAAAAATCTACCGCCAAGAAAGCATTGATGGCCCGAAACGGGGGGGAACGGTTGAATTTGAATTCAAAAGGCACTATAAACTCAAAGGGCTAGCCAACAGACAACACTTGGTCAATTGAGCATTGAGCGCTTGAGCAGAGCACGGAGTGTTGAGAGCCGAGCGATAATAGAGCCCATGAGTTTGTGAAAGACAAAATACTAGGTAGAGATGATGACGGCGACTAAGGATGGGTTGGGAATTGAGGAAGGAACCGCCAACAAGACCACGTAGACCCCCATGGTACAGGATGTTCCCGAAAGCGTTGGGGTTGTGACAGAAACCCCCAAATCACTACAGATGTTGAGGGCAATGAAGGATAAGCAGGCAATGGGACCAGTACGCATGTCCCCAAGGAATCCACGACACAACAAGTTATCAATGGAAGAAAAAGGGAAGGTAGTCACAATTGAATCAGATGAGGAGGAAGAATATTTGCAAGTGCTGATTGCCACCGTAGAAGAAGAAGAAGACGTGGAGAATGACATCCAACCGTTGTGCTCTGCCATGAAACTACCCGTGTATGTCCCTCCGTGAAAAGGAAAAGCCAAAGTACCGAAGGATTTGGATGCAATGAAGAGTTCACTTCAAACCCCGCTCCTATCCGATGGAATTGTATTTGAGGGCTTGCACCTGGGCTATGTTCACACCACGAAATTTGAAGAATGAGACCTCGCGGACAGTGAAAAGTTCCCACACTTAGAGATGACAAACCTAATGAAGCAGAATAGGGAGGTGGCAGTGATAGCATTAGAGTTGCAAAAATGGTTGTGTGGTGTGGAAAAGGTTGGGTTGCTGCACATACTATGGATTCAACATTTCCACCGCACGCCCATCACCATTTTCGTCATCAAGCAGCTACTTTTCCTGGTGCATGATGGGTATCTATGGCTAGAGGAGCCTATTCCTATCATGGTAGACCTCATCCACTGGATTTCTTGACTTCCCTATAAGGGAAAGGACCCCACGATGATAGCCAGGAAAAGTAGCGATCTAGATCTCGCAAAGGCCATGAAGGCAAAGTATAAATTGGAGAAAAAGAAGAGGGGCTAAGCCATCTCTATCATCAAGGATAAGGGGGTGCGCATAGCCACCCAACTCTTTGTCGGTAACGTGATGAGAAAATGTCGGGATAATGAGGTACCAACACCATTGGTTGCGTTGGCCAAACAATTCGCAGAAGGGTTCTAGTTCAACTGGGCTGAGATCCTCTGCGAGGAGTTTTTGTCAAACTGCCACAAATCCTAGGAGCAGGGTAAGACCTTCCACTAGGCATGGTTTCTCTTATCCATCTTGTTGGTAGTGGGAGAACTATCGAAGGATATTCAGTTCCTGAACATTGAGTGAGACTTACCAGAGGCCATGAAGTACGCTTTGCTCTGGGCCATCAAGGATGCGAAATAGATTCAGAATATAAAAAAAATTTGGGTGCTCATGGAGGCGAGCATCCGAATGTGGATCAGCAGGACGCCGCACTTGTCACCGACAATGCACAATAGTCTGCAAAGTTTTGCATACTTCAAGGCGGATATGCACAACATCTACATCAAGGCATGGAAGGATCTGACGAAGTAGTGGATGAGGCTACCATTTGTAGCCACTAACGACATGATCTTCACAGAATTAGAGACATGGCCTCCCAAGTGGTGTGCCCCAAATTTGGCAGAACTGGAGAAAGTGGCAGCACAAGAAAAGAAGCATGATACCAATATGTGCATCACCCAACTAGCCGTAAGAAGGTAGAATGAAAATGCAGTAGCAGAGGTAAGATTAGTCCGCAAAGCGGCACAGGAATCAATGGAGTAGAAGAAGGTTGTAGAAGCAGTAGCAGTAGAGCAGATAGTAGAGGCCACATTGGTACAGGCAGAGGAGGGCCAAGCAACATCATTAGGGTAGGAGACAGAGGACACAAAAATAGTATAAGGGAGCACAGATCCAAGGACTGCGTCCACATAGCTCAAACGATCGCGCATCCCATAAAGATTGGGCCCAAGGAAAAAGGTCAAGGCCTCAAAGCTGACCATTAACCCGATCACCTTAACTGAAGGTGATCTCCATGACATCGGCGAGATGGTCAGCGATGTCACCAGTGAAGTGCTCCAAGAGTTTATGATGGAGCATCAGGTAGTGTTGGGGGCCCTATAGCCATAGCTGTAGGAGTTACAAGTGCGGCCCACTCAGGAAGGTACCTTGTCTACCCACGTCGCAGCAAGCACGTTAGCAGCAAAACAGATGTTGCGCACGAGGATGGCCAACACTATAGTATTGCTAGATGGAGCGCTAGTCTTAGAAAACATGATGGATCAGGTGATGCTTAATATAATGAAAGGCCTTGGCCTCAATTTGGCTACTCTTCCCCATGACACACGATATCAGCTGCAGGATGGGATAACATCAAAACTCTGCGCTAGGGAGAGCTGCGCGATCCAGGTTCTAAGCGAGAAAAAGATTAATATAGAACAACTTATCTTGCAGCATGATGAGTTGGTGTCACAGAACCAAAAGTTGGTGCAGATTTAATGATGCTTGCTGGCGCATTCCATAGTTGTCCATTGCAGCAGATCTACCGATAGAAGTGCAAATCCACTGTTTGGCAAGTGGAGTCCACAACACGCGAGAAGAAACAACAAGAGTGCAGCTAGAGCTAAATCTCCAACTTGTCGATATGTACTTGAAGGCGCAACCTTCCACTCCCCAAAGGTCAGAGAGCAGTGTGCCAGTGCTATTACAGCAGGGATGGAAGAGATTGGAGGTGCAGTGCACGAATGTACCAACATGTTAGACTACGTGCTTGAGGTCCTCACAACATTGTAGGAGGACCCCAACATCCAGTGGCTGGAGACCGAGGCACGCTAACTACAGCAACAATATGATAGCATCAGAGGGACTGCGCAGACAATAGTCCTTACTCAGCGACTTGCAAGAATGCAACAAGCCAAGGCACTAAAGGAGCAGGTGGACGCGGCGCGCCATAAGGAAGCAGTTCTCAAAGCCCACGTCCAACTATGGATTGACGTAGCCTTCACAATCACAACAAATATTGAAGGAAAGCTTGCGCAGATTCAAGGGATGCATGCACAGACATGGCATAGCACGCTGGAAACAGAGGACTCAAAAGACAGAATGCAGCAGGTTCAGTAAGCAACAACTCAGTGCACTGCTGACATCAAGACCATTCAGGACCAACTGGAGGGACTCCATGCCAAGATCACCGTGCTGATAGAGTGACTCGAGGGCGAGTCACAATGTTTGTGTTGGGGGTTTTTTGGGCATGGAATCCCCCCATAGCATGGTTTGGGGTTCAAAGCCCAAGTTTTGAGTAACATTGTTGTAAAAACTCCACAAATTGTGGGCGCAGAGCGTGAATTGTATGTTAGAGTCATAGGGTTGTCCGCCCTAAGTTATGAATGTAGTGTCGACCTACCCATGGTTCGTGGACCATGGTATTGTATAAATAAAGCGAGGCTCTAAGTTGTAAAGTAGTTAAAGTGAAGTTAAGTTGAAAAATGGATGGAGTCAAGAAGATAGTGAGCATAGAGAAAGAGTGTAGTATCTTGGGTCGTAGTAGTAGGAAGAGGCTTTGCAGCTGAGTGCGTAGAGGCCTAGTAGAGTCCACAGCTGAGTGCACTGCAGCTGAGTGCAGAGGGAAAAGTTGAATTTGTAACCAAGGAAGAAGAATAATAAAGAGAATTTTTATCTGAATTTTGTGTATCCGTTCTTATGTTATTACATGTTTGATATCAAGTGCAATTATACTATTTATTTACTGCACGCTTTTGTATGAATGATAAATATTGTTTAGTATAAATGAAAGCATACAAATAAGCTAAGTTAATCCAATAATATTGGGTTTCTAGTAAGGTTTTGGGTAATAAAACTATTCAGGCCCCGAGTAAGGCTACGCGAAGGAAGCATCACTAGCTGCGAGGTACTGATAAGTGCACGTAGTGACGTGCACGCAAGTTCAAACTGCAGACCTTTAAAACCCATCAGACGTCCCTAGGGTGTGGAAACCTGGTTCTAGCACCCTCCCATACTACTTCGTGTGAGACCTCAGTACCTTCTTCGTGGACTGTTGCTGAAAGGTCCAGTAGTACTGAGATTTGTTTGGCTAAATCATCTCCGAACCTAGGTCAGGCCCTAACAAGCCAACAGAGGTAAACAAAACAATTTTACTTTTTTAACTTTTCATTGTTTTTGAAATATATGAATTCATGACATTTCAATTTTGTAAATGCATATGTGGGACCAGAGCGACCTACCGGGATGTACCCGATTGCCTCGCACATTTCTTGACAATTTGATGTCCCTCCTTATCAGGAAGAAGTCGATAACGAGGAGGAAATCATGTGTAACCTCGAGGGATTGACCAGAGGCATCCTAGAGTATGTTTGGGTGGGTGACATGCAACGCCAGTATCAGCGGCACACAGTGGGGTTATCAGACCAAATCTGCCGATTACTGACTCGTGTAGTACGAGCAGTGATGTGTTATCATGAGCACCATGCCGAGTAGTCTATAGATTTAGCATTTTATAGTTTTGAGGCCTGCAAGCCACAGATGTACTTGAACACATATATTATTTTTTGGGGTTTTGATGTATGACACTCAAACATTATCGACATATATATATATATATATATATATATATATATATATATATATATATATATATATATATATATATATATATATATATATATATATCTATATATATATATATATATATATATATATATATATATATCTATATATATATATATATATCTATATATATATCTATATACATGCATATGCTATATTTTCTTGCTTACTATGGTACAAATGTTTTGTTTTTTCACATATTTCACAAGTGTCTATCCAACACATAATTAGCTAATGCATCTGTCAATGTATTCATATGCTTAGGAATATAATGATATGTGATGTAATCAAAATTTCTTTCTAAGAGACAAATATGCAAATACATTCTTAATATCTGAGGGTTTCTGATGGAATATTTCCCGTTGAGTTGAAGAACAAGAAGTTGTGAATCAAGGTTGATAACCAATTCCCGAATGTCAAGAGCAATGGCTTTTGACAATAGTTTGATAATTGCACTATACTCAGCAAGGTTATTAGTTGTTCGACCTAAAAAAATATCTTGAAGATCAATCAACTCACCATGGGGGTCATAAATGGCCCATGCTGCGGAGGATAGATTCTAGGCACTACAACAAGCACCATCAACAAAACCGATGTGAGGATTCACAGACATTTGCAAAGCAGGCGAAGACATAGTAAGCAAGAAAGCTACTTGAAAAACAACACACCAAACCACACTACACAAAAATGAATAACACATTATTGTACAAATGTAGCCATGCAAGATGACTCAGGCATAGTACTTTTTGAGATACAGCCCATTACTAGGCTTGTCTAAGGGATTTCCCTCATAATCAATCAGCTCATAAGCCCCTTTTTGTAACATGCGTTTAACAATGTAGGGCCCATGCCACATGGGTACAAATTTACCTACCCCCAGCTTATCATTAGCTTGATCATATAGTAAAATGAAATCACCCTCAGAAAAAGCATGAGGGGAGATTGACTAATCAAAATGAGACTTAACCCGCTTTTTTTGTGCTTCAATGACTAAAGCAACAAGATAGCAAGTTTCATCCAGTCATTCTAAGTACAGGAGGTGCTCTTCTTGAGGTGAGCTCTCAGGGAGAAGTTTGAAAACTAGCTTAAGTGAGGGAATTTCACACTCAATCGGTAAAGTTGCTTCTAGATCATAGACTAGATGGAAAGGTGTGAATCAGTTGCGTCTTTGGTCGAGGTTCGGTAAGCCCACAGAGTTGAAAAGAGCATGAGATGCAAATTTGACTTGTGCATTCCAATGGTGCGTTGAAGCATCGTAACCAAGACTTTTTTCATAGCGTCAATTTGACCATTGGCCTAAGGGTAATACAGGGTCGAGCCATCGTGGCACAAGCCCAACGTAGAAGTCAGCTCAACCATCATGTAATCTCAAAAATGGGAGCCATGGTCGATGAAAATGGCCTAAGGCACTCCAAACCTAGAAATAATGTGATTGAATAGAAATTGAGCCAACATTTTACCATCAGTTGAGTTCGTAGGCATCGCTTCGGCCCATTTGGTGAAATAATCCACAGAAATGATAATATAACCATGCCCCCCGACCGAACGAGGGTTACATGTCATATGGTCAATGCCCCATTTGGAAAAGGGACCAACCGTAATAACGGGGTAAAGGTAAGCGTGTGGGGTGCACATTTTTCACTGATAAATTTGGCACTCATGGCATATACGAACAGTAAGGATGCAATCCTTGAAGATGGAGGGCCAGAAATAACCAACTTGGAGTATCTTTTGAGCAGTAGCATATCTAGATAGATGACCACCACATGTGCAAGAATGGAAATCATTCAAGACTCTCTTAGCCTCCTCAAGAGTTAAGCATCAATGAAGAATTGAATCGACACAAACACGGTATAAAGTATCTCCAATGATACAGTAAGGTTGGGATTGATGCCGAATGCATCGACGTTCATCCTTGGTCAACGCAGACGAGAAGGTGGATGTCTAGAGATACACGATGATATCACCATACCAAGTCTTGGGCACGGGATCCCCCAAGGGATGTTTTGGGGCTTAGAGCCCAGATTTTGGTCAAAAAGTGTAACTCCAATATAAAGACTGTGCATTTTGTAGGTGCGGAGCACGTAGCTTGTAAAAGAGTCATAGGGTTGTCCACCGTCAATTTTTTTAATGTAATGTCAGCTGTAGATATCTACCCATGGCCCGTGGATCATGGGATTGTATAAATAAAGCAAGGCTCTAAGTAGTTAAGGCATCCAATCAATCTAAGGATCAGGAGAAGGATGAAGAGTTGAGTCATATCTATGGAGTAAAGTCTAGTTTTGGGTCATAGAGTAGGAGAAGGCTCTGCAGATAAGTGCATAGAGGCCTAGTAGTCCACAACTGAGTGAGCGAACCCCTATATCTGAGTGCGTAGGGCGAGTCGAGTCTGTAACAATTGGAAGTATTAATAAAGAGAAGTTTCATATTAACTATGTGTATTTATTTCTTGTTTTATGCATTGAATATATTGGGTATAAATCGCACTTCTACTGTTTATATGATGCACGAATGTGTATAATTGTATCGATTAAGTGAATGCAAGATAGAATATATGTTTACGTGAAGTTAACTAAGATCTGTTAAGAAGATAAATAAGATATGCGGTGTAGTTTGGGGAAATAGTGCAGTTCCTTGCCCTAGCAGCGTGAAATCATCTCAACCCCTGGTTAGGGTTGCGCGAAAGAAGATTATAACAGATCGCAAAGGTATTGAAGGTTGGAACAAGTGCGCAACATAACCTGACTAAATCGACACCACAGACATCTTGAGGGTGCGGAAACTTGGTTCCAACATCCCCCCATACTACTTCGGGTGAGACTTCAGTCCATGCTCCATGGGCTGATGCCAAAAGGGCCAGTAGTGTAGGGATTTTTTTGGCTAAATAACTCCAAACCTAGGTCAGGCCCCCTCAAACCAACAAATGGTTCCATTGCCGAGACCAGAATCTACATAGAGATGTCTGATGTCGTATCATTGGAATCCAACTAAGAAGGAAATTGAAGGCTAGTTGGACAGAAGAATTCATGAGTATGTAGCACAGGAGAATAGGAACCCGTGACTATCAAAATAAGAGTGGTTAGAATGCTACCTATACACGAAGATTCACGAAATCTTCTTCGCGTCCTTCCCTACTGAGCTATATGAGTGGATCGTGAAGCTAGAAAATAGCCAAGGAAGGTGGAAGCTTGATGGTCTTATTGTGTGGACCCCGGATTTAGTGCGAAGGCTGGAAGCATCAGAGGATAAGATCGCGTGCACCATTGATCATTGGCTCGATCGTATTATAGGAGGATTCATTACTAAGTTCGCAATTGACACCTCAGTTAGCTACATCGAGGCAGAGCGACGCTTTCTCAAAGGACCACAAGGTAAGTACGTAAAGTCTTTGAATACTTGGGTTAAAATGCTATTGTGCGAAAAGAGCGTTATGCAGTTACCTTGATGTTTGGGGCTACGAGAAGTGGAAAAACTTACAGGAACCAAGGAAATAAGTGACCAAAAACTAGAACCTTGATTTCATCTTCGCGAAGGGATGAGGAAGAGCTCATGAAGGTCTCACCACGAAGTGCGATCCATTTGATAAGGCGAAGAATTCCACGAATACCACCTCCACCCACACCACCACCAGCTTCACCACCATCTCGTCCATCTTCACCCGTACCACCTCCACCACTATCGCGATTCAATATGGCAAGCACAATTAAGTTGCCTGTGTTCAAGGGATTGGGAAATGAGGATCCAAACCAATTCTGGTTCATTATAAGGGCCATATGGGAAGAACAAAGAGTTACAGATGAAAATATAAAGAAAGCGACATTAGTTAGCGCCCTATAGGACTGCGCACTGACCTAGTATATTAAGCACTCTAATGATAATCCAAATGCGAGAATCACGGATATCCAAGCAACGCTAAATAGAGAATTTAGCAGGTTGAAGTTTTAAGCACGGTCGTGTTGGAAATAATACTAAGTGGGGGGTGAATCAGTATTATCAGATCAATTATTTTATTTCCCAAACAGATATATATATATATATGCTACTTCAGTGAAGTGAACTAGTGTGTACACATGACTATGCTTAAAGAAACCAGCGTATATGTAGATAAGTTGTGATTTAGAAAGTTTATCATGTGTTGAGCTTAAACCAGTATATCAGAGATTTATTAGACAGTGCAATAAAAGCAGAATAAAGCATCACACATAAGCAACACACATGAACACCTAGATTTAAGGTGGAAATCCAATGTGGGTGAAAACCACCTGATGTTGTTGTCTCTGTCTTCTTTTAATGATAATAAAATATGTTTACAACATTGCAATAGTGTAGACTCATACCAGTACGCATGCTTCTACCTGCAAAAGGTTACAACCTTCTCTCATTCTCCAGCTTCTACTGGAAGGGAGGTACAACCCCCTAGCTCTTGTACTAGCCGATATTATTACTAGTATGTAGGCGCCGACCTACAGAAGGCTACAACCTTATTTCTTCCTCCAGGGATCATGTTTCATAAATTTTCAAACTGGACGCTCCTGGTACACAACAATACACATGAAGGCCTCATTTCATCAAATTTTCATACTGGACCCATCACCAACATTGAAGCTCAAAACCAATCACCACTGTAATACAACCATTAAATACATCTGCATTAACCAATCATTGAAACTCAATCATCAATCTCTGAATCACCCACAATTGAATCACTGAAAGCCCATTGTCAATAAAGCAAATCAAAATAAATCAATCTGAACATTCAGTATACTGTCATCAAAACACAATCACCAGGACATAGAGCAGAACCCAGAATTCTGCAATAATAGCTAGGTCCAACTGCAACTTCCAATATCATATTTTATAATGTATACGCTACTTATATGTGTCGAACCAGCATGTATACACACTTTTATCAAATTCAACCAGTGTACATATCTACAAATATTAATTCATAATTTTGTAGCTATTCCAGACATTAGTCATACCCAGATCACAACATTTACAGAATAACACATACGTAAGTATTCAGATCTAGACTATGCATGATCAAACCACATAATGATAATTCATTTCAAGCCTTAAGATCCAAATCCATCATTAGATCTTATCCCTCATCAACCGCTAAGGTTCATCCTTGGTTCAGATCAAGCAAAGCACCATAAGTCGATAACCTGCATACTAAATCTCACACTTCATCAGATATTCAATCCTTACACACCATGGCCTAATGATCTTCTCCTCCTTATATAGTTTTATGCATTTCTCAATACCTTGGACCAAAATCACTTAGGACCAATACCTTGGAGCAAATACCTAGGGTCAATACCTCAGACAAATACCTTGGATCAAAATACTTCAGACCAAATACCTCGAACCAAAAAATTAGTTTTCCAACATGTACGCACTTTTCCTCTTGTGAAAGTATGTGTATACGTTATATGCTCCTTTTGTTCTATTAATACGCGTGTATAAGCTGCTTGGACAAAGTGAACTAGCATATACCTTTCTTTCTTTAATCTTGGAGTCTGATATGTAATCCTTGAATTGTTGCACTGTGAACTGTCATCTAAGTGAGTTGCCATCAAGGACAACACCTGTCTCATAATGCCAACAATCTCCCCCTTTGGACTTGATGGCAACAATAAAACTAAGACACTCTCCCCCTTTGACATCAATGGCAAAGGGTAGACCAAGATATTCTCTCCCCTATGCTGTTCATTCCCCCCCTGAGTAAATGCTGAATTCTCTGATTAAGCTCCCCTTTGTACATGTTGAGATGCACTGAAACCGTCCA
Source organism: Pinus tabuliformis (assembly GCA_031772625.1). Lineage (NCBI taxonomy): Eukaryota > Viridiplantae > Streptophyta > Pinopsida > Pinales > Pinaceae > Pinus > Pinus tabuliformis. The sequence goes on along the minus strand of CM062817.1, from coordinate 1,926,377,033 downwards.
TGGTCCCCCTGAGCACAAGCAGAGTCTGCAAAAATATTCTCCAAAAGAATAACATGACTCTATAACTCAACTAAGTGAGCATGATGTTCCTATCACCAATGACTCATACATACATTCATCTCCCAACCAAGTGGGGATATACCAAATTTGACTCATCCACCCAACCAAGTGGGGATATACCAATTGTTTATACATGACAAAAATATAATTACATCATCCAAATTATCCAGAGTGGGGATACAAATTACATCATTTGCCCAATATGACTCATTCAAATGTATGAGAAGACATATCACATCCTAGACTTTTACATGAATTAAGAAACAAGAGGTATAAATATATGAAGCCATAGCTGGACTCAGCAACCTTAATGCCAACAATGCAGAATGCGAGTGAAGGTTAATGCTCCCCTTGAACCTGTGCTACCTATGCATTGTTAACAAGTCATTGATCAAGGCATCTTTTTCAATTAGATAAAAATTAATGAACAGAGCATATCAATAGACTGTGATCATCAACATTAGACAGAGCACCCATATCAGAGCCTGCCCCACTATTTTTCTTGTCTAAAAACATATATGCTCCTTGTCCCACAGAAAGCCACATGTGTACGTGAATCGACTTCATGAAACACGTGTATAATAACCTTTCTTTGAAAAAAATAGATTTAACAACAGGATGATGCAGCAACTACTCCTAACTTTTGTCTGAGATATTCAAATGTTTCTCTGGGTAGTGGTTTAGTGAATATATTAGCAACCTGTTCTTTGGAGGGAACATACTCCAATTTGACTTTTTTTTCAAGCACTTGTTCATGTAGAAAATGGTATTTGATGGGTATGTGCTTGGTCTTGGAGTGCATGATAGGATTCTTTGAAATACTGATGGCACTTGTATTATCACATATAATGGAGATTGGTGGAGTATATGCGATCTGACTGTCTTGCAAGGTTTACATCATCCAAAGTAGTTGTGTGCAACAAGATGCAACAGCCACATATTTTGCTTTAACTGTAGATAAAGTAATTAAACTTTTTTTCTTGCTGAACCAAGACACTAACTTGGAACCCATATAGAATGCACCACCACTAGTGCTTTTTCTGTCATCAACACTTCCTGCCAAATCTGCATCTATATATGCATGAAGAGTAAGATTTGTATCTCTAGGATACTATAAACCAAAGTCCTGAATTCCTTGAAGATATTTGAAAATTATTTTGACTGCCTGAAGGTGTGATTCCTTTGGATTTGCTTGGAATCTTCAAACTATTCCTACTGCATGTATGATGTCACATCGGGTACCTGTTAGATAAAGCAGACTGCCAATCGTGGATCTGTAAGTCAGTTGATGTACTGTTATTGATTCATCATTTGAGCTGAGACAGAATCCTGTTACCATTAGGGTACATACAGGTTTAGAATCTTCTATTCCATACCTTTTCAAGATCTATTTGAGATATTTGGTTTGTGAAAGAAAAATACCATCTTTATTTTGTTGAACTTGTAGACCAAGAAAATAGGTAAGTTCAACAAGCAAGGACATTTCAAATTATTGCTGCATTACTGAAGCAAAATTTTGACTCATGGATTCTTCATTGCTACCAAAAATGATATCATCAACATAAACAATGATAATTAGCAATTTATCAGTTTCAATCTTTGTATATAGATTGCTATCTACTGAACCTTTTGTAAAACCTTATTGGTGTAGATATTTGTCAAGGCAGTAATACTAGGCCCTTAGAGCCTATTTCAGACCATAGAGGGCCTTTTTGAGTCTATATACAAGTTTTGCATCATTTCCTAGAATGAATCCTTCTGGCTCTTCAATATAAACTTCTTCTTATAAATCTCCATTTAGGAAGGTTGATTTTACATCCATTTGGTATACTTTGAATTTCTAAAAGCTAGAAAGAGCAAGAAACATCCTTATGGCTTCAAGTCTGGAAACAAGTGCAAAAGTTTCTTCAAAATCTATACCTTATTGTTGAGCATACCCTTTACAAACAAGTCTGGCCTTGTTTCTAATGACTTCTCCATTTTCATTTAGCTTTTTTTTGAATATCCATTTAGTTCCTATAATATTTTTATCATGAGTTCTAGGAACTAATTCCCCAGTATCATTTTTTTCAATTTGCTGAAGTTCTTCATCCATGGCCTTGACCCAACATTCATCTTTGCATGCTTATTTTACATTTTGAGGTTCGGTGGAGGATAGTAATGCTAGATAGCTTGAGGTCCCTGTAAAATTTCTTCTTGTCTGTACACCTACCTCTTTTTCCCCTAAACTTTGAGTTTCTGGATGATTTTTCTAAACATACTTGGACGGAGTATTTTCTTCTACCATTATCTCTTCTTCTGGTGCTTCATTGGTTTCTTCTTCAATATGATTTTGACTTGATGTGGGAAAATAATCCCCATCTTCTTCATTGTCATAATATTCTGTTGATTTTATCTGTTTTGGATTTTTGCATGCTTCATCAACTACAACATCAATGCTTTCAAAAAAAATTCCAAATATTTTATTATAACATTTATATCCTTTAGTTCTGGAAGAATAACCAAGAAGAATAACTTCATCTGCTCTGGGTTCCAACTTACGAAGTTTTTCATCAGTCCTTTTGATGTATATTGGGTCCCTATAATACTAGTGATTACCCCATTACTATTGTAGTTATACCCCTTATTTATATTGTTGTGCCCCTATTACCCCCATGTTGTTATTTGTGTGCCCCATGGAATCCCTCTATTGTTATTTTTGTGGCTTTATATTATTATTGTTAGGTCAGCTGGATTATATTGTGACTCCTTAGACTCCTATATATAGAGAGGAGGTTTTGTCATTTGAATCATCCAAGAATTGTTCATTTATGTAATGTAAAGGAGGTTGCCCCCTCGAAGAGGCTGAATTCTAAGGCGTTGATCTATCTTTTCTATCTTTTCTTGAGCTGGTTTCATAACATTTGGTATCAGAGCTTTGGATTCTAGGGTTTCGCTGCTCCAAACAGGTCATCGTGGCATTTTCGCTATAACTTTTTTCTGTGACGTTTCAGAAGTCGCAAAAAAAACCCATTTGAGAAGAAATCACGTTGAACCTTGGGTCCGAATTTCAGAGCTTTTCGCGCGATATTTGTGGAGATATGTTCTGAGGAAGTTGGTCTTTTTGCAGACTCCTGAATTACATTCAAAACAGGTGACCTTGGGAAAATCGTCATAACTTTCTCTCTAGGGATCGGATTGAAATTTCGTAAGAAGGTATAGAAAGAGGACAGATTGTAGTTTCTTTTATGCATGTTTCAGATCCAAAGGTTGAAACAGTGACTCGTGGCACGTCATACAAGTTCGCTCTACTGAACTAGTCTAGAAGAAAGTCACTGTGGGAGATTTCACATAACTCTTCCTTGGAGAATCCAATTTGGGTCAGACTTGTGGCATTGGAAAGAGGACGTAGAAGGCTACTATAGGTCACAATTTCAGAACTGGATGATCTGAAATTACAGAGATACATCAGACTCAATATCAGGCTTCTACAAAGTGAAAAAAAGGTGTGTAGTTTTTTTTAAATTTTTGCGTAAGCTTGGTTTAACGGAATTCAAAGGGCATAGTAAAGCATTATTATCGGTAAATGATGCCCCAAGGAAAGAAAATGCAAACACCTAGTAAGGAACCTGAAAGCTCTAGCATGACTCATGAAGAAGAGGAAGAAATGCTACATGATATATCAAAATTACAAGAACAAGTGCAACAAATGTCACGCTCACAAAAGCTAACAGAAGCTAAGATAAATGTCATGGAATCTAAGATAAATGGTGTGGAATCTAAGATAAAGGGCATGGAAGCTAAGATGGATGATTCGAAGACAGATTTGAAGAGAGACATGGCAGATTTGAAGACAGATTTGAAGAGAGACATGGCAGATTTGAAGACAGATTTGACAAATTTTCTACAAGAAATACTTACTAATGGTGAAAAGGTTGTAAAGGAAACTCATGATGTGAACAAAAGAAATGTTAATCATGATTCCATAGACTCTAATGTTGGATCAAAGACCCACCATATTCCAAAAATCGATATGAGGAAGTTTGATGGCAAGGATCCCGCCACATGGATATTACAGATGGAGCAATTCTTCGATCTCAATAATGTGCAAAACACACAAAAGGTACGTATGGCAACTGTATATTTGGAACCAAATCAGTTTGTATGGTATCAATGGCTTTGCTCTCGTAAACAATTTATCACTTGGGCAATTTTTACGGAAGAATTGATAGCACATTATGAAGATACAAAAAGCAACACTTTTTTTAGCCAATTGATAAGTCTCAAACAAAAGGGTTCAATAATGGAGCACATTGAGGAGTTCCAAAAATTGAACATAAGGGTAAAAGATATTCCAGAGGAGCATAGGATTGATGTGTTCATAGGGTCTTTAAAGGATAATATCCAACATGATGTTCGCCTTTGGGAACCTGATTCATTAGAGAAGGCATTCAGGTTAGCAAGAAAAATGGAAAGCAAAATTATGGCAACCAGGAAGCATACCACTCACAACTATAAAGACGGAAGTGTTGTTGCCCCTAGTCTTCCACAACCTATAAGGTTGACACCACAACAATTGGAAGAAAAAAGAGCAAAAGGGCTTTGTTACAGTTGTGATAGCAAATACACTAAAGGTCATAAGTGTGCTGAGAAGAAATTATTCTACATAGATTGTGAAGAGGAAGAAGAAAAGGAGCAAGAAAGGTCAAAAGAAGAAGATATACTCCAGGAACAAAGCCTAGATGAAGAACAAATAAATCCGACCATATCTTGTAATGCATTGGCGGGAATTACCACTCCTCAAACCATCAAGATAGAAGGACAAATCAAGAAGAAAAAGGTAATAGTGTTGATTGATTCAGGAAGCACCCACAATTTTATTCATTGTAGGGTAGCAAAAGAATTGAATTGCTTCCTATATCCAGCACCAGAGTGTCAAGTGATGATTGCAAATGGAGGAACAATAAATTGCTCTGGAAAGTGCCATAATATCAAGCTATCCATGGGAGAATATGTATTGACTAGCCCAATGCTTTCCATTCCAATGGGAGGTGCTGATGTTGTACTAGGAGTCCAATGGCTACAATCCTTGGGTACAATAGCTTTTAATTTTCAAGAACTTTTCATCAAATTTTCTACGGAAGGAAAGGAAGTTGAATTAAGGGGTATTGCAGGGAAACCAGGAAAGATAATCAGCTCTAATGGTATGACAAAGCTTCTAAAAAAGGAGCAAAGAGGTGTAATTGCACAATTATGTTCGCTAGATGTTTCCACATTGGAATCATCTATTTCTCCAGATCTCCAAAAAGTCCTGGACAATCATTCCAAGGTATTTGAGACTCCCAAAGGTCTCCCACCTATGCGTGATCATGATCATGCTATTCATCTGATTCCAGGAAGTGTTCCTCCAAACATCAGGCCGTACAGATATCCCTATGTCCAAAAAAGTGAAATTGAACGTATGGTTGCAGAAATGCTAGAGGCTGGTATAATTCAACCAAGTCAAAGTTCTTTCTCTGCTCCAGTAGTATTGGTGCACAAGAAGGATGGATCATGGCGCATGTGTCCGGATTATAGGGAGCTCAACAAGCTCACTATTAAAGATAAGTTCCCCATTCCTGTCATTGATGAATTACTGGATGAATTGCATGGATCAATTTACTTCACCAAGTTGGATCTTCGTTCGGGATATCATCAAATCAGAATGAAGATTGAAGACATTCCGAAAACGGCATTTAGAACTCATGAGGGTCATTATGAATTTTTGGTCATGCCTTTTGGCCTTACCAATGCACCTTCAACATTTCAAGGTTTGATGAATTCAATTTTCAAACCATTCCTTAGAAAATTTGTGTTAGTATTTTTTGATGATATACTAATCTACAGCAAGTCTTGGAAGGATCATGTTGAACATGTTGACAAGGTGCTACAACTATTGGAGGAGAAACAATTATATGCAAAAAGATCCAAATGTTTCTTTGGAGTCCAGGAGGTGGAATATTTGGGTCATATTGTATCTCATGAAGGAGTTAAGGTAGACCCTAGCAAAATTAAAGCCATTAAGGAATGGAAAATCCCCACATCCATAAAGCATCTGCGAGGATTTCTTGGGTTGACAGGGTATTATCGCAAGTTTGTTAAGAATTATGGGAGAATAGCAGCACCTCTAACAACATTATTGAAGAAAGATGCATTTTCATGGACTCCGGAAGCAACAAAGGCCTTTGAACATCTTAAAGAGGCAATGTGCCAAGCACCGGTCTTAGCTACACCGGACTTCACAAAAACCTTTATTGTGGAATGTGATGCTTCAGGAAATGGAATTGGTGTTGTTCTAATGCAAGATGAAAGACCCATTGCTTTTGAAAGTCGTCCAATCAAGGGAAAGTTTTTAAGCAAAGCTATTTATGAGAAGGAAATGTTGGCAATACTCCATGCACTTAAGAAATGGCGACCCTACCTAATGGGAAGACACTTCAAGGTAAAAACGGATCATGATAGCCTTAAATACTTTTTAGAACAAAGATTATCCTCTGAAGAGCAACAAAAGTGGGTCACAAAGATGTTGGGTTATGACTTTGAAATCATCTACAAAAAAGGGAAGCAAAATGTGGTGGCAGATGCACTCTCAAGAAAGGATGAGGATGTGGAAGCATTGTTGTGCGCCATTTCTATTATCCAACCAGATTGGATAAACGAAGCAAGGGAGGAATGGAAGAATGACGAAGAAGTGTGGGCACTTATTCGAAAGCTACAACAAGATTCCAGTACGTCTGATACATTTAGCTGGAAAAATGATTCGTTATGGTACAAAGATCGCTTATACCTCTGTAAGAATTCCCAGCTAAAACAAAAGATTCTTATGGAATTGCACACTTCTCCCTTAGGAGGGCACTCAGGATTTTTAAAAACTTACCACAGGGTTAAGAAGGAATTTTTTTGGGATGGCCTTAAATCAGATATTCAAAAGTTTGTGGCGGAATGTTTGGTTTGCCAACAAAATAAAGTTGAAACAATTAAGACACCAGGTCTATTACAACCTTTATCCATTCCAAGCCAACGTTGGGAGGAGGTTTCAATGGATTTTATCACAGGTTTACCCAAGTCTGAGGGAAAGAGTGTCATCATGGTGGTAGTTGACAGACTTACCAAGTATGCACACTTTTGTGCATTATCACATCCATTTAAAGCCAGTACAGTTTCTACTGCATTTATGGAAACAATTCAAAAGCTACATGGAAACCCAAAGATTATTGTAAGTGACAGAGATCCCATTTTCACTGGAAATTTTTGGACAGAATTATTTTCTTGTCTTGGTACTCAGTTAGCTCATAGCTCATCTTATCATCCTCAATCTGATGGGCAAACTGAGATAGTAAACAAATGTTTGGAAGGATATCTTCGTTGCTTTGTATCTGATAAACAGACACAATGGGTCAAATGGTTGCCTCTGGCTGAATGGTGGTATAACACTTCCTTCCATACAGCAACAAAAATGACCCCATTTATGGCACTTTATGGGTATCAACCACCATCCATCACATCATATTTAAGAGAAAATTCTAAGGTTCAGGCAGTGGAACATCACATCGAACATCAACAACAAGTCCTCCAACTCTTAAAGGATAACCTCGTGTTGGCACAAAATAGAATGAAACAACAGGCAGATCAACATCGCAGTGAAAGAAGTTTTGATGTAGGTGATTGGGTATTCCTACGGCTACAACCATATAAGAAAATGTCCCTAAAGCAAGCTAAGAAGGATAATAAATTATCACCAAAGTATTATGGTCCGTACAAGGTGTTGCAAAAGATTGGTACTATGGCATACAAATTGGAGCTTCCTGCAGCTTCTCGATTGCACCCAGTTTTCCATGTTTCATGTTTAAAGAAGGTTATAGGCGACAAGCTCCCAGTTCAAACAATATTGCCAGAACTTGACGAGGAAGGAAAAATTATATTGGAACCAGAAGCAGTCACAGAAAAAAGAACTCGACAGCTACGAAATCGATCAATTTCAAAGTATCTTATCAAGTGGAAGAACTTATCCGCTGAAGATTCCACATGGGAGGATGAGAATTTTATGCAGAAGTATCCAGAACTACTCAAGCGTTGAGGACAACACTTTTTTGAAGGAGAGGGGCATGTTGGGTCCCTATAATACTAGTGATTACCCCATTACTATTGTAGTTATACCCCTTATTTATATTGTTGTGCCCCTATTACCCCCATGTTGTTATTTATGTGCCCCATAGAATCCCTCTATTGTTATTTTTGTGGCTTTATATTATTATTGTTAGGTCGGCTGGATTATATTGTGACTCCTTAGACTCCTATATATAGAAAGGAGGTTTTGTCATTTGAATCATCCAAGAATTGTTCATTTATGTAATGTAAAGGAGGTTTCCCCCTCGAAGAGGCTGAATTCTAAGGCGTTGATCTATCTTTTCTATCTTTTCTTGAGCTGGTTTCATATCAATGTAACATTTGCTTCCAAAAGCTTTAAAGTATTTTACAGTAGGAGTCTTACCATAACAAAGTTCATGTGGAGTTTGAGTGTTGTTTACCCAAACATTTGCTTAGTTGAGAATAGTTACGGCAACGAATGTAGCTTCACCCCAGAAGGTTGCAGGAGTTCCAGATTCATCTAACATAGCTCGAGTCAATTGTTGAATTGTTCTGTTCATTCTTTCAACCACGCCATTTTGCTGAGGAGTCCTTGTGGTGGAGAATTTCCTTTTTATTCCATGCTTTTCACAAAAGTCTAAGAATTCATTCGAGGTAAATTCCCCTCCTCGATTAGATCTGAGGCATTTGATTTTTCAATCTGATTCATTTCAACCAAAGCTTTGAAGGCTTGGAACTTTTAAAAATCTTCATATTTATGCTTGAGAAGACCTATCCTACACATTCTGGAAAAATCATCAATGAACAAAATAAAGTATTCTTCTCCACGAGGTGACCTTTCCTTTGATGGTCCACATAAATTAGTATGGAAAAGTTCAAGAGGCTTACTAGCTGACCCTTCCTTTTCTATGAAGTGAACTCTGGTTTGCTTGCTGATTTGACATGGTTTGCATATTGTATTTTCTGGGATGCTGATATCTGGAAGATCACAAACAACCTTGAATCTGCATGATTTCTTATTTGAGAAAAGCTTAGATGTCCCAATATTTTATGCCATAGCTATTTTTCATCATTTTTTCTTAGATAGAACTATTGTTGTCCTCCCTTGAGTATGTATAAGTTGTTTGGAGTTCTTGTACCTTTGATCCCGGTCTCTCCTATATCAAGCTCATGAACAACACATCCATTTGATCAAAACACCACTTCATTTCCTTGATCACACATTTGACTGACACTCAACAGGTTATGCTTTAAACTGTCTACATGCATAACATTTCCATCTTTAACCTTTTCTTTCAAGAAAACAGAGCCTTTACCTTTTATGATAGTAGGAGTGTTGTTTCCAAATCAGACATTCTTTTCCTTTTCTAAGGCATTATATGAGTGAAGTTTCTCTTTGTCACCTGTCATGTGTTTTGAGCATCCACTGTCGATGTACCACTGATTTTATTGTCTTTTTGCATACAAGGCTATACCACATCTTTCTGTGAGATTCTTTCCTTCTCCATATCTTGGGATTTAATGGAGTTCGCTCCTTTTGAGATGTATGCCGAAATTTTCTCCTGCATTCAAATTCTTCATGACCAAATTTGTTACAGATTGAACATTCTATTTCATTTTCAAGAAGAGAAAAGTTATTATAGGAACTTTTGTTGATCCCTGTTACATTCCTTTGATTTTGTGCTTCTCTAGTCATGATGGTTTTGTAAGCGACACATGCAGCTTTGTGTCCAAAATTATGACATGAAAAACATTGCCTATTAAAGTTCCTGCGACTATCGAATCTATTGACCTAATGATTGTAGTTTCTATTGATATTCATCTTTGGAGCAAATTGAGTATGATTTATCGGAGGTTGGTTGTGGCTTCTATTCATCCTTGGAGTAAACTAAGTTTGATTTACCTGGTGATCCGCTTTATGCCTTTGCTGATGATTGTCATACTGTTCACTAGTCTTTTTTGCATCAAGATAGCTTTTGGTGGAGGTTGACGACTTCTGTGATTGAGATGCTTCTTCAGTATATCCAAGACCTGTATTTATCAGAGGATAACACTGAACTTTGATAATTTCATTTAAAGTTTCTAATCCTTTAGCAAATATATGATTGAGATATTTCGTTTTCTCAAGATCCTTTCTTAGACCCACAATTTCACATTCTAGTTTTTCATTGTGTTTTTTTTTCAGCAAGTTGGTATGTTAAGGTATCTATAATCATATTCTTTTCTTCTAAACAGATTTTGAGTTTAGATATTTCTTCATGAAGGCCTTCCTCTTCTAAAGCATCCCAAAAATTATCATCGTAATAAGCCATGAGAAGTCTGTAATCTTGTCCAGTTTCATCTTCATCACTCTTAGATAACCCATCACTATCTTCATGAGTATAGTAACTCCTTTTATTCACAACTTGTTTTCTATTCCATTTTTCATATTCCTTTCCTTTTTCAAAATTATCTTTATGAGGACATATGGTAGCATAATGACCGAATCTGCCATAAGAAAAGCATTTGAAGGGTAACTTACCTCTAAACCTTCCAGAACCCAGTTGAAGCATTTTGACAAAGTTTACCTCATCTTCTTCTTCTAAAATATGTCTTGATTCATTCTGTTCTTCTTTTCCTTTTGTTGAAGCTTTGAATGCAGCTTCTCTCATATCTGATGGTCCTCCTTTTCTCATCTCAAAGGAAGTTGAGATTCCTTGAAGCTGTGTCATAGTGATATTCTACAGATCCTGTTTTTATTCTATGGTAGACACTTTGGATTCAAATTTAGTAAACAAGGATCTCAAAAATTTCTCAACTAAGGTAACTTCCTTAATTTCTTCACCTAGATTCTTCATACAATTGACAACCTCATCTATATGTAGGAAGTAACTAGCTATGCTTTCATCACTATGCATCTTAAGGGTTTCATACTGAATTCTAAGAGTTTGAAGCTTAGCATGTTTTCCCTAAGAGTCTCATTCATAGCTCAAAAAAGTTTTGTCCCATATTTCTTAGGGTGATTTGAGCTACATGACTTTGACAAACTCTGATGGTGATAGACTTCCCAATAAAGTATTGACAACTTTGGCATTGGTTTCTTATTGCTTTTACCTGCCACATCTGTAGGAATTGCCATTGGAAATGTATATCCTCCTTCCACAATTTCCCAGACATCCATTCCAAGTGATTGTAGATAGGTCGTGGTTCTTATTTTCCAATAAACAAAGTTTCTCCCATCGAAGATTGGCGGTCTAATGGTTCCCATGCTTTCTTGATTATTCATGATGATGGATCTCCCTTCAATCGATCAAGATTCTTCTGAAGGACCTACTCTGATACCAATTGTTGGAAATAATACTTAGAGGGGGGTGAATCAGTATTATCAGATCAATTATTTTATTTCCAAAATAGATTTATATATGCTACTTCAATGAATTGAACTAGTGTGTACACGCGACTGTGCCTAAAGAAACCAGCGTATAAGTAGAGAAATTTTGATTTAGATAGTTTATCATGTGTTGAGCTTAAACCAGTATATTAGATATTTATTAGACAGTGTAGTAAAAGTAGAATAAAGCATCACACATAAGAAACACACATGAACACCAAGATTTAAGGTGGAAACCCAATGTGGTTGAAAACCACCTACTGCTATCATCTCTGTCTTCTTTTAATGATAAGAAAATATGTTTACAACATTGCACTGGTGCAAACCCATACCAGTATGCAGGCTTCTACCTGCAGAAGGTTACAACTTCTCTTGTTCTCTAGCTTCTACTAGAAGGGAGCTACAACCCCCTAGCTCTTGTACTAGCTGATATGATTACTAGTACGTAGGCACTGACCTACAGAAGGCTACAACCTTATTTCTTCCTCCAGGGACCACGTTTCATAAATTTTCAGATTGGATTCTCATGGTACACAACAATACACATGAAGGCCTCATTTCATCCAATTTTCATACAAGACCCATCACCAACATTGAAGCTCAAAATCAATCACCACTGTAATACAACCATCAAATACATCTGCATTAACCAATCATTGAAACTCAATCACCAATATCTGAATCACCCACAACTGAATCACTGAAAGCCCATTGTCACTGAAGAAAATCACAATCAATCAATCTGAACATTCAGTATACTGTCATCAAAACACAGTCACCAGAAAATAGAGCAAAACCCAGAATTCTACAACAACAACCAGATCCAACTGCAACTTCAAATATCATATTTCATAATGTATACGCTACTTAGATGTGTCGAACCAATGTGTATAAGCACTTTTATCAAAGCCAACCAATGTACATGTCTGCAAATATTCATTCATAATTTTGCAACTATTCCAGACTTCAGTCATACCTAGATCATAACATTTACAGAATAACGCATGCGTCAATATTTAGATCTAGACTATACATGATCAAACCACATAATTATAATTCATTTCAAGCCTTAAGATCCAAATCCATCATTAGATCTTATCCCTCATCAACCACTAAGGTTCATCCTTGGTTCAGATCAAGAAAAGCACTATAAGCCGATAAACTGCATACTAGATATCACACTTCATCAGATATTCAATCCTTGCACACCTTGACCTAATGATCTTCTCCTCCTTATATAGTTTTAGGCCTTTCTCAATACCTTGGACCAAAACCACTTACGACCAATACCTTGGAGAAAATACCTAGGGTCAATACCTCAGACCAAATACCTTGGACCAAAAACTTAGTTTTCCAACATGTACATGCTTTTCCTCTTGTGAAAGTGTGTGTATACATTATACACTCCTTTTTTCTATTAACCCATGTGTATACACTGCTTGGACAAAGTGAACCATCATATACCTTTCTTTCTTCAATCTTGGAGTCTGATCTGTAATCCTTAACCTATTGCACTGTGAACTGTCATCTAAGTGAGTTGCCATCAAGGACAACACTTGTATCATAATGCCAACAAGTCAATAATTGGATTCAAACATATCACAAGGCTACTAGGCTAGACTCCTTGGGAGATGCATAGGAGGCTGAAATGTACAATTCGCGAAGCTAATATGAATCTGACAAATGGACAACATCGTGAGTGGCTTGTAGCTTCGCTAATGCCGCATTTAAGGAGTGTGCTATTTTAACAAAAGATAACGACTCATGGGGGAGGCCTTAGAGATTTCTATGAGGCTACATGAGACCCCGATGCAAGATCCTAACTTGAGATTTCTATGAGGCTACATGAGACCCCGATGCAGGATCCTAACTTGGGAGTTCAACAGATCCATGCGCAGCTGAAGAATTTATGTCTTGAGATGTAGAGTCTGAAACAGGATAGGAAAAATCGACCAAACGAGCTCGAGGAAGTGTGGTGTGTAAAATGCAATGGTCAGGGTCATGACAAGGACCACTGCTCATTTTTCACAAATTACCTCACAAAAGGAGGATTGATTCCCTTAAGACTGGAAGCGCAAGTAGGACCTAACGCAACACCTACTTTGTGGTGCACGATTTGTCAAATAGCAGGAAAACATGCCACGGACAATTGTCACTTGTTACAGAAGTACATGCAAAATTCACAATAGTTGTTCTACAACTTTTGTAGGTCAATGGGACACGATGAGCACACTTGTAAAAGTTATGAGTTAATGATGGATAGAACCCCCACCTACAAAATTCAAGCCAAAACGCAGCCCCTTGACCAAAATTCAGGAATGGCGCGAATAGGATTTCAAGGGCGCGGACGAGGCTGAGGCAGAGGAGGACCTCGAAGAGGTCGCCGAAAATTGATATGATACAATTGCGGAGGGCAAGACATTATGCCCGTGATTGCACAAATCCAACCCACCCGTCATGTTTGTATTGAACCTTGTTTGATCATGAGACAGAAGATTTTCCTACACTGATAGCTAGGATACATGACAAAGGAGTGTTACCACCTCGCCCGACTCAAAACCTGCAAATGATGAGGTCTAAGCCACGCAAGGAAGATCCGAATGTGAACATTATGCTTCGAAGTGGAATCATGACAGGAGACGACAAAGGCAAACAACCAGAAGATAGTACTTGGGTTAGCAAAGCTCCAGTGAAAGAAGCAGAGTTTGATTTGGAGCACAGCTGGGAAACCTTCATGGAAGCCAAGAAGAGCTTCGTTGATGCCTCCACTTCACGGAGCAAAGATAAATCGGAGCCAGAGATGGACCTAGCTATGCTCAAAACGTTCCTAGAAACATGTTTGAAGCTACTACGTGACAGTAAGGTAGTGAAAGGGTTACAGGAACTCATTAACAGATGCGCTGGGATGACGCTAGGAGAACCGCGCGTAGTCAAGAAGATTGGAAAACATAAGACAAGAACAGGAAGAGAGATGAGACTAACCACGTAGATTGGAGAATATGAGATGGATCAAGTCATACTAGATTTAGGATCAGATGTGAATGTTCTGCTGAAACAAACATGGGAGCGAATGGGGCAACCGGCACTACAGTGGTCTCCAATTCAACTAAGCATGGAAAACCAACAATACCCATGGGACGATTGCAGGGAATAACTGTGGATATTGAGGGAGCGAGCGCACTGGTAGTCTTTGAAGTGATAGAGATTTTCTATGATAGCAATCCCTACCCCGCACTCTTAGGAATTGATTGGGTCATTAACATGAATGGGGTAATCAATTTGATAAAGTGAAAAATGCTTTTTGAAACAAAGTCACTACGCGTAATTGTACCCCTGAACACTGCTAAAGGATTGCGCTATACAGAGCTAGTGCGTGACTATGAAAGTGATGATGATTTGGACTACATATATAAGATAATAGCGTGAAACGAGGACTGGGTGAATCCCACCACAAATGGGTGGATTGCATGGGAGCACAAAAGCTCTTGTACTTTGGATTCGGATAAGGAAACAGAGCAATGGAAGAATCGGTTACATGAGGTAACTACACTGAATTGTAATATGATGACAAGGTCATTATGCTGCATATTGACAGAAGTAAGAGACCTGCCTACTTATGATGGTGGTAGATACCTTATTGAATAAATTTTAAAGGGAGGTTCTAGAAAAGCAACGCTTTCAGGCCTTGGACTGGGTACTGCACACTATGCTCGTGAGATGGAGGGGTATGCATAAAGGGAGCTTTGACGACTACGTGAATGTAGGGTAATGATGCACACGCAATTTCAGAAGCCAAGGGTCTGATTACCAGACAAGTACAATGGATGGGATGATATGCGTGTGCATCTGGCTAGGTGGGCACAAGCATATGGAAAACAACTTATGTTGATGCACATGAACTCCGCGCTGAAATTTATGGTCAATAAGCATGTGTTGGGGGGGAAATGTGCAAGTGGCTCTTAATGCTGGCGAGACATTATGTAGGAAGAATGATGGTGTAGAAGGTTCTCCGTGCGGAAGCACTCAACAAGGTATGTAACGCGCTGAACAAGGTATGCAATATGCAATGAAGTGATTGGGACCTATGCGTACCTGCAGTATTATGGGCTTATAGGATGACATGCAAGAAACTGATGGTTTTAGGCTTGTCTATGGAGTGAAAGCTATAATGCCTATGGAATGCATCGTGCCTAGTCTACGCATAAATATGCTCACAGGTATGACATATAGCGGAGCCCTGGAGGAGAGGCTCGCAGGTAGAGGAGCCTGAAGAAGAACGATTTTTGGCTGGCTTCCACTAGCAAGAACAAAAGCAACACAAAAAGGCTTGGCACAATCGACATATTAAGTTGCGCACCTTCAAGGTGAATGATTTTGTGTTGTTCTATGATAGGAAGTTCAATAACTTCCTAGGAAAGCTCAGAATGCATTGGTTGGGACTATATGTTATTAAGGAGATCAGAGATGGTGGCGCAGTGAAGTTGGTAAAGTTAAATGGAGAACTCTTCCCAAGAAAGGTAAATGGTAGTTGTTTGAAGCCATACACAGGTAGCCGGGCCATCTGCCTAGCCAATGGAAGCACAGTCTTAGCACTCTAGGTAGATGAAAGGAGGCACGAGACTATAAACTACTCTACTCGGGAGCTGCGCAATGTCAGGACTGCGAGCAGTAGCGAAGTATCACATGGTCTACGGCAGTGCAAGGGTAGTTGCGCTGCCGCACAATTTGACTAGAAAGTGACCATTACAGTCACTATTCATGATGTGATGCTTGGTTTGAGACCAATTGGAGTGGGCGGCAGACATTTAAGGCAAACTTTATGGGCTAGATTCTTGAAAATATGTTGCCAATCATGCAATAATGGAACGAATGTGGGTGGAATGGTCGAATTCAAATTCAAAAGGAGCTATAAATTACAAAGGGTTATCCAGCAAACAACACTTGGCAATTTGAGAACTGAGTTGTTGCGTGCATAAACACTCATGAACATGGACTTGTTAGATCTTCTGAAGGTGAATTCATTGCTTGAGCAATTACTCGAGACATTGAGAGACTTGTGGAATCGCACTGTGGCAGCAGATGAAGAAGCCATGGATACTAGAGTAATGACTGCCAAGGAAGCCGCATAGGCCATCACGGAGGTAGAAGCCCTTGAGAGTGCCCGAATAGTCATAGAAATCCCTTAATCGCCGTGCATGCCAAGACCCAAGAAAGAAGAGCAGGCTATGGTACGAGTGCGCATATCCCTTAGGAATCTGTTAAGGACTAAGCTTACCATGGAAGAAAAGGGGAAGGCTATTAATTTGGAGGCTGATGAGGAGGAAGAATTTGAAGAAATCATGGTAGAGGAGGAGGATGTAGAAATGGAGGTTGAAACCCAGGGTGCGGACCATCTTACTAGGCTGCCCACATATGTTCCTCTATGGATGGGTAAAGCAAAGGTGCCTAATGATATAGATGAGAGAAAAATCTCTCTGCAGATTATGCTTCTCCCTGATGACATTATTTTTGAAGGAGCACACCTAGGGCAAGTGCCTATACTGAAATTTGAAGACTGGGATCTTGCAGACCGCAAGAAGTTCTCACATTTGGCAGCTGCATAGCTAATGCGCTAGAAGAAAGACGTGCCCACTGGAATCATATAGTTGGAGCTGCGTAAATAGCTGAGAGGTGTGGAGAAGGTATGATTGTTAAACCTTCTCTGGGTGCCGCATTACCATCGCGCCCCAGTGACCATTTTTGTCATCAGACAACTGCTCTGCTTGGTGCATGATGGGTACTTGTGGCTGGAGGAGCCCATCCCCATTACAAATCATTTTATTCACAAAATTACCCGACTCCCTTGCAAAGGGGAGGATCTAGTGAAGGTCTCAGAGGGTAAGAGTGATGATTTGGCCATCGCGGAGGCCATGGAGAATAATTTTAAGCTGGAGAATAAGAAGAGAGGGTATGCCATTTCCCGCATCAACAACCCTATGGTTAAAGTCACGACGCAGATATTGGCAGGGAAGGTTATGCAGAAGTGCCGCACGGATGAAGTGCCCATCCCGGTGGTTGCACTAGCAGTGCAATGTGCAGAAGGGGTCCAGTTCAACTGGGAAAACTACTTATGCAGAGAGTTCCTTGAGAACTGTCGTGAGGCACAGGAATAGGGAAAAAATTTTCACTATGCTTGGATTTTGTTGTCCATAACACTAGTGGCATGGGAATTTCCTGAAGACCGCCAGTTCCCAATGATCGCGCAAGACCTTCCAGAGGTAGTGAAGTACGCTTCATTGTGGGCAACTAGGGATGCACAAAGGATAAGGGAAAACAAAATCTTCTAGGTGTTCATGGAGATGAACATCAGAATGGGGATTAATCGCAAGTCGCGGTTATTGCCCATAGTCTACAGAGCTTTGTGAAGTTCAAGGCAGATTTCCACCACGTTTACATTAGGGCGTGGAAGGACCCCGTGAAGATGTGGCATGAGCTACCCTATCTAGTGATAGACAACATCATCTTTGTGGTCCTTGATTCATTCCCGCCGGAGTGGTGCACTCCAACCATCTCCGCGGTGGATGCAGAGAAGTCCGCCACACAGCAGAAAAAGGAAGAGGTGAAACTGTGGATGGAGCAGTTGGCAGAAAATTGCAAAAACGAAGCGACAACAGCTAAGGCCCAGGTGGCACGTGACACTATGAAGCTGGTGGAAGAGCAGCAAAAGGAAGCAGAGGAAGAGTGTGAAGGATAGAAGTCGCCTTCGCCTGAGTTGGAGATAGATACAGAGTAAGGTGGTGTGGACCTGCAAACAACACCCACCTAGCTGAAATCTTTGTGCCCAAGAGAGCAGGCAGGGCCACAAAAGAAGTCAAAGGCTTCAAAGAGTTCTTTCAACCTGATCACCCTCACTGAGGGGGATCTACACAATATTGGTGAGACAGTAAGGGACGTCACCGTAGAGCCCCTCCAATAGTTTGAGGACGAACACCAGATGGTGTTGGGGGTCCTTTGGGCACAAACACAGGATTTACAAGTGTGCACTCCATAGGCTGGCATTGTGTCAACCAGCTTCACAGTAGGCACATCCGTGGCTGAGGAATTGTTGTGCGCACGGATGACCAACACCATAGTGCTGCCAAATGGAGCACTTGCTACAGAAAATGAGACCGATAGGCCTATGGTCAGTGGTTTCAAGGGAATTAGGTTAAATGTGGCTGTGCCTGCTTGGGCAATGCTCTATGTTTTGTAGGATGGAATCACTGCAGCACTACGAGCCAGGGATGGTCGCGTGCTCTACGTAATTAGAGAAAAGCACATTGATACACAAAAATATCGTCACCATGATTATTTGCAGTCAATATGGGTCTATCATCACTTGTACTGTCCTCCTAAGCAAGTCTCAGACCTCAACTCTTCAAATCAAGCTTTGGAAATGAGAGAAAGACATTAAAAATCAATGTAACTCTGGTTCCGCACTTTTTCTCATGGTCACCTGCGGTCCCGCACCTTCTGTGTACAAAAACTGCGGACCTGCCCGCTCTGTCCCTAACGGTGTAGGTTCGGACCCCTGTGAAAGTTAAAAGGTGCAAGGTTTATCTTAAAAAACTCGCTTTGGGTTAATTCTAGAGGTTTCTAGAAGGAATTTTGACGTGGATTGTTCGCTCTGAGGTGGTTCATGCATCCCAAAAGAGAAGGAACTAATCCCTTGATGAGGGGAGCTATCCCTTTGAAGGAGGGCTTTATCCCTTTGAAGGAGGACCTAGTAACCTCCCTCCATTGCACTATAAATACAGGCATTGGGCTGGTTGCTGGAGAGGTTAGAAGCTGAACATTTTTTAGGGTAAATGCTGGTGAAATCAAGACTTCCTAGTTGAGCTCAAGAGGAGAGATCACACATATTTTTGGCTTCATTGGGGAGTGAGTGAAACTTGTCAAAGTAGAGGAGACTTCTTGCTGGACCCTGGGAGGAGCTTGTACAGCGTCGAGGCAAAGGTTGTAAAGTTCTTCTTCTTTTGAATTAATACAATCAAACTCATTTTTCTCAACAAGTATCTTATGTTATTTGTTTCATGAACTCCTTGAATTTCATGTTAAATATGTTTTATGCAATTGGCTTTTCAGGTGCTATTTAATTTGTTTTCCTTGTTTGTGTTTGCAGACTCACGAAAAGGAGCTCATTTGGATCGAACGAGCGAGGGCATCCACAAGCTAGCGTTGGACCTAAGGTAGGCCCTAAAAACACTTGTTTGCTATTGTTTATCAAAGCATATTTAGAGAAAGATAGTGTCTAGTTGGTTTGCTTGTCATGAGGTCCTCTTTAGATTCTAGGAAGGTCTATCTTGTCCACAAGATCGACTTATTCCGTGTGACGAAATGGCGACTCCATTGGGGACTTGATTGTTTTCCTTGTTTTTACTTTGACCTGAGAAACTTTATTTTTATTTCTGTTTTTGGATCGTTGTGTGTAAAAGTGGGTAGAGTTTGTAGATCCAGGGTTATTTTTCGTTTTTCATAGCTTTGGGAGGGGACCGCACCCTAGCCGTTTGACACAGTGCGTACTTACCCGCAGCTTGGCTTTTAGCACAGAGCGGGACCGCACCTGTGCCAACTGAGGGCCTGCGGACCCTGTCAAAATTTTGAAAACCCTAAGATTTCCTCTGTTAGCCAGTTTAGTTTGTCTTTAGAAATTGTTATCCACTGCCCAGACCTGCATATAACTTGTCAGAAGCTTTCCTTGGATTGATTTCATTAGTGTTAGGGTTTTAGGTGAAATTCCTAGGAGTTTTGCTTGTTGGATTTGTTTTTCATTTTGGTTGTGTAGTGGCTCTGAGCTTAGAAGCTGTAGGGACTTCAGATCACCTTAGTGTCTACCAGCTTTCTTATGAGTCTGACCATTTATGAAATCTCCCCTTGTTTGAGGAATCCGCTTTGAGTTTTCTCTTTACAAAACTTCGAAAAGCTTGTGTTTGAGAGTTTGGATTTTCATTTTCAAAAAGAAAACGAAATTGGTTGTTCTTGAATTATTTGTGATTCTGCATAAATCGGTCCTTAACTTATATCTAGCTAAGTAAAACATCCTTAAAAAGGACTTTTAGTAGGCTTTGACTTCAAATAGGTTTTTATAATTTGTAGATCTCAAAGTTAGTCATTTTCATTAGTTTTGAGTGTTTTATAAAAAATATAAAAATTCTCTTTTGAAAAAAGTTTGTTTTTTGTAGTGATTGAGTGTTTTGAAACGAAAAAGGGAAATTTTTTGTGAAATAACTAGTTGTCTCGTTTTAAGTGCTTTGGAAAGGAAAAGCTCTTCTTTTAATTTTTTTAATTGAGAAAGATTTGTGTTTACAAAGTATTTTCATTCTCAAACTCTTTCTTAGTTTAGAAGTTCATCGACGAGAAAACGATTGTTTAGATCATATTAGGTGCATTTTTAGTGATTTTGAGTCGAGTCTTCATACCACGAGTTTCATCTCCGCACCTTTGGACTTAAACAAAAACCACTAAAATTAACGCTTAAAGTAAAATTCACCTAGTAACATTTTTATTTCTAGGGCTCTGATACACCAACTTAGCTTAGGCTAGTGTCTTGGAGTAGGAGAGTAATTAACTCTCCAAGACTGTAAAAACAAACAAGTAGTTGTATCTTGTGATAGGGAAGAAATCCAATTGTTGCATTTATGCTCTGGGAAAGCTCCTCTTAAAGGAGAAGCACGAGATCGTGTCCGAACCAGTGTGGGAATCAATCCTTCCTCATTGGGAACGACGCCAGATATTCACGTATTAAAAATGGTAAACCTCGGATTAACCATTGTCGAGGAGCCTGGGGTCACTTGTTGGTAAACCTTGGATTATGTCAAGGAGCCTTCAAGGGGATTGAGCTTGCTACTCTGCCCTTGCGTGCGTATCGGATCCTAGACTGTTCCCCCAGGTGTATTTGTCTCAGTTGGTAACCTTAGTGGCCATATTCTTTAGGACTCTTCCTGAGGTGACAGTGGTGGGAAGATCCCACTGTACTTGGAGCAGACGTCGGCTAGACTCACTTGGATTTTCTAGGGGGTTCTCTTCACTCGAGACGATTAAGTGGAGGAACTTGTGCCAGTCTATTCATTAAGCAGGTTGCCGGGGTAACTGTTCCAACCACCATTTCTGTATTGACCTCTGCGACGTTGAGTTTCATCACCAACTAGTGTTTTCAGTCCGAAAAGTTACTGTTTGTGTGTGTTTGATCTCCTAGATTCTTTAGGAGTGTGATTCAAATTTGTTTGGTTCTTTAGATACTTTAGGTGCTTTTTATTGAGATTTTACTTTGTTTGCGTGTGAAGTAGTTAAAAGTTTTCAACTGTGGCTGAATTACCAAGGCAGTCCCGTAGACTTCGGGGCCAGTCTCCTGAGTTAGTAAACGTGGCTGAGTTACTAAGGAGGTCTCGTAGACTTCGGGGCCAAACTCCTGAGGAAGTACCGAGCCAACTTGAAGGCTTAAAAGTCCTTGTAACTCCTAGAGATAGTAGAGTTGGGTCACCTTAGGAAGGAGAATATTCTTTGATAGTACATCCTGATTTTCAACTTTTAGTAGCAGAGCATAATCCGCAGTCAGTGTCTGTTTCCGAAATTGATGGTAGCTTTTCATCTACTAGTGATATAGGTGAAGAACCTGAAATATCTGAGCCTGAAAGTGAATTTGCTACTACTCCGACATCGGGGTTTGTTTCTCCAACTTCTAGTGGTCCTGGTTCACCTAGGGTAGAAAGAGTAATCACCCAAGATCTTCCTTCTGGACTTATTGCTATTGAAGAACTTGCTCCGGAAGAAGAAGTAGGCATCCCTATCCCTGAAAATCAACCTGTTATTGAATTAAGGGAGCGTGAATCAATTTTTTACAGTCCACCTAGGAGTAGTTCTTGGTATCTTTCTTTGACTAATTTTCTAGAAAACTCAGGGTTAAGTTTTTCACCACCACGTGCTCCTTATCACCCAACACCTAGAGGTTTTTATACTCCCGTCAATATGGTAGGATAGTCATCCATGTTTACTCAATCGCCCGAATATTTTTTGTATGGCGGTCCTTCTGTCCCCTTCGGGTATCAGTCACTTTCTGGTACTTTTTCGGGAGCATCTCCTCAACCCATTGAGCAAGAGTTATTAACTGGAAACAATGGTACTAAGCCGTTGAGCGTAGAAGACATTCTTATGATGTCAGGTTCTATTCCCAATCCTCAACCTCAAGGTGGCCAGTTACCGCCTGGGGAGCAGCCTCAATTAACGCCTGGGGGGCAACCTCAAGGTACACAATTTGTATCTGGGGGGCAACCTCAAGGACAGTACATACCTATGGGACAATACGTTCCTCAAGGTCAACCCTAGACTCAATATGTACCCCAAGGTCAACCCCAGTATCAATTTATACCTCAAGGTCAACCCTAGTATCAGTATGTGCCTCAAGGGTATCAATCCCAAGGTCAATACTCGAACCAAGGTTTCCAACCACCCCAAGGTCAAACGTTTCTTTAAGGAACGGGAAATGTACCTTTCAATTATCAATCCTACCCTCAACCCGGTTATGGTCCTAAGTATTCTCAACCAGTTATGGGTCAGTACCCCGGAATGAATATAGTGTGGGATCCATCGCAAACCCAAAAGGTGTTGCAGCCAAGTGTACAATTGTCATCTCAAACTGGACAACCCTTAGTTTCTGGTACACCCTAGCAACCAGTCCAATCTAACATTCAAACTTTTGTACCTTCGGTAGTTTCTCAGCCTGGGCCTAGTACACCTCATACTCCGCCTCAAATGACTGCTACAACTGCCACAACATCTGTTCAATCTACCCCACCTACTTCTGGAGTATCGACAGCTTCGGTTTCTACTGTTCCTGTATCTACTCCTCAGACATCTTTACCACCGTCTGGATCTACGATTCAAACTTCGGTTCAAATGCCTGTAGGACAACTTGGTTTAAGTACGGTTGTCACAAGTCAACCACAATTCACCTATCAATCGTACCAGGGACAGTACCAATTCGGTCCTGCTGTCCAACAGCCAGTCTATCAGTATCAATCGTATCCTGGGTACACTTATCAACAACCTCAACAACCCCAGTACGGTCCGGTTAATCCTAGTTTTCCGGGAGGATACAATATCCCGAACGCCATTCCCATTCCTAGTTATCCTGGATATCCTCCTCTTGGGGCTGGTCTCATGACCCAGAGTTTTAGGGATCCTTATCGGCAGTTACCGTTTATCGCAACTTTGGACTTACCTGACTTGTCGCGCCTAACAAACGCTCCCATTAATTATCTTCCGTTTTGGCCGCCAATGCCGAATAAGTTGCCCAGTGACATTCCCAAGTTCGAAGGTAAATCAGGAGAGGACCCGTCGAACCATGTGATGACTTACCACCTCTGGTGTGCGTCTAACTCCATCATAGATGATTCAATCCGTCTTAGAATTTTCCAGCGCACTCTAATTGGTCTTGCGGCCAAGTGGTACATTGAGTTACCACGAGGCACTTTTTATAATTTTAGTCAGTTAGCTACCTCGTTTTAACTCATTTTCAGTTGCCAGTCCGATATGACAATGGCATGGAATTGTTAACTTCGCTAAAAAAATCGACATCCACTTACATTTCAGATCATATTCATGAGTGGAGATGTCGACGTCGTTTAGTGAAGGTATTTATTCTGGATCAAATCTTGGCTGAGTGGTTTGTAAAATCTTTGTCACCAAAGATCACTGAAGATGTTGCTAAAGCCGGAGTTGTTACTGAGGAGCAAGTCATTGCTCAAGCACAGTACCTTGACTTGGTCTATACTCAGTCGGGTACGTTACACGAAAACATCCCCGATCTTCCCAAGCAAAATCAAATCACTGCAGCTCCTTCGGGATCTCATGCCGCCGATGGTATGATTGGCACGGTTAACACTAAAAGTAAGAAGAAGTCTTCCAAGAATTCTTCTCCCATTATAACCTTGCCTAATTCCCCAACAGGAGATTCTTCTACAGAGATTTCCTCCGATATTCACGTTGTAGAGTCATCTAAAGCCAAATCAAAATCCGGTGGGAAGAAGAAAGGAAAGAAGAAGAATAAAACAGACAAAAGTTCAAAGGAGAAACCTGAAAAGGCGGAATCCAATGATGAAAAGCGCAAACCTCGTTATCCTTGTCTCATTTGTGACGATGAACATTTTACAAGAGACTGCCCTCACCGTGCAGAGGTTGTGAAAATTGTCAAGGGTTCCCAAACTCCTGTTGTTTTGAAGGATCCTTTTCCGGCTCAAGACAGTAAGATGATAGGTTCATCCTCGAGTGCCAATGAAGAACCCATACTGATGATGTCCCATGTTAGGATTGCGACTCGATCGCAAGATTATGGTAGTAAGAGTCTTGTTGATGGTAAAGAAGCAGAATCTTCTCATTCTAATCCATCAACCTCAGCTCTCGGTTCTGATCCACTACAGATCGAGAAACCTAATCCAGACTTGGTAATCAAACGACCTGCCAAGGGTATACTTTGAAATTTAGCTTTCAATCCACATGCGAGAGCGGCTCAGAATTATAAAATTGTTGAGGATTTAGCTATTTCACCCTCAGCAATGTCGGCTTTGGAAGTGCTGTAATCATGCCCAGCACAACGTAAATTACTTTTTTCGGCTATAGGAGCTGTTGATGTTCAGGACGCGAACCTAATAATTTTCGATCTAGAAAATAGTACACTGCGGTTGCCTCATCAAATGGCTTTCCAGATTCCAGTGATAGTCAAAAACAGGCCTATTCATCGGACTATAATTGATGAGGGAGCCTCAATGTGTATTATGTCGATACAGTGTTGGAGATCGCTTGGTTCTCCTTTGCTAAATCAATCCCCGACAATTCTAAAGGCCTTTGATGGCCGTGGGTTTCATCCTTTTGGCATTCTACAGGATTTGCCTATAGGGGTTGAAGGAAAAACCGTTAGTCTAGATGTGGAGGTGGTTGATGCCCCTCTAGATTACAACCTTCTCTTGGGTCGAAGTTGGTCTTACGCTATGACAGCGGTCGTTTCATCGGTCTTTCGAGTAATAAATTTTCCACACAATGGAAAGATCGTAACAATAGACCAACTGGCTTACTTTTCAACCGACCCAGCCTCTTCGGAGAGTATTCAGCATGTTGGTAAAACGACTATCCCATATAAGGATGTTGGAGTAGGATTAGTTAAAGATGCCGGTTTACTGGGAACTTTTCCTTTTCCTCCGATCAACGCATCATCTTCATTTGCAACCATTCATATGATTACATCAGACACCATTATTTACGATGATCCTTGGATCATCCCTTCTGAATCTGAGATAGACTCGTTTGGTAATGCCATGCCTTTGAGTCCATATGAAATTTCCTATGAAGCCGTGCAGTCTTTTGCCGACCCATGTTCAACCGAAAATGACTTAATGAATGTGGTCCGTGAGGAATCACTTTTCACATCAACCTCGGATTTAACCACGTTTTCTGAACTTGTTCACTCTTATGAGCAAATTCGTGAAATCCTATGTGTAGATGATTTACCATGGGAAGATCTCCATCACAGATCTTCGTTTTTACCTGAGGATGATCGTTTTGAAAATGATTTCTCATCAATTTTTACAACTGAATATGTCAAGGAACCTCAGAATCCAATGAAACATCCCGATTCAGAGTTAAATTTTGGAAACACCTCTTGAACTATTCCTATTGACATTTCGGTTAAGCCCGGAATTGTTGAGAACATTCATATAGGTGCCTCATGTTCAGATGATGAAATTCAGTTATATAAGGCCTTATTTCAAGAATTCTGCGATGTGTTTGCCTGGTCCTATGAGGAAATGCCAGGAATTGATCCCGTGATTGTTGTTCATGAGATCAAGACTTACCCGGATGCTAAACCGTTTGGCAACATTTGCGTCAGATTCACCCACGAAAAGCTGCTGCAATTAAAGCAGAAGTTGAAAAACTATTGAAAGCAGGTTTCATTTATCTGATCCTGCTAACGGATTGGGTATCGAATATTGTTCCGGTTAACAAAAAGCAGGGAACAATAAGAATATGCATCAACTATAGGGACATTAATCAAGCCTGTCCAAAGGACAATTACCCAACTCCCTATATCGATCAAATCATTGATGATTGTGTCGGTAACGAAATATTTTCCTTTATGGACGGTTTTTCCGGATACAATCAAATCAGCATTCTACCTGCCGATCAACCAAAAACGGCTTTCATTTGTCCATGGGGGACATTTGCTTATTGCAAATTACCTTTTGGGCTTAAGAATACTGGAGAAACTTTTCAAAGGGCGATGTCTTATGCGTTTCATGACATCAAGCACATTGTGCAACCCTATCTCGATGACTTGCCTGCTCATTCATTACATCGAGCTGATCACCTCGTCCATTTACGAGAAATCTTTATGAGGTGTAGGCATTATCGTATTCGGTTGAACCCACACAAATGTGTCTTCTGTATAGAAACGGGTTGATTGCTGGGGTTTGTAGTTTCGAAAGTCGGCATTCGCGTTGATCCCTCAAAGGTCGAAGCTATCATCAAATTGCCTCCTCCTTCGAGTCTTCGCCAACTCCAAAGTTTGCAGGGGAAAGAAAATTTTTTACAACGATTCATTCCTAACTACGCCGAGGTTACAAAGGGTTTTACCCAGTTGTTGAAGCAAAACACTCAATTCTATTGGGACGAGATAGCTCAGAAATATTTTGATGCACTCAAACACGCGTTGACCCATGCACCATTGTTGCATCCTCCCAACTACAACCAGGATTACTTCTTGTATCTCGCCGCCTCTCATTCCACCATTGGAATGGTCTTAGTTCAGGAAGATGAATCAAGAACTGAACATGTGATATATTACCTTAGTCGAACTTTAAATCCAACTGAGCTAAAATACTCACATGTGGAGAAATTGGCATTGGCAGCCGTTCAAGCTGTCCAACGTTTTCGTCACTACATTTTACTACGTAAAACTACGGTAATTTCGGATTGCAACCATATGATCTACATTTTGACCAAGCAATTGCTAGGGGGCAAGTACTCTAAATGGATCGTTATCCTGCAAGAGTTCGACTTGGAATTTGAGAAATCTAAGTCTAAGAAATCTTTAGTTTTAGCGGAGTTAATGTGTGACTTCCCGCGTGCTAACACGGAAACTGTGGCGGAGGAGCCCATTGCGGACGAATCCTTGTTTCTAATCAGCACTTTAGATCCGTGCTATGGGGATATCATCGTTTATCTCCAGACCCAATCCTTTCGGCCATAAATTTCAAGGTCAGAACGTCGAAAAATTTGTTTCCAGTCCCAACAATTCAGTATTATTGGAGATACTCTTTATCGCCGTGGGGCGGATTCTGTTTTTCGACGTTGCTTAACTCACGAGGAAGCTGAAAGGGTTCTAAATGACTGTCACTCTGGAGCGTGTGGCAGTCATATGTCTGGATTTGCCACAGCCCAAAAGATAATGCGCGTTGGCTACTTATGGCCGTCTTTATTTAAAGATTGTATTACGGTGGTCCGAAAATGCCACAACTGTCAGATTTTTGATCGTAAGATGCGCTCCACCTGCTCCTCTCCACCCTATTATTTCCGTTGGTCCTTTTGCCAAATTGGGTATCGATTTTATTACATGTAACCCTCACTCGGCCAGGGGGCATGCGTATATCATCCTTGCGGTAGATTATTTTACTAAGTGGGCCGAGGCGATGCCTACATTTGAGGCAGATGGCAAGATAGCTGCAATTTTCGTGTTCAATCATATAATTGCTAGGTTTGGTGTCCCACAAGCGATAATCACTGATCATGGGCATCATTTTCGAAACGTTATGATGACCGAACTTACAGACCAGCTTGGTTTACGTCACAATAGTTCAACTCCTTATTATCCACAAGCGAATGGTCTGGTTGAATCCATCAACAAAGTTTTAGTTATCATGATCCGACAAATCATTGGGATTCATCGGTCGAATTGGCACAACATGCTATTTTCAGCGCTTTGGGCGTACCGAACTTCAGTAAAAACATCAACAGGGTTCACTCCTTTCCAACTAGTCTATGGTTTGGAAGCCGTGTTACCCATTGAATGCGAAATCCCGTCACTGCAAATGGCCATCGAGTTACTTCCAGCCACTTCCGAAGAGGAAAAGCGTTTGTTATACTTGGCTCAATTAGATGAGAATCGACATGATGCTGTATTGGCGATCGAGACTCACACAAAACGAATGAAAGCTCAGTATGATCGAAATGTGACCCCTCGAAATTTTTCGGAAGGAGATCTAGTCTTAGTTTATGATCAAGCTAATGATAAATTAGGCGCTGGAAAATTCGTTCCTATGTGGCATGGTCCCTATGTTGTCAAGCGAAAGCTAGCCAAAGGGGCTTATGAATTGGTAGACTTTGATGGGGACTCTTTGGGTAAACCCAAAAATGGCCTTTACTTGAAGAGGTATTATGCTTAAAAGAATGGGTATGGAGATTTAGTTAGGATAGTTTTTTCTTTCTAGCTGGTGTGTTTTAGTTTAAATAGTGTGCTTAGCTTAGAGAGTGTTTTTTCGTCATTATTCCTACTCATCTTGGTTTTACACTTGATATTGCAGATGTCGATGCCTCTCCAAACATACATTGGTTTCGCTGATGGTGCTTGTCGTAATACACAGAACATCCTTTCCGCAGCTTGGGTTATCTATTCGCCCTCTGATGAGTTAGTATCTATGCATGGGGTAACAACATTGCCGAGTATAGTGCAGTGATTGAGTTATTATCTGAATCTATTTCATTTTGGATTCGGAGTTTGATAGTGAGGTTAGATTCTGAACTCGTTGTATTACAACTTAATAGAGTGTATGCCATTAGAAATCCAGTGTTATTAAGATTATTTTTTAGAGTGCGTCTCTTGGAACGTGAATTTGATTATATTGAATATCAGCATATTCCAAGGTCTTTAGCAATAATCATACATGTAAATTTAAAACAATTCCATAACATGATTTACAAGATAAGCCAGTAATAGTGATATATATATAGGAGTGTGTCAAAAAATACATCGTCCTCGATCATAGGGTGAAAAACACCTTATGATCGAAAAAAATGATAAGTACAAGAAACAAAAATGTCATATGTGCCCACAATATGCGATCATCCTATCACTGGTGATGATCTCTATAAGAAACCACTGCACGGGCCACCTTGCAAAGGAACCTCCTAAAAGGTCCCGGGACTCCAATCACATAGCGCTGAAGTCGACGAGGAATGTCGTCTATAGTGGTCTCAGGAATATCTCCTGTCAAGCGCTCGAGATGACCCTCCAACTCGGCCAAAACCTCTACTGATTCATCCTGTGGGGCTGGCGCGGGTGCAACTGGTTGCCTCCTCTCATAAGGCTGGAGAGCGGCTGGTCGCTGTGGACCCACATCTGCATTTGAAATTTTTATTATCAGTTTTGAGACGATGAAAAAATAACAAAAAAAAAATTAAAATAGAAAAATGTTGAAAAGGATTTTACCTGACTCGTCCCACTGCTCTCCTGATGGAAGAACCATGTCTGGGTCACCACGAAAATCTATCCCAGCGTAAGGTAAGTCCTGAATAGAAAAGACCTGGTTTTCCAGCCATTGGAAATACTCAGGTTTGAATCGAGTAACCTCTGTCCTCTCGTCCGGGTGACGGGCCATGACTGTGACCCATCGCATCAGTTTGGGCTCTCGAGGAAGCCCAACTCCAACAATAAGGTGTTGTGGGATCAGCATAGTAACCCTCTCCAGGCCAAAACTCACAACCAAAGCCCCATAACCAAAGGTCTTTAGTCGTCCGTTCTTGGCCCTGGTCAGTTGGCCTTTTACATTGGCCAACACGGCATCGCACCAATTGAAGATGGTGCCTCGAAAGCAATCAACTGCCATATGCATCTGGGATCCGGTGGTAATATGTAATGCGGTAGCTCCGCAAAGTCTGGTGACAGTGAATGCAATCACCATGAGCTCAGGATGGGATATCGTCTTTATGTTTATCCCTTTGTCTGTAGCCTGGCTGTTGCAGTACTCTAGCTGGAGGCTATCGACAGACTGGCCACCTGGCCTAGTCCCGTGCAGAGTCAAGTCTTTGCCTCTCTTAGGCAAACCAGTCAAGAAATATATGTCCGCCAGCTCGATTTCGAGCTGGTGGCCGCCGATGAAAAAGCACTGGTCCTGTATGCTCCATCTGTCAACCAGCCACTGTAAGAAATCCACCTGAGCCCTCATGCCAGGAATGGCCCAGAATTTGTACAATCTGCATGCCCTCAAAGCATCAAGTGAAGGTTGATGATTCCATGCAGCAGCATCCACGTCCTCATGCTCTCATTCACGCCAATCTAGCATGATGTACTCTCTTCATCAAGTATAAAGATTAATTAAATTGCTAGAAATTATTTTGATTGGTCCATTTTCGAGAATTTTTGGGTTAAAAACCCTTGCGGCGGGGTACGCACCCTCCAGGTTAGACACAGTGCGTGGGACCGCAATTTGTCTACACGGAAGGTGCGGACCCCGAGCTTTTTCCCAATGGAGAAAAAGTCGAGGTCCGCAGACCCGCAATGGTAAACCTGCGGGCCCCCGCGCACGGGTTTTGCGCTTAAAAACCCTTCCAAAAATGAAATAAAGGACAAAAACAAAAATTTAAACGGTTAAAAATGAAGAGTGGGATAATGTAGATTACCTGGAGAAGACGGCGTTCGATTCTGACGGTTGGATTTTCCGCAATCTTCACAGGAAGTTTTCTAAGCAAAAGCACTATTTTCTCACCCAAACTCAAACGGTAAAAATGAATTGACAAAGGCTCTTGTTATAAGTTTTTTGAGTAAATAAATTGCAAATTTGTTTATGTTTCACTTTAAAAAGGTATTTTGCGACATTTTTATCCATTTCAAACAGGTATGAGTAATGTTTGTGTTTTTGTGCAGAATAAAGGATTATTCAGGCGAAATCTATCATTTTCAACGAAAAAACATGTAGAGTCATCTTTAAGCTCTTTTGTGAATCCTAAAACATGAAAAGATTGCCGAGTGTTTCTTTTAAACTCGTTAAAACGGAATTAAAAGACGGTCTACTTACAACTCTTTTTCAACCGTAAAAAACATGAAAAGATTTCTGGATTTTTGTCATTTCAAATTCGATATCGGTCATAAAACGACGTGTCATTGATCGCTTTTTTACTTTTTCGGGTCAAAGGCACTAATGACGAAAAGTACTCCTTGGTCGTAAAAGATCAAGCGGTTCTCTCAAGTATTATTTTATACTTTTTCGGGCTTGGGAGACACAAATTCACGAAAAAGGTCAACCCTGGAGTCTTCTTAAGTTTTTTCAGACTCTCTAAAATTGAAAAATGCTGAGTTTCTCCTATACTGGACTCGTTAAAATTTCACAGTAAAGGACCTGTTCAATTACAAACAGGAACAAACCACTCCTTCTTAGGGTTTGAATTTAAACTAAGTTGGACTCATCCGAAGGATGAGCTTATAATCAAGCAAATGTTATCCTCCTCAAGCTTGTCAAAAATAAAGAGGTACTTGCCAGAAATGGTGGGGGAAAAGAGAGAAAAATGAGCCTGTTTGTCATACTTTGTAACCACTCTTGAACACGACACTTTTATTCACCTGGGTTGGGAAATCCTTTACCTAATAGTTGATCAAACCACATTGAAAGTCTTCAGCCAGTTTCTGGGTATTAACTTTGGGTCAATTGTCACCAAGCCATCTGTCGTGTCGTTATGTGTTCAAGAGGTCACTGCCAATAAGCCATTCATCTGCAAAATATCTGTCATCCATCTTGACCATCCCTAAGTCAGTCCTTGCAACTAAATTTCTTCAACTTGATCTATGATTTCGTGTCGTGGGCTTGCCTACGACGAATCACTTTCTATCGACATCAGCTCACTATCTAGAAAGATGATCTAGGAATCGTCAGTACCTTGAGATCTACATGCCTCAATGGCAGGTTTCTCGTCTTTGATGACAGTTTACATCATTGACTTTCGATCAAAGGATTCCGTGACATGTTTGACATCAACACATTTATTCGCATCTCATGGATTGTACTGGGTACTTTGAGAGCCATTGACATCATTGGTGGTTTCTCTCACACTTGTTAACAGTTTACATCATTGACTGGTAATCAAATGGTTTCTACCATGTTCAACATCAACACATTCATTCGCATGGATAGAATCGTACTATTTTGGGAAAGTAGAAATGAAGACCCTGGATCTAGTTTCCACAATCCAGGCTGTGAGGAATTTTGTATTCATTATATAATGGACTATTCATAAACAGATGGCTGCATCCATACTGTGTCCACATGAGTCTATACTTGTGATGTTTTACAAGATCATTCCTATATCAGAGCAGTAGTTAGTTTTTCTAGTCAGTTTTGATCTGAGCATGGGAATGCCTACCTCAACGATGATATGATCTCATATATATATATCTTGCCTTAAATGTTTTTACAGGTTCCAACCGGGCTCTCCACAAGATGATCCTCGAAATGATAAAGTACTTCACTCTTCCTAAATGATAAGAAATCCTCATCTACTACAGACTTCGCACTTTAGGGGGCAATCTGTTACACAAAAATATCGTCACCATGATTATTTGCAGTCAGTATGGGTCTATCATCACTTGTAATGTCCTCCTAAGCAAGTCTCAGACCTCAGCTCTTCAAATCAAGCTTTGGAAATGAGAGAAAGACATTAAAAATCAATGTAACTATAGTTCCGCACTTTCTCTCATGGTCACCTGCGGTCCTGCACCTTCTGTGTACAAAAACTGCGGACCTGCCTGCTCTGTCCCTAACGGTGTAGGTGCGGACCCCTGTGAAAGTTAAAAGGCACAAGTTTTATCTTAAAAAACTCACTTTGGGTTAATTCTAGACGTTTCTAGAAGGAATTTTGACGTGGATTGTTCACTCTGAGGTGGTTCATGCATCCCAAAAGAGAAGGAGCTAATCCCTTGATGAGAGGAGCTATCCCTTTGAAGGAGGGCTTTATCCCTTTGAAGGAGGAGCTAGTAACCCCCCTCCATTGCACTATAAATACAGGCATTGGGCTGGTTGCTGGAGAGGTTAGAAGCTGAACATTTTTTAGGGTAAATGCTGGTGAAATCAAGACTTCCTAGTTGAGCTCAAGAGGAGAGATCACACATCTTTTTGGCTTCATTGGGGAGTGAGTGAAACTTGTCAAAGTAGAGGAGACTTCTTGCTGGACCCTGGGAGGAGCTTGTACAGCGTCAAGGAAAAGGTTGTAAAGTTCTTCTTCTTTTGAATTAATACAATCAAACTCATTTTTCTTAAGTATCTTATGTTATTTGTTTCATGAACTCCTTGACTTTCATGTTAAATATGTTTTATGCAATTGGCTTTTCAGTTGCCATTTAATTTGTTTGCCTTGTTTGTGTTTCCAGATTCACGAAAAGGAGCTCATTTGGATCGAAGGAGCGAGGGGATCCACAAGCTAGCATTGGACCTAAGGTAGGCCCTAAAAACACTTGTTTGCTATTGTTTATCAAAGCATATTTAGAGAAAGATAGTGTCTGGTTGGTTTGCTTGTCATTAGGTCTTCTTTAGATTCTAGGAAGGTCTATCTTGTCCACAAGATCGACTTATTCTGCGTGACACACATCAACATGGAGCAATTGAGCTTGCAGTGCAATGAGGTAGTGACGCAGAATAGATAGATCGTATAGGTGGTGGAGGAAACCTGCCAGATGGTCCCGTAGATGGCCATCCAAGTAGAAGAACTAATGAAGGCACGCGTCCAGGAAATTAGCAGCAGGGGTACGCGAGGCAAAGGAAGAATTGCGAGGGTTCAGCTAGAGTTGAACCTTCAGATAGCTGAACTACAATTGAAGGTGCAGCCTTCAACTCCACTGGAGATTAAGGAACAATGTGCCATCGCGATTAGAACAATAATAGTGGAGGTTAACAATGTAGTGACAGACTGCACAAAGTTGTTTGAGCAGTCGTTTGAGGTTCTCACTGCCCTGTAGGAGGATCCAAGCATACAACACCTAGAGACAGAGGCACACTGAGCTACAACAAAAATATGATGAAGTAAAAGGGACCGCGAAGACGGTTTCCCTTACACAGAGGTTCGCGAGGATGTAGCAGGCGAAAGCACTCAAGGAATAGGTAGATGTTGCTCGCCATAATGAAGCAGTTTTGAAAGCACGCTTATAGTCGTGGATTAATGAAGCATATATCATTACAACATCCATTGAAACAAAGCTTGCGTAGCCACAAGCAACACAGGAAAAGTTTTAGGGTAGCAGTTCAGCCATAGTGGTCACTGAACAACGCGTAGAGGAAGTACAACAGGCAACCGCTCAGTACGTTTCCGATATTGTAGTGATCCAAGCATAATATGGAGGTATTTGCATAAAGATCTTTACAGATAGAGTGACGCGAGGGTGAGTTAGATGCTTGTGTTGGGGGCTTGTTGGGCATGGGATCCCCAAGGGACATTTTGGGGCTTAGAGCCTAGATTTTGGTCAAAAATTGTAGCACCAATGTAAAGACTCCGCATTTTGTGGGCGCGAAGCACGTAGATTGTAAAAGAGTCATAGGGTTGTCTACCCTTAATTTTGTTAATGTAATGTCGGCTGTAGAGATCTACCCATGGTTCACAAACCATGGGATCGTATAAATAGAGCAAGGCTCTAAGTAGTTAAGGCATCCAATCAATCTAAGGATCAGGAGAAGGACGAAGAGTTGAGTCATATATGTGGAGTAAAGTCTATTTTTGGGTCATAGAGTAGGAGAAGGCTCTGCAACTGAGTGCGCAGAGGCCTAGTAGTCCGTAGTTGAGTGTGCGGACCCCTGCAGATGAGAGCACAGGGCGAGTCGAGTCTGTAATAGTTGTAAGTATTAATAAAGAGAAGTTTCATATCAACTCTATGTATTTATTTCCTATTTTATGCATTGACTATATTGGGTATAAATTGCACTTATATTGTTTATATGATGCACGAATGTGTATAATTGTATTGATTAAGTGAATGCAAGATAGAATATCTGTTTACGTGAAGTTAACTAAGATCTGTTAAGAAGATAAGTAAGATACATGGTGTAGTTTGGGGAAATAGTGTAGTTCTCTACCCTAGCAGCGCAAAATCATCTCAGCCCATAGTTAGGGTTGTGCGAAAGACGATTATGACAGATTGCAAAGGTATTGAAGGTTGGAACAAGTGTGCGACGTAACTTGTGTGAATGTAGGAACAGTTGGACTAAATCAACACCACAAACATCTCGACGGTGCAGAAACTTAGTTCCAGCATCCCCCCATACTGCTTTGGGTGAGACTTCAGTCCGCGCTCTACGGGCTGATGCCGAAAAGGCTAGTACTGTAGGGAGTTTTTTGGCTAAATAACTCTGAACCTGGGTCAGGCCCCCTCAAGACAACACCAAGGGTCGAGAGTGCTAATCAGAAAAAGAGTCTCATCCAGAAGCTACTCATCAACACCAACAGGAAGAGAAGCAGAGGGAAGAGAGCAAATCAACTCACCAAAGACGAGTGATTTTTTAGACTTGGTAGTAGTGAACACCAAATCAAATTCTTGGAGGATGAAAATCCACTTAGAATACTTGCCCCCCATCAACTAATGAATCAAGATGTAAGTCATGGGGTTTCACTCGAATATCACAGTTGTAGTGTGGAGGAGAATGTAATTCCAAAACCGTTGAACAGCCTGAACAGCAGCCAAAGCCAACTTCTTGACGTGAGTGTAACATGTCTTGGTATCGAGGAGATTCTGAATAAGGTTGTAAATAATGTGTTCATTACCTTCGTCATCATCCTATACTAGCATGATAGAGATGGTACTAGAGGCTACAACTAGATAAAGGAAGTAATCGCGATGATAGTTCGGAGGGTGCAGGAAAGGAGCATTAATGAGGACACCTTTTAAGTCATCGAATGAATTTTTGGCATCCTCATCGCAAATGAATGGCATTCCTTGTTTAAGAAACCAGGTGAACCTTGAAGCTAGCTCAGTATAGTTTGGTACAAAACGATGGAGGAAATTTTTTTTCCTTGCAGACTTTGCAGTTGATGCAACAAAGATGGAGGGGGTAAATTAACAATAACCTCGAATTTAAGAGGATCAAGCTGAACGCCTTCCTTTGAAACATTAAATTCAAGGAATTGTCTCGATTCGACGTAGAATACACACTTATGTAGATTCAACCGAATTTTGTAGTGTCTACAACAAAGGAAAATTTGCCGAAGATGATCAGGATGATCATGGTGCTTACGTGAATGAGCAGGAAGATCATCCAAATAAGGCTGAACAATGTTCGAAATATCATAAAAATGCATAAGATATTGCTCTTTGAAATGTAGCCCCAGCATTATTAAGGCAAAAATGGATTGTTTTATACATGAAGGTCCCCCATGGACAGATAAAGGATGTCATATATTGATCAGTTGGTGCAATGTTTATCTGGTTGTAACTAGAAAAATCGTCCATAAAGGAAAATATTTCATTCCTAGCACATTCATCAATGATATAGTTTATGAAAGGAGTGGGGTAATTATCTTTAGGACATGCACAATCGAGATCATGATAATCAATGCAAACGTGAATAGTTACTTGTTTCTTTGTCACCAGTACAATACTAGACACCCAATTTGTAAGAGGGATTGGATAAATAAATCTAGCTTTTAGAAGTTTTTCAACTTCACCCTTGATGGTGGCCTCTTTTCTAGGGTGCATTGGACGAAGCCATTGGCGAATGGGTTTCGCATGAGGGTAATTAAAAATTTCGTGCACAACTATACTTGGGTCAATGTTGGGCATTTCTGCATCTGACCACACAAAACCATCTAGGAATTCTTGAAACAGATGAGTATAAAGCTTGGTCTCATCAGGAGAACAAGTTACCATGATATGGACATTTTCAATGACACCAGGCTTGACAGAATTATCAATCAACATCATTTGGGTAATGTTACCAATGTTCCCTTCCGACCAAACTTCATGAGTCATGATCGATGTTTGAAGTGGTAGGGTCAAGAACTGAGAAGATAACTTCTCAAGACAAGTAGACATGACCACCAGGCTAGCAAAGAACGAGGAACGATGATGAGTGTCGTTCCAAGGTACTTCCTTGAGAGACATAACTTCCATGATACTCTCGTCAGAAAGAAAAGTCCCAGCTAAGGGATCAGGAGATTCTGAAGAACCAAGCCACGAGGATTGAGAATACGTATCGAGAGAGAACCTCGAAATAGAATGATCAGAGGATATCGAAGGCGAAGACAAAACAATCTCCACATAATTAATTTCAGTAGGGCTTGGCGGCATAACCTCACCCCATGTATCAACAAGATACGGTGAGGGAATGACCCAAGGATTAGACTTGACCGAGATCATGTTAACAGAGGCAACATGGGAAGGCAGGAGCAGAAAAATACCCATCAAGGTGGGATCTTTAAAACGTCTTGCCCCCACACTCTCATAAGGAGCACCAGTGTACTTGACATAAGGAACATTGCCATCTGAGGATGAAGAGACAAAGAAGAACAGTTGGTCGATTGTGACAATCTTCCCTTGATGGGGAAAATGAATCACATGAAAAAGGGACGACTTTATAGCATGCATGGCATGGGTCCAACTCCATCCGAGTAGAAGATTATAGTTTAGATTAGAGTCAAAAATCTCTACTTTGACATGAACAATCTTGCCCTCCAAAGTAATGGCAAGGTTAGGGAGAACACTGAATAGTCATGAATCGCGTTCGTCAAAAGCTTCCAAAGTATTAGGGGATTGGTTCAGAGTAGGAGAACCAATTGCCTTCCAACAAGCGACAGACATGATGCAGGTAGAGGCACCTTCATCAATGATGGTCCTATGAATGGTTTTCTCATTTATGATCACCTGAATGAGAAAGGAAATTTGATGAGGTAAACATGGAATGTGGTTTTCTAGATCAAAACAAATGAGATTAGAGTTATTTGGATCAATACATCCAATAGCCGACAATAATGCTTTCTGCTCAGACGAACAACTTTGAAGGACCTCAAGAGCAAACATAGCTGAAGGTGCATGGGCCAAATCCTCAACAATATTATAATGTTGGGCGGCACGGGTGTTCAAATTGTACGAGGACTTTCGCAACACACCTTGAGAAGGTAGTTGAATGGCAGAATCAGGATTAGGTCGCTCTATATGGAGAGGACCAAAACTCGACGGGATAGAAGAGGAAGGGGTACCTTCTTTCTCTTTCCCTACTATCAGGGTAGGTGTTTGATTATCTTTTGACTTGGTAGCCACATTGATAGGCGTATTCATCATGAACACTTGCGAACCTGACAAAGTGGATGACTGAGGCTGGTCTACCCTTTGGGTCTACTGGGATATAAAGGGATATTTCAAGACATCAGGGGTCCCTTTGAATAAACAACTAACTTCAAATCATCGAGGACAATCTTTAGTATAGTGATCCTCCTCACAGATGAGGCATGGATATGAAAGCTTCCATTGAGAAGCATCACCAGCAAACGACTTAGGAGGGCCCTGTTTCGGGGCATTGACTTTACCCTTGCCTTTTCCTTTCTTCTTACCTTTAGAGGATTTGTCCACTACGGTAGACTAGACAACGTGAACCTTTGATGTTTTAGTAGGACTAGGTGAAATACGAGAGGAATCACTAGAAGCAGTGTTTGAGATAGACTTTGTTGGCTTGTTGGGGCCTAACCCAGGTTCGGAGCTAATTAGCTAAACAAATCCCGGTACTACTGGCCCTTTTGGAAATACTCTGCAGAGCGCGGACTAAGGTCTCACCCAAAGTAGTATTGGAGGGTGCTAGAACCAGGTTTCTGCACCCTTGATATGTCTGAGAGGTTTGCCTGGTCCACTGTTTGTTCCTATGCGTAGGTGGCTTTGTGCATCTTTTGTTCCTTGCGGACCAATTCCCTGCCTTCCCATAGCCCTAACCAGGGGTTGTACTGTGCTCTGCGCTATTATCCGAGATCTTATTTATCTTCCAGTATTACTTAATCACATTCACCTACTTAAATGTCTTAAGTTATACTTAACAAGATACACATAGTTATAGAAAAATTTCTCTTTATTGATTCTTCCAACGGTTACAGACTCGACCCTCCCTACGCACTCAACTAAAGGGGTCCGCGCACACAGTTGTAGACTACTAGGCCTCTGTACACTCAGCTGGAGAGCCTTCTCCTACTCTATGACCCATAGACACCCTTTACACTTTGACTCAATCACTTAGACTTCTCATCCTTCTATTTCAATTGCAGAGCCTTCTCCTACTCTACGACCCACAGACACTCTTTACACTTCGAATCAATCACTTAGACTTCTCATCCTTATATTCTCTTCGTTCTTCATTTATAGTTATCTTTTACACTTAGAGCCTCGCTTTATTTATAAAATCCAACTGACATTACATTACAAAACTAGGGTGGACAACCCTATGAATCTATCATACTTTTGCGCCCCACGCCCACAATTCATGGAGCTTTTACGACAAGATTTGGTCAACACTTGGGCTTTAAGCCCAAAAACATGCATTGGGGGGATTCCATGCCCAATAGGCCCCCAAAAAAAACATCATGACTTGCCCTCAAGTCACTCTGGTGACGGGGAGATCTTTGCCCGGAGTCCCTCCAACTCTTCTTGGATTGCGGCAAGGTTAGTAGCACACTGAGCTGCTACATGCTGGATCTGCTACACATGTTGTTGTGAGAACTCTGTGTTAGGAGTGCTTCTCTGCATCAGTATGTGCATCCCCTCGTGTGATGGTGAAGACCTCATCGATCCAAGGCTAAACGAACACCTTTAGGACTGCTTCCTTGTGTCATGCCACATCCACTTGTTCTTTCAGTACTTTAGCCTGTTGCATCTGTGCGAGCCTCTAAGTGAGGACCACCATTTGTGCAGTTCCTCAGATGATTTCATACTACTGTTGGAGTTCTCATGCCTCTGTCTCTAAGCGCTAGATGTTGGGGTCCTTCTGCAGATTTGTGAGGACCTTAAGTGATTCTTCCAACATGCCGGTGCAGTCTTGCACTGCACTGCCAATTTCATCCAGTCTCGCTATGATAGTGCTAGCACACTATTCTCTAACTTCCAAAGGGGTGGATGACTATGCCTTTAACTGCATCTCAGCGATATAAAGGTTCAGCTCCAGCTGAACCTTTGTCATTACCTCCCACACCTAACACACCTTTGCTGCTAACCTATGGATGTGCACCTCTGCTGGTATGTCTACTGGGATGACTAGCTTCGGGACGCTTTGGCAAGCGTCATCTATTACCTATACCAGCTTTTGATTCTGCAACACCACTTCGTTGTGCTGCAATCTCAATTGTTCCATATTTATTTTCTGCTCACTGAGGACTTGTAGTGCGCTGCTCTCCCTAGCTCGCAGCTCTGCATTTATCCCATCCTGCAACACATATAAGGTCTCTCACGGGAGTGGAGCCATATTGATACCAAGACCCTTCAGCACGCTAACCCTAGGCTTATCGGCCTCATTTGTTGTCAATAGTGCCCCTTCCAGCAGCACTATGGTATTCGTCATATGCACGCGCAACATCTGGTCTGTCGTTGTTGTTCCAACTGTGAGGCTGGTCAAGAGGGTACCGGCCTGAGGAGGGCACACCTATAATTCTTGCAACTGCACTCTGAGTGCCCCCAACAAAATTTGGTTCTCCTGCATGAAATCTTGGAGAGCCTCAAAGGTCACATTGCTCACTGTCTTGCTGATGTCGTGCAGATCACCCTCGGTTAGGGTGATTAGGTCAATAGACAACTTCGATGCCTTGACCTTCTTACGTGACCCTTCCCACTCTGTTGGGTGCTGGCGCTTCAACTGCATTGATGCAGTTTGTGGGTCCATGCCTCCCTCTTCCATCTGTGCTTCCTCTGCTTCCTACCCCTGCGAAGGCATCGTTTGGCCCTTGCCTACCTTCACTGCTGCCTCCTGTGCTGCTGCTACTGTTGCGGCCTTTTCTTGCTTAGTTGGTTTCTATACAGCGTCCCGCACCACCCGTACTTCTATTGCCGCTATTGCCTCCCTTCTCTTTTCTGCCAACTATGCGATGCGCAGCTTAGCCTCTTCTTTCTTCCTATGTGCCACTGACTTCTCTATCTCCGCAATGTTTGGGGCATGCCACTCTGATAGCCATGTCTCTAGGACATTAAAGATGACATCATCTATGGCTACAAAGGGTAGCTTCCTCCATTTTTTTAGTCAGGTCCTTGCGCACTCTCATATAAATGTTATGCATGTCCGATTTGAATTCCGCAAAACTCTACAGACTGTCATAGGCAGTGGGTGACAGCCATGGCTTACGGTTGATCCCCATTCTAAGGTTCATCTCCATGAACACCCAAAATATTTTATTGTCGCAGACTCTGGTGGCATCCTTTGTGGCCCAGAGCGAAGAATACTTTGCGGCCTCCAATAAACCCTATTAATTATGGGGAATTGACTATCCTCCAGCAATTCCCTAGCCACAAGCACTATGGACAGCAGAAGCCATGCATAGTGGAACGTTTTGCCTTGCTCCTATGCTTCACGGAAATTCTCCAAGAATTCCCTACAGAGGAACATGGACCAGTTAAACTGTACCCCCTCCATGCACTGCTCAGCCAGTGCTACCATCGACACGGGTACTTCATCCGCGCGGCACTTGTGCATAACCTTTCCTGCCAGGATTTTGGTTGCATAAGTAATGATCTGTGCTTGATGCTAGAGATGGAATAGCCCCTCTTCTTCTTTTCTAGATTGTACTTTTTCTTCATGGCCTTTACAATGGCCAATTCATTGCTCTTCCCTCCCGATATGACTGCGGGGTCTTCCCCTCTGCATGGAAGTTGGGAAAAAAAGTGAATCAAGTTTGTCGTGATGGGGATGGGCTCCTCCAACCACAAACACCAATCATGCATCAGGAATAGCAGCTGCATGATGACACAAATGGTTATTGGTGCACGGTGGAAGTGCGACACCCAGAGCAGATTCAGTAGCCCAACCTTTTCAACTCCGTGTAACCACTTTCGTGCCGTGGTGTTCTGCTTGTGCTTCATGAGGTGCCTGATCTCAATGTGAGGGAACTTCTCATGGTCAGTGAGGTCCCAATCTTCGAATTTTAGGCTCAGCACCCATCCCAAGTGCGTGCCCTCAAACATAATGTTGTCTGGGAAGAGCGGGGTCTAGAGTGAGCTCTTGGTCTCGTCTAGGTCCTTGGGCACTTTAGCCTTTCCTTTTCATGAGGGAACATAGGCAGGAAACTTTGTCAGGGGGTGCGCAGGCTAAGTTTCCTCCTCCATGCCTTCATCCTCATCTTCGGCAATGATTAGGTCCTCCAGGTCTTCTTCTTCTTCATTGGTCTCTATGGTGATGGCTTTCCCTTGCTCCTCCATTGACATCTTGGTGTGCAGTGGGTTCCGTAGGGACACACATATGGGGATCATTTCTTGTTTGTCCTTCTTGGGTCTTGGCATGCACAGTGATTTTGGGATTTTTTCCATAATCTCAACACCTTCCAGAGAATCCCCCACAGTTAGGGCCTACGTGGCCTCTTCGGCGGTCATTTCGGTTATGTCCATAACGTCTGCAGTTGTTGCCATCATGTTTGTCTAGGAATCTAGCACTTTCGAACTCAGGGGCTCAATCGACGCTTGGTTCACAAAAATCAAGGCTCTACTCAATGGCTCAATTTGCAAATGACCAAGTGTTTTTTGTTGCTCAGCCCTTTGTGTTTTATAGCACTTTTTGAATTTGAATTCAACCATTCCCCCAAAATCTGGTTCATTAATGCTCCCTTGGCGGCAGATTTTTCCAAATATTGCCCATAAATCGTGTCTTAAATTCCTGCCGTGCGCTACATTTGGTCTCAAGTCAAGCATATCATCATGAAGAGTGGCTTCAAAGCTCACTTTCTAGTCAACCCACGTGGTAGCACTACCCCCCGTGCATGGTTGCAGACCTTGTGACTTTTTGTTTCTACGCGCAATTCTTGTAGAAATTTTGAATAATATGACACTTATTCAACAGAGATTATCCCGATTATACACTATTGCGGAAAACATGCATAATACATAACCTCCTCTACATTGATCATCAATTACAGAAGCAGAAAAAATAACATGCGCACATAGAAGCATCAATCACACATATCAACACAGTATTTTCCCGGGGAAAGCATCTCGCTAAAAACCCCAACTATCTGTATACTATATTGATTGAGAACATGTAACAAACATAGTACAATACTCCTCACAAGTACACAGTACTATCTCCACCTGTTACACACAATACAGCTTAGATCTGATCTCCAAATCTCCTCTGCTTCTTGCCTGCCTCCACTGCACAATACCTGCTGAGAATGAATGAGAATGGCTGATCCAAACTCCTATTTACCTTGTGAAAATCACCCACACTATAAATCACATGAGCAAAAGCTATATTTCACTTGGTATTGGCCCACACTACGCAGATATCATTGGCATAACTCAATCCCATGCATGTGCACAATCTCATGCACAACTGATAGCAATCTCAACCTCTAACACCTGTCTCCACTGAACTGTACATGCACTGAGTTAACTGATGTATTCTTCAGTTGCATTATGAGTTAATAATTAGTGAATTAATTAATAACTAATTCACACAACTCATCACTTAGTCTATTGGCCAGTTAGACTAAATACAACTAGTTCAACTAAGTCAAACTGAACACAACTCCATTAACTGCTCATCCAACTGCAAAGAACTCAACCACATGAGTTCTAACTGATGTCCTGCATGCAATAGCTCAACTGACTCATAAATTTTTTTTCTTTCCTGCTGACAGCTACATGTTCCACATCTGTAGCTCAAACTGAAGTGCTCCAAGAGGATAAGATAAAGTTTATAGTCTAAATATTATTATGAGACAATAATATTTGACTTTTCTATTTTTGACTAGCAGTCTAAAAATAGACTCTGATCACTCCTGCTGTGATCACTCCTGCTGTGATCACTCCTGCTGTAATCACTCCTGCTATGATCACTCCTGCTGTGATCAATCCTGCTGTGATCCAAAAATAAACTTTGTGCCATAATTTGCCTGCGGGCCCACTTAGTGAAGGCGAATCCTTTCCACTAAGCTCCATCATCTTGTTGCAATCTCAACAAGCATTTCTTGTTGCACACTTTTCAACACTCCCTCTCAACAAGAAAGGCGTCCTCTCAAACCCCATCCTATAACTCTGGAATGTTCTGCATGCAACACATCTGCCCG
Organism: Pinus tabuliformis; assembly: GCA_031772625.1. Lineage (NCBI taxonomy): Eukaryota > Viridiplantae > Streptophyta > Pinopsida > Pinales > Pinaceae > Pinus > Pinus tabuliformis. Next base: position 1,926,332,230 of record CM062817.1, on the reverse strand, counting down.
GTCCACTTTGCTCCAACAACACTTGGAACAAAAACACTCCCAACTGACCACTCTGTTGGGCTAGGAACATACTCTGATGCTAAAGATCTACCTGCTGCTGACAATTGCTCCCTCTCTGACATCTGCGCTATTGCAACATCTCCATGCATCTCGCACCATTGCACACCTCTCTGTGCCACCTAGCACTGTGAAAAACACTTGTGCCTCTGGCATTGCTGCAGCCTGCATGCTATGCATTGTCCTAGGATTCCTTGCACTGGCGCTCTCTCTTCTGCTCCATCCTCATCTGTCTCTACCCAATCAGTCAGTTCCTGCTACTCCACATCGGGGCTCCCATAGCAAGGTCTCATCCAAGAGGTTGGGTACCTCAAGGATCTTGCCCCTCCTCCTTGGGACGATCAATCCACATCACCCCACCTCCTACCTAGAGGTATGGCTACATGCGATCCCTCAGCCCACCTGGCTCAAAGTTTCCCCCTACTGGAGGTCTCTGCATGAGTAGATGTCTCTACTCGATCTCCTCTCAGCTTCTCTTGTTGTGGCTGCTCCACAACCACCTGAAGCTGCTGCACTAATCGTGGCTCCTCCACAATCGTTTGAGACTTCTTCTGGCTCTGCATGTTGAGAGGTAATATACACTCCCTCTCAAAAACCGAGTCTCCATCAGTTGCCTCACTGCTCAAGGCTTTGCATGCATGTACTTGCAACTGATAAAGGTTCCTGACTTGAACCCCTATCTTTTGGGTTTCTCTAGTTGTCTTGCTGCGCAGGAAAGCCTTTCCCTCACTGAAGACAACATCATATCCCTTGTCTTCTAACATCGCCACAGAGATAAGATTCTTCTTCAATCCTGGAACATGCATCACTTCCCTCAACCTGAAGTGTTTACTAGACTCCCTCTCAAAGGAAATGGTAACAATACCAATCGCACTGTATCTACCATCATCGCTCATCTCGATGTGCACTCCAAGATCTTTCTCATCCAGATCAAAAAAAAATCTCGATCTCCTGTCATGTGAGAAGATGCACCACTGTCCAAGAACCATACTGATCCCATCACACTTGATACTAAGCATGCGATCAGTGAAAAATCCAGCTCAAACAGCGAGGCTAAGGCCTCTCCCGCTGTAGATCCAACAGCTTTCTTATTTTTCTTCTTTTGCAGACAATCTATGGCATCTCCATTCTCAGCTTTGATGTTTCAGAGTTTATCCTTGAGTGCCATTCCACCAGCTCAAAACTCAACCGTTTCTGATCTAAAATTCGTGAGAACAAAGTATTTCTTGTAGAGAGATCGACTGTATGGGCATTCATCGGATATCTCACCTTCCAAAAGAAGGATAAATCCAGAGGCTACCTGGCCTGATTACAGACTCTGCCTAAAGAAATAAAATGTAAACACTTCCTGAATAATAGATCTGATGATCAATCCTCGCTTTGATATCATGTAGAACTTTTCCTACAAATCAACCAGCTCTGATACCATGTAGAAATTTTGAATAATTTGACACTTATTCAACAGAGATTATCCTGATTATACACTATTGCGGAAAAAATGCATAATACATAATCTCCTCTACGTTGATCATCAATTTACAGAAGCAGAAATAATAACATGCACACATAGAAGCACCAATCACACATATCAACACAGTATTTTCCCGGGGAAAGCATCTCGCTAAAAACCCCAACTATCTGTATATTATATTGATTAAGAACATGTAAAAAACATAGTACAATACTCCTCACAAGTACTCAGTACTATCTCCACCTGTTACACACAATACAGCTCAGATCTGATCTCCAAATCTCCTCCGCTGCTTGCCTGCCTCCACTGCACAATACCCGTTGAGAATGAATGAGAATGGCTGATCCAAACTCCTATTTACCTTGTGAAAATCACGCACACTATAAATCACATGAGCACAAGCTATATTTCACTTGGTATTGGCCCACACTACGCAGAGATCATTGGCATAACTCAATCCCATGCATGTGCACAATCTCATGCACAACTGATAGCAATCTAAACCTCTAACACCTGTCTCCACTGAACTGTACATGCACTGAGTTAACTGATGTATTCTTTAGTTGCATTATGAGTTAATAATTAGTGAATTAATTAATAACTAATTCGCACAACTCATCACGTAGTCTATTGGCCAGTTAGACTAAATACAACTAGTTCAACTAAGTCAAACTGAACACAACTCCATTAACTGCTCATCCAACTGCAAAGAACTCAACCACATGAGTTCTAACTAATGTCCTGCATGCAATAGCTCAACTGACTCATAAAAAAATGTATTTCCTTCTGACAGTTGCATGTGCCACATCTGTAGCTCAAATTGAAGTGCTCCAAGAGGATACGATAAAGTTTATAGTCTAAATATTATTACGAGACAATAATATTTGACTTTTCTATTTTTGACTAGCAGTCTAAAAATAGACTCTGATCACTCCTGCTATGATCACTCCTGCTGTGATCACTCCTGTTGTGATCACTCCTGCTGTGATCCAAAAATAAACTTTGTGCCATAATTTTCCTACGGGCCCACTTAGTGAAGGCGAATCCTTTCCACTAAGCTCCATCATCTTGTTGCACACTTTTCAACAGTTCCCGGGTAGAGTAGTTTATAGTCCCACGCTTCCTTTCAACTGCTTGGAGCACTAAGATTGTACTTCTCTCAGCTAGTCAGGTGACCGTGCCACCCGGGTATGGTTTCCTCTGGTCATCCATCATTGTCCCTAGGAAATACCCAACTTTTCCCGTTACTAGCGGCATCATGTACCTTATCATCTGCAATGCACCACCCTGGTTACTTTGCTTAGTAATTTGCAGTCCAAGCCATGGCATCAAACTGATCAATCTGTAGCAATAGTCCTCAAAGTTGTCAGTGTGATTATCCACACCCTGTCTTATCATACTGGTCTTTTTATCGAGGAAATTTTCCCTTATTTTGTCCCCCAGCTTCTTGACTTCCATGTCCACCAGAGCACTTTTCTTTCTTAATCGTACCCTTCCTTTTTTAAGTTCCTGGAGCCTATAGTTTCCCAGTTGGATTTCTTCTTCCAGGGTTCTGCAAACCTCCGTATCTGTCGATGCTAGTATGCACGGTCCAAAATTTCCCTGTATTATAGGATTTACAGTGGTTCCTTGATACTCAAGCCTTGGGGGTGCTTGCGGGGTCAGGTGCTTGCATGCGGTCTTATACACCCATAGAACTGCTGGTACGCACAAGTCCAAATCATTCTACTTCGTATTGTGGACCTTGTTCATCACTTCGCATACTTGGTTAAAGGCTTCCATGTGGATATCCTTTTGTGCACCTGGTCTTTCCATACTTCGTGGTCCCAACCGGAGTAGTCATTCACGCCATTGTCTTGCCCACACCTGCTTATCAATTGTGTCTCCTACCACGAGTACTGTGTGCATTCCGGCAAGTTTTGTACCATATGCTTGTATCCACCTGGAAAGGTGGGCGCGCGGGCCGTTTCGTCCGTCATAAATTTGAGGTTTCCCGAATCATTGGCGCATCATCCTTAGGCAGTCGCACCAGTATTCAAAACTCTTCTGGTGCATACCCCACCAACTTGCGGGCATAGTACGTAGTACCCATTTTAGAGCATCAAAACACTACTATTCCATTACTTCTCTTTCAAATTTGTTCAGGAATTCATCCACCTCGCTCAACCCGTCATATGTAGGCAGATCTCTTACCTTTGTTGCTATGTAGCACAGAAACCTTGTCATCATGTTACAGTTGAGTGTGGTTACCTCGTTTAATCGGTTCTGCCATCGCTCTATCTCCTTATCAAAATCTGATGTGCAGGAGCTTTCGTGCTCCAATGACATTCGACCATCCGCGGTTCGATTTACCCAATCTTGCTCCCACGCAGTTATCTTGTAGATGCAGTCTAAATCATCATCGTTGTCACAGTCACGCACGAGCTCTGTGTAGCGCAATCCTTCTATAGGGTCTAAAGGTACCACTACGCACAGAGACCTTTTCTCAAAAATCATCTTGCACTTCTTTAGATTTATCACTCCATTCATGTAAGTGGCCCAATCTATTCCCAATAGTGCGGGGTAGGGATTACTATCATCAACAATCTCTATCACTTCGAAATCCACTAGTGCACTTGCTCCTTTGATGTCTACTATGATTCCTTGCAATCTCCCCATAGGTAGGATCTTTTGGTGGTTCACCATTCGCAGTTGGATAGGAGACCATTGTAGCGCAGGCCTGCCCATGCACTCCCATGTCTCCTTTGGCAAGACTTTCACGTCTGATCCTAGATCTAGAATCACTTGGTCCATCTCATATTCCGTGATCTGCGCAGTCAATCTCATCTCCCTTCTTGTTCACGTCGTGTGCTTCCCGAGCTTCCTAGCTACGCGCGGTTCTCCTGGCGCGATCCCAATGCATCTATTTATGAGTTCTTGCAGCCCCTTTATAGCCTTGCTGTCATGCAGCAACTTCATGCATGTCCCCAAGAACGTAGTGAGCATCGATGGGTCTATTTCTAGCTCCAGCTTGTCCTTACTTCCTGAAGTGGAGGCATCAATGAAGCTCCTCTTAGCTTCAATGAAGGTCTCCTGAGCACGCTCCAAATCAAATTTTGGTTCCTTCGTTGGAGCCTTACGAACCCATGTACTTTCTTCAAGATGCTTGCCTTTGTCATCCCCTATCGTAATACCACTTCGAAGCACAATATTTACATTAGGGTCTTCCTCGCGGGACTCAGACCTCATCACGTGTATGTTCTGAGTTGGGGGAGGCTGGAGTACTCCTTTATCGTGCAACCTCGCTATCATTGTGGGATAGTCCTCGATCTCATGATCAAACTGTGTATAATATAAGCATGATGGTTGCGTTGGATTTGTACAATCGTGGGCATAATGTCCTGGCCCTTTGCAATTGTAACATATCAGCTGTTCGCGACCTCTTCCTAGTCCCATTCCACCTCAGCGTCATCCATGCCCCTGAAATCCAGTGCGCGCCATTCTTGCGTTTTGATCGAGGGGTCATGTTTAAGCCTAAACTCTATAGGTAGGAGTCTGATCCATCATCATCTCATAACTTCTACAAGTGTGCTCATCATGGCCTACTGATCTATAGAAATTACATAACAACTGTTGTGGATTCTGCATATACTTTTGTAATAGATAGTAGTTATCTGTAGCATCCTTTCCTCCTTTCTGACAAATCACACACCATAATGCAGGTGCCACGCTTGGTTCTACTTGTGCCTCTGGTCTCAATGGCATTGGTCCTCCCCTCACGAGTTAATTCGCAAACACTGGGCAATGGTCCTTGTCATGCCCCTGGCCCTTGCACTTTATGCACCATACCTCGTCGTGCACTTCTGGACGAGCCATCCTGTCTTGTTTCAAACTCTGCATCTCAAGGCACATGTTTTTCAACTGGGTGTGAATCTACTGGACTCCCAGGTTAGGATCTTGTATCGGAGTCTCTTGTAATCTCATTGTGACCTCCAAAGCATCAACCTGAGTGGTTATCCTTTGTTGCGATAGCGCGTTTTGTAGATGCGGTGTTAATGAGGCTATAAACCATTCGTGGTGTTTGTTAGAGAATTATATATTACAGAGCAATGGAACACATAAAATATTGCAAAAATATAAACACAGAAAATGCATAAACAAGAGAGACACAGATATATGTGGTTCACCCAGTTTGGGCTACGTCCACAGAGAAACAGCCAGTCTTTCTCTTTACATTATCCAACAAACTGAAGAGATACAACCTACAGTAGATCCACTGTAATTCCCTCTTCGCTCTCAATCTCCTCTCTCTTCCTCACTCAGAATACGATGTACATAGACACAATACAATTCCCTCATATATAGCGAGGGGTTGCCTTCTAGAGCAAAAAACCCTAAATTAAACATAACATCTACCGTCAGATCTCTGCCTAATGAACGGCCTAGATTGACTATGAAATTAAAACATTTTATAAGGTAATTTTACATCTATTCTTAGCTTCAGGGGTGCTGCCCCCGATCCCCCCACCAGGAGGGGCTCCCAAAGGTCACAGCCGCCCCCCCTGGACCCCCCATGCAGTGAATATTTTACGGGGCAGCAATGACGAACTGGGGTCCAATGCGGCGATACCTTTGAATAGAGAAGATAATCAAGCTCCACACCCAACAGTGTTGCCCATTTGTTAAGGTCATGTTCGCTTCGCGAATTGTGCACTTCAGTCTTTAATCCAAATCCCATGGGGTTTCGTCTGGTAGCATTGTGATTTCCTTGAATCCAATGATTGACTGTGCCTCCGATTTTGGCCTACTAAATTCCTTGTTTAGCGCAGCTTGGATATCTATTATCCCCACATTTGGATTGTCATTGGAATGCTTAATGTGCCAGGTCAGCGCGTGATCCTGCAGAATGTTGACCAACGTTGCCTTCTTTATATTGTTGTCTGTGACACCCTATGCTTCCCATACAACTTGTACCACGAACCAAAATTGGTCCAGATCTTCATTCCCTACTCCCTTGAACATTGGTAGCTTTATCGCACTAGCCATACAGCTTCGCGGTGGTGGCAGAGGTGGTATGGGCGAAGTCAGGGGTGAAGATGGTGAAGCTGGTGGTTGTGTGGGTGGGGGTGGTATGTGCAGAATTCTCTGCCTTATTAGATTGATCACACTTCTTGGTGAAACCTTCGTGAGCTCTTATTCACCTCCTCGCGGAGGTGAAATAAAGGGGCTAGTTTCTAGTTTTGTGCTACCTTCGTTTCTATAGATTCTCCCACTCCGCGTAGCCCCAAACATTAATTTATTCGCATAACCCACTTTTCACACATTAGCATTTTAATCGAAGTGCTCAAATATTTAATGTACTTACCTCACGGTCCCTTGAGGAAGCGTCGTTCTACCTCACTATAGCTGACTGAAGTATCTACCACGAATTCAGTGATGAATCCCCCTATGATTCAATCGAGTCAATGATCGACAGCACACGTGATCTTATCATCTGATGCTTCCAGTCTGTGCACCAATTCTGGAGTCCACACAATAGGCTTATCGAGTTTACACCTCCCTTGGATATCTGCTAGCTTCGAAATCCACTCATATAACTCAATAGGGAAGGATGCAAAGAAAATTTCATGGATCTCTGTATACAAGTAGCAATCTAACCACTCTTCCTTTGATAGTCGCGGATTCCTATTTTCATGCGCCGCAAACTTGTGAATATTTATGTCCAACCAATCTTCAATTCCTTTCTTTTTCAGATTCCAATGATATGACGTCATACATCTCTATGCAGATCCTGGTCCTAGCAATGGAACCATTTGTTGGCTTGTTGGGGCCTGACCCAGGTTCAGAGTTAATTAGCCAAACAAATCTTGGTGCTACTAGCCCTTTTGGCAATAGTTCACGAAGCGTGGACTGAGATCTCACCTGAAGTAGTATGGGAGGGTACTAGAACCAGGTTTCCACACCCTTGAGATGTCTGAGAGGTTCGACTAGTCCACTGTTTGTTCCTACATGCAGGTGGCTTCGTGCACCTTCTATTCCTCGCGGCCCGATTCCTTGCCTTCATGCATCCCAAACCAAGGGTTGTGCCATGCTCTACACTATTACCCAAGATCTTATTTACCTTCTAGTATTAACTAAGCACATTTTCCTACTTAAATGTCTTAAGTTATACTTAACAATATAAAACATTCATACAAGTTTGCGTAGTAAATACACAATATACTTGTAAATTATATGCAATCATGCATTAACCTAGAAAAATATACACAGAATTATAGAAAAACTTCTCTTTATTGATTCTTCCAATGGTTATAGACTTGACCCTCCCTGCGCACTCAGCTACAGGGGTCTGTGCACACAGTTCTGCGCACTTAGTGGTAAAGCCTTCTCCTACTCTACGACCCATAGACACCCATTATACTTTGACTCAATCACTTAGACTTCTCATCCTTCTATTCTCTTCATTCTTCGTTTCTAGTTATCTTTTACACTTAGAGCCTCGCTCTATTTATACAATCCCATGGTCCACATGTTGTTGGGAAAAGTATCCATTCAGAATGCCCCTATCCCACTCTAAGGTGTGATAGTGCCTTAGCAACAAACAAGGAAAACTACTTGAGTATTCTTCTTTATGAAATGTAAATGAAGAGGAAGGATGTAACTAACCTGTGTCTTTCGCTAGTTTGTTGATCCAATCGCTCCTCTCTTCAATATCTCCCAACTCCCTGCTCCCTTACCGGCCCAGCTTCATCGAATTCCTGCAAGATCACAGAAGAGAGAAACTACACGAAGATATAGATATACATTCATAAAAAGCTCAGGATCAGATTAAGCTAAACATGCCAATATAACAAAACATCACTGATATACAAGCATGCAGAAGAAACTCAAATAATTTTATTGATATGATAAGAAAGTCCAAGAGGAGATACAACCAAGTGAGTCCCGATCCAGCATCTACCTCCCAGCAAAGGAATCCCTTCCTCTCCTCCAACAAAGCATAAATCACCCAATGTACTAATATCAATCTCAAACCAACAGCAATTCTCTGCAAAGTACAAAATTCCAGCCCCCCTGGATCTCTGGGATGAGGGATCCATATATAGATGTAAGCAGAGAGGATGAGTCAGCTTATGTTTTGACTTGTGGCTTCTCTCTGTCAGTTCTTGCTTCCACTTGGAGACTGAGAGCCTCTTACTCATCACTTGGTCGAATTCAGTGAGGCAAGTGTCATTGGAGAAGATTCTGGAAGCTTCCATGGTCTTTCCACCTCGTCGAATGACTCTGCCACTTGTCATTTCCCACTCAACGCACCTGGGTAGTGCATTCAAGTGCGTTGCAACGCACCTAGCCAGTGTATTTGGGTGCTTTGCAACGTAGGCAGCTAGTGGAGCTTCTGAATTGATCCTGATTTGACTAGTTTTGAGTAGTTTTTGGTGGAGAACTTCTAGGAGAAGCTATCATTGGTTGACCTTGTTCCTTTAGGAGCTGTAACAACATCTTTAGGGACTTTGGATCCCTTAGATTATGGACATTTCATGCTTATAGCTGTAAGGCACAAAAATGTCTATAACAGTTGCCCCCTAAAGTATGAGGACGTTTATCGGGTGAAATGCTTTATTAGGAGGATCCGAAGTTCTTTCAATGCTGGGAGAAGACCTGTAATAAGATACAATACAATACATTATTTTTCATACTGTTTTCATGATCTAGCTGAGGCGGGCATTCCCATGCTCAGCTTTATAAATTCATTTTTATGTACATAGGACAGACAATCGTCTGATGGTAGACTGATGATTCTAATGAAATCATCATCCTTTTAGTAGGATGATTATCTGTTCTGCAGCGCTGTACATGTCAATGTATTTATTTTTCCTGAATATATATCACAGCCCGGATGGATGAAACTAGATCCGGGGTCTTCAATCTCGTCCGATCTCCACTCGAAGTACAAGTCGATCCATGTGAGAAATGTTTTGAAGTCGAACATGGAAAGACATCGCTTGATTACCAGTCAATGATGTGAACTGTTAACAAGCGCGAGAGGAATCACCGATAATGATAATGACCCTCAAGGTACTGCAGTACAATTCACGTGGTGTGAATAAAGGACTTGGCATCGAACACAACACAAAATCTTTCGGTCGAAGGTCATTGATGTATACCTGTCGCCGGAAGTGAGAAACTTTCCATTGAGGCATGCAAGCTTCAAAGTACTGAATGGGGTGTTCCTAGATCAACTTCTTGGATAATAAGATGATGTCGACAAGAAGCGATCCGTCAAAGGAGGGCCTTGATGTATCCCACATCAGTGACACAGAACGGAGCAAATGATTTTGATGGAGGTGAAAACAATCTGATGATATATGGTTCAGGGTGGCGGTCATGAAAGAATGAAGTATAATGTATGGCAGTGGATGGGACACGGTTGACTTCTCTGGATGACTTCTCTTGAACATGTCGGCGACACTTATGTGATGGATTGGTAGCATTTACCCCAAAGGTGGATGGTATGGTGAGACCATGGTGATGTGACCAGTGAATGAAACAACCCAACCCGACTCAGGCACGGAGTGGAAGTGTCATGTTCAAGAGCGACTTGCTACCAATAAAGGTTCTTTGAGTTTCTTCCCAATTTTTCCCCAGTCATTGCTGACCAGTACCTCTTTATTTTTGTCAAGCTTGAGGAGGATAACATATGCTTGTTCTATAATTTTCCCTTCGGGCAAACCCATCGCTATGTTTTAACGAGCCTAGCGATAGTGAAACTCGTCCTCGTCTAAAGACAAGTTTGTCGCTATTAATATTTTTAACGAGTCTAATGACAAAGATAACTCGGTCCTTTTCATTTTTAGAGAGTCTGAAAAGGTACGTAAAGTTAACTCCGGAGTTCCTTTTTCGTCATCTAATCCCTTAAGTCCGAAAAAGTATAAAACAATACAGAAGGGATGAATTTTTGATAGTTTTAACGAGCCGAACAAAACAAGCGCTCGATCTTTTTGTGCAGTAATCCCTCAGGTCCAAAAAGATTAAAATCTAGAGGAGGGATAGCACTTCCTGTCGCTTTAACGAGTTGGAAGGCCAAAACTCAGCAATCTTTTCATATTTTACGAATCAAATGAAAAGAGCTTAAAGAAGACTCGTCTTTTGAGGAACGAGTGATAAAATGGGTAGCAGTTGATTCCAGGTAAGGGTTGGAATTTTCCAAGCACGACAGTGTCACAAGGATGGCTATTGAAATCACTCTTCGCAGCTGTTCCTCAAAATGGGTAAACAATCAAATGGAGGTGAATGATCGGCCAATGGAAAAGTGGAGGTGATGGTGCAAACACGACCAAGGCTTTAATGGCTGATAATGTTACATTCACGGTGGTTATTTACTGGAGGATAGTTCATTTTTTAACGAGCTTAAACGCGGGTTGAAACACTTGCTCGATCTTATGTTTATTTTTTAACGAGCATGAACTATGTGCTAAAACTGCTCGATGCGGGTTTATTTTTTAACGAGCTTGAACCCTGCAGTAACACTGCTCGTGATAAGTTTGCATGCCCCCAGCATAATAACGCAAATCGAGGTGCATGCCCCCCAAGCTTCATTGCATTCAACTCGGTGGTTGGAATGAAGGTTTACCTTTGAGATTTGAAAAGGGGATTTGTTTCATTTTTTAATGAGGTTGACACAGTAAAAGAACTATCCTCATGACTCCTTGTTTCATTTTTTAACGAGGTTGACACGAGATAAGAACCGTCCTCGGAGCCCACTGTATTTACAGTATTTGATAGAAAATCGAAAACTGAAGGATGATAAAGGTCATCTTTAGTATCTTCTCCACAATCCGGGAGAAGGGAACGATGGTGGGAATCATTCCATGGCGCCCCGTCAATTACCATTGATTGAATGATTCCTCCGTTTGTAGAATGTACAAGTGACGAAGGATTTGAAGAGGTGCCATTTTCCTTAGACCTATCTATCCAAACACTCGATGAGTGTTGATTTTGGTTTGCCCCCCAGGCTAAGAAAATTGATTGCTACAATATTTCTATTAGGGCGATGATCCATGCTGACAAAATGTTTAGGAATCTTCTGAATCCATTAGATATAGAAGATTTCATATTGTAGGTTTCCACTGTGGCCACTTTCGCCAGATTACTTGGAGGCAGTAGGGAAAAAGTACCCATTAAGGCAGGGTATTTTAGGAGGCCTATTCCAATATTTTGAAGCGGATGATCGCTTCCATGGATCATTGGAATGCTTCCCGTAACTTGTGAACTGTTGGGGAGAAATGTTTGTTGGTCGATGATTGTAATTCTTCCTTGAAAGGGAAATGCAATCTTCCTGAAGTAGGTCGACACAACTGCGGCCATGGCATATATCCAGGGCCTTCCCAGTAGGATGTTGTAATCGAGGTTTCCGTCGATTACTTCAACATCAACTTCTACTGTTTTGCCCCCTAGTTCAACTTTCAAGTTACTTAAAATCCCGTATGGAGTGTATGATCGTCCATAAAATGCTTTTATCATTGTTGAAGATCGCGACAAGGGTGGTGAGCCTAAATTTTTCTAGCAACTCATCAACATAATACATGTGGATGCCCCCTCATCAATAATTGTTCGATGAACAGTTTTGTTGAGGGCTTTCACTCGAATAAGGAAAGCTAGTTGAGCTGGTAATTGAGGGTCATATCCTTTATGATCAAAGGCCACCAGATTGGAATCCATTGGGCCAATCCCACCTATTGCTGATAATAAAGCTTGCTTTTGGGAGGGGCAATTTTGCGGTACCTCAAGTGTCGACATAGCGGATGGCGATTGGGCCAAGTCCTCTACTATATTATATTCCTGTGCTACTTTTGCACTAGGATTAAATGTCGATTTGTGTACTACTCCCTTTGGCGACTTTATCATTGGTTCAGGAATGATGGGTGGCACAACTTCAGTCAAAGTTGTTGTCGAACTACCAGGTTGTTCATTAGCCTTGTTATTTGACAGCTGTGGATTCCCGTAATCTTTATTCCTTGTCAAAGAATCATTTTGCTGCTCTGAGATAGACAACATAAGAACTTGGGATCGAGAAGCATTTTGATTAGCAACCAGTTTGGTTCCCGGGTTTGGAAACAGATCAGTTAATACTGCTGAGGTTTTCGAACTCTTAAAGAGTTTCTTAACTTCAGCGTTATGTGGACAATCTCTCGTCCGATGATCCTCATCGCATATATGACACCCTGCAGGGGGTTTCCTTTTCCCAGAAGGGTTTGCAGAAGCTTTTTCAGGAGATGGCTCATCCTGCTTCTTTTTTCTCCCTTTCTTTTTCTTCTTGCCCCCTGGTTGCTTCAGTTTTTTGCCCTTGTCGATCGACATGGCATTTACTTCCGAGGCAAGAAGTTCCTCATTTGCATTTTGACTGGAAATCTTACGGGCCTTTTTAGATGTAGCCTTTGTTGATTTCGTGTCTGTTGCGCCAATCATGCCATCGCCAGCATGCGAGTCATTGTTTGATTTAGGAGGAGGAGGAATTGAGAATTCCGGTCTAGGGGCGTCAGGTATTTTGTCGTAGAGCATGCCGGACTGAGTATAGATCAAGTCCAGATATTGCACACGAGCGATGACTTGCTCTTCCGTTACGACTCCCCCCTTTGCCACATCTTCCGTGATGGAAGGTAATAATGACTTGATAAACCATTCAGCTAATAGCTGATTGGGAACGTACGTTTTTACCATCCTGCGACGACGTCGCCACTCATGTATATGATCAGATATGTGAGTGGCCGTTGTCTATTTGAAGTTGGTAAGGAGTTCTGTTCCCGTTTCATACCTTATTGGTAATTGAAAATGGGTTAAAAAGGTTGTGGCTAAGGTACTGAAGTTGTCGAACGAAGCTCTAGGCAATTCAATATACCATTTTTCCGCTGGACCCGTTAACGTCCTCTGGAAGAGGCGAAGCCTTATCGAATCATCATTGAGGGTGTTTGATGAACACCATAGATGAAATGTCATCACATGATTCGATGGATCTTCACCCGGATTTCCATTAAATTTAGGAATATTTAACGGAAGTTTATGCGGAATCGCTGGCCACCAAGGGGCATAAGCAATTGGATCATTCGTCAGCCGGTTTAGATCTGGTAATTCTAGAGTTGCTACAAAGGACAACTTTTGATTCAGGTTAGGCGAAGCATACCTAGGATAAGATGGAATCGCCTGAGCAATGGGTCTTTGCATACCAGCATAATGTATTTGATGTTGGCAACTTTGACAAGGTTGATGGGCATAACCACTATAATATGGTTGTTGATAACCGCTTTGGAAATGCAGTCGCCCATTACTTACAAAGACTTGTTGCTCAGGTCCTTGATATGATTGCTAGAATTGCGATTGTTGAGATTGAACCAGCCCTGGTTGTTGGACCATTTGCTGTTGTCCAATACCGGATGATTGACCAAGATGAGGAGTCATAGTACTTGTTTGAGCCTGAGTTGCTCCAGATAAGGAGTCACTAACCTGAGGTTGTGATTGAGTCGTCGAGACAAGAGGTTGTTGTATTGCAACCTGAGAAACTTGGGGTTGACATACAACAGGTAACGCTTGTACTTGTGATGCAGTCACCATAGCAGGTATAGTGGGAATATTCGACACAGGGTGGACTGGTTGCATTGAATATGCAACCCTTGGTTGCTGAGGCAGTATTGGTACCCAACCGCTGGATGTAATTCCAGTTTGACCTGAACTTTGTTGTAAACTCCCATATGGTTGTTCTCCGGGAGGGAACAATGAAAAGGTATACTGCCCTCCATATGGTGGAAATCCAGTATTTAAAGGGTATATTGGCCTTTGAAGACACATTGGATCGATTTGTTGAGTTTCAACATAAGAAATACCAGATGATAATCCAGATGAAGAAATAGGAACTAACCATGTCGTCGAAGCAGTCCCTGATGGGACTCCGACTTGTTGTTGATAACTTGCCGGGACAGATGGTATACCATTGAACATCATTGGAGTAGCAGTAGGAGGCTTTGCCACTGTTGCGTCAGATGACACATTCCTGGATGTCGACGGTTGTTCAGACATATCTAGTCTATCCAAAAGATTTTCTAGCGATTCTACAAGAACTTGTGAAGAACTTCGAAGTTCAACGAGGGAAAGGTGATGATTATTCCGTTTAAAATAAATTTTTAGATGCTTTGACACAACTTATTTTTTCAATTTTTAAGAGTCGAGAAAAAACAAAAGATGACTCTAGTCTCCTTTGATTTTTAATGAGCCTGAAATGACAAGTGCTCAGATGGACCTTTTCTGTTAAGGAGTCTGAAAAGGAACGAAAGGGACTGCTCTGGAGTTCTAGGTAGAGGGTGTGCCAAACCAATCGCAAAACTGCAGAATACTTTTTAGGGTACGAGCGGTCAATCTTCCCGAATGCTGTGTTTAGTGCATTGCGATCAGTAGGGCAGCCGACACGGCTTCCTATGGATAAAGGGTTTATGCCTATAGGGGTCTCCCAATATATACTCGATGGTACGTGGGAGCACAATCCGTACTGGCACTTATCGTCTCTCAGGAGGAATCACCCAACCATCAGTGAGGCCGACAGTCACCAGGTTTTACGACGCCGGAACACGTCTCTAGCCTAGACCTCTATGTTGTGTGTTAAGTTATAAAGCGTTGTTAAGTTCATTCAATTTATTTTAGGTTGATCTTTCTTAGAAGTTTGCCTTTTTGGATCACCACGAGATGTAGATACAATTCCTAAATGCAGTCTAAAGATGATAAGCAAGCTTTTATCTCTTTTCAACAATGAAAATCCTAGCTACAAGGGGAAAAGAAAGACACAAACTTTTCTCAAAGAGCAAAGAGAACACTGTAAATGCACTTTTCCTAAATCAAACCATACAAACTATCATTATGAAAATGCACACATGCATGTATTTGTTTTCACTTTCTTAATATTGATGCCTAAAAAGAAAGTTGTTGTACAAATTTGAATTCGATTTCAAGTGAAAACACAAACAAGTTTCTTTTTGAAATCAAAAAGACGATTACAACACTTTATGATTTTGAAGTAAACACTTGTTTCGACACTAGAAATTCACAAATTCAAACCAAAAGACAAAAGCAAAAGCGCAATCAACTGTCAACAGCAAACAAACTTACTCCTAAGATCAAAACGACACTTACGACAGGTCTAGATCTAAGGGCGACAGTATGACTAGTTTAATTTTGTAATGGGAAACTGCAAATGATGTAACAAATACACAAAAACAAATACAGTTTCTTTTATACAACTGAGGCGGAATTAAGGCAAAGAAAAGGGGTTTTCAGATAGGTACACACACTGATAACAGGCTGCAAAAAAGCAGAGATAAAACTGAACACAAGGATGCAAAGAACCACAGCTGCACAGGGCAAAGGCTGATCAGCGGACCTGTTGCACAGAGAAACTGAATTGCAGCGTAGGTAGCCCTCTCGGGACCTGAGTTGAAATGCAGAGTCCCTTCACAGAGCCTGCGCTGAAGTAGAAACGAGAATTGTCTCTGGGTTCTGGGTCACGGTTTGCAGTTTGATCTTAAGGTTTTTTGCCGGATAAAAGCTATCAATAAGGTACAATTAGGAGGATGATTTAAAGGAGGACTAAGAGCTATCACAAAGGGCAGTTAGAGCATTTGTGGATCAGCTGTTCAGATCATAAACAGGCCCAGTGAATGGACTAGAGTAGCAGATCTCTACTTTGCATTTGTAAATGGCAAATGTAGTTCGATTCGCCACTCCTAAGTTTATGAGAAGAACAACCATAGAAACACAAATAAACTAACTAGATACGATCCCCAGTGGAGTCACCAATTTGTTGTTGGGAAAAGTATCCATTCAGAATGCCCCTATCCCACTCTAAGGTGTGATAGTGCCTTAGCAACAAACAAGGAAAACTACTTGAGTATTCTTCTTTATGAAATGTAAATGAAGAGGAAGGATGTAACTAACCTGTGTCTTTCGCTAGTTTGTTGATCCAATCGCTCCTCTCTTCAATAGCTCCCAGCTCCCTGCTCCCTTACCGGCCTAGCTTCACCGAATTCCTGCAAGATCACAGAAGAGAGAAACTACACGAAGATATAGATATACATTCATAAAAAGCTCAGGATCAGATTAAGCTAAACATGCAAATATAACAAAACATCACTGATATACAAGCATGTAGAAGAAACTCAAATAATTTTATTGATATGATAAGAAAGTCCAAGAGGAGATACAACCAAGTGAGTCCCAATCCAGCATCTACCTCCCAGCAAAGGAATCCCTTCCTCTCCTCCAACAAAGCATAAATCACCCAATGTACTAATCTCAATCTCAAACCAACACCAATTCTCTACAAAGTACAAAATTCCAGCCCCCTGGATCTTTGGGATGAGGGATCCATATATAGATGTAAGCAAAGAGGATGAGTCAGCTTATGTTTTGACTTGTGGCTTCTCTCTATCAGTTCTTGCTTCCACTTGGAGACTGAGAGCCTCTTACTCATCACTTGGTCGAATTCAGTGAGGCAAGTGTCATTGGAGAAGATTCTGGAAGATTCCATGGTGTTTCCACCTCGTTGAATGACTCTGCCACTTGTCATTTCCTGCTCAACGCACCTGGGTAGTGCATTCAAGTGTGTTGCAACGCACCTATCCAGTGTATTTGGGTGCTTTGCAATGCAGGCAGCTAGTGGAGCTTCTGAATTGATCCTGATTTGACTAGTTTTGAGTAGTTTTTGGTGGAGAACTTCTGGGAGAAGCTGTCATTGGTTGACCTTTTTCCTTTAGGAGCTGTAACAACATCTTTAGGGACTTTGGATCCCTTGTATTATGGACATTTCATGCTTATAGCTATAAGGCACAAAAATGTCTATAACACCACAGACCATGGGTAGGTCTATCCAGCCAACATTACATCACAAAACTAGGGCAGACAACCCTGTGACTCTATCATACTTTCGTGCTCCGCGCCCACAATTCGCAAAGCTTTGAAAACAAGATTTGGTCAAAACTTGGGCTTTAAGCCCCAAAACATGCCCTGGGGGGACTCCATGCCCAACAAACTTTTGTTTGGAAGAATATTTTGCAGGGGTCTCAACATTGAACCAATTAATCCACCAATAGGAGGGGTAGGCAGAGACTTGAATGTCACCAGATTAGATGATGATATGGGTTCATTGGGTAACATATCATATAACATGCATGATTGTGAATAGATGAGGTCTAGATACTGGACACGTGCGATGGATTGTTCCTTAGTGACACATCTACCCATAGCAATGTCCTCAGCAATTTTGTTGACAAATGATTTGGTGAACCTTTTGGTCAACAATTGATCATCAATCTCAAACTTGATCAGGTGACGTCAACATCTCCATTCATGGATGTGATTGGAGATGTGGGTCACAATGTCTTGCTTGAGTGACATTAGCAGATGGGTGACAGTTTCATAGCAAATTTGCAACTAGAAATGTGTGAGAAAAGGCATAGTGAGAGTGTTAAAGTCATGATAGGTACTTCGAGGTAGTTCAATGTACCACTTGGCTGCAGCACCTGTAAGAGTTCGTTGGAACAGTCGGAGATGAATGGAATCATCAATGTAAGAATTCGAGGAGCACCATAGGTGATATGTCATCATGTGGGCTTGTGGATCCTCTTTCACTTTTCCTTCAAACTTTGGAAAATCGCTCGGGATCTTGGACGAAACTGGAGGCCAGTATGACGAATGAAGAATTGGATCATTTGTAAGTCTAGACACATCTAGCAATTCTAATGTGGCCAAGAATGGAAATTGGGTATTGAAAGGAATTTTTGGCCTATATGCATGCCCAGCTTGTTGAACCCATCCCTGCTGGTAAGGATTTTTTCCCCATAGTGGATGGTTTTGTCCATATGACATTTGATTTTTCCCCCACTGTAGGTTACCTTGCCCATAGGGAGGATTCTGACCTTGGTAGCCTTGAAACTATCCAACCATAGTCTGTTGATAAGAAACATACGGGTTAAAAGGATGTTGAGCCTGTTGACCTTGGACATATGGATTTTTCACCTGTTATCCCTGGGCATAAGGGTTTTAAACCTGTTGCGCCTTAAAAGAAGGGTATTGAGCCTGTTGCCCTTGGACATAAGCATTTTTCACTTGCTGCCTTTGGGCATAAGGATTTTGGACCTACTTCCCTTGGACATAAGGATTTTGAACGTGTTTCCCTTGGACATAAGGATTTTGGGCCTGCTAATGTAAGACTTGACCATGGCCTTTCCCTTGTAAAGGTTGACCCTATTGATATGAGTATAAGGGTTGTTGTTGCCCGGGTTGACCATGTTGTTGCAAGGTGTTACACAGTAATTTGTCACTGCCTTCCTGTCAGTCACCCTGCTGTGTCAATCACTAAGCTTCATGCCTTCTGAACTAGCCCTAAAACCCCCTTTTTTCAAGGTTCTATGTATCAGCGCGTCTGTTAGAAAAATACCCGCGATGACTGGCGCTCCATAGTGCATTCCGCGCGCTGCCAGCACGGAAGAACATCCCTTTCCCGCGCTGGCGAACATCGCACCTTTCCCGTGTGCTTCCGCGCTGACACGACTGTCCCAGTTATTGAGATGCGCCGACAGCGCGACAGTTTCCTCATTATCCGCGCTGATCCAGTTTGGGCGAATTCGTTCAAACAACCAGCCTTCCAGATAACTCCAGGCTTGGTTGTTAGCTTTGTGAATGTCGACTCCCTTCTATGGCATGTCTGTTCGACCCTTTGCAACCACTTCCCTTGAAGATAAGCTCATCCTTCCACCTTTTTAGGAGGCTCCTTCTCCTATATATACTTCCACCATTACCATGAGCAGCTAGTTTTTGGATAGTTAGACTTAGCTTGGAATAGCTTGGATTGTGCAGAGCTTGTAGTGCTCAGATTGCTGCTATAGGTGTGGTGTGCTAGGTGTGGAAGTGACTGATTGCTTAGGGAAGGTTGTTTTGTGTTATTTGTGTGAGAGAGAGAGTTGTTTGTCTTGGGAGAATCATCCTCAAAGGTGAATGCTTGAGATACATGCTGACTGGCCCCTCCTGAGAAGGTTACCGACGTCAGAACATTTGGTTGTACTCTTCTCTATTCTGATTAATAATAGATGACTGCTATTATTGTTCCATTCTCATTTGTCTATGCAATGGTTAAATGTGAATTACATCTTTTCTGACTGATGTATAGTTGCTTTTACTAGATTTTACGCTTGTGTTTGTTTCCGCTTCGTGTGTGCAGGTATCTATTCGCGGAGATCGCGGAGGATTGTGACCAGCCAAAGCGGAGGAGCGAAGGCAACATCTCTTCGTCAAACGACAGCGCAGGAATCCAAGTAGGTGCTCTTTACCTCTTGTTCAATTGTAACTAGGAACATGCGTAGCAGCATTGTGTGATTGTTGCTAGACCCTTGCTGGGCTAGTAGGGATCGCCTCTATCCGTAGAGGGGATTTACCTCTCCAACAATTTGGCGACTCCGCTGGGGAGCAGCCTTTTTGTCTCTTGAGTCCATCTTTGTGTTTGAATTTGATTGCTCTCTTTTTGAAATTGGGGATTAATTATCAGTCTTTTGCGTTTCCTGGGTTGATCTGGGAGATGCCCCTGTTTGATTGAAAGATTGGCTGTTTTGATTTGGGAGTTTTGATTTGCCTGTCACTATTTTTGAGCTCCATCGCGGATTTAATTTTTACAGTCGCGCTGACATCGCGCTCACCCTTTTTCAACATCATGTTCATCGCGTAAATACGCCTAACAGTCGCGACGATCCTGGAAAATTGGATCAACGCGGAAAAGACGTGTATAGTCGCGATGTCAGCGCCACTTGCTAGCTTTCTACCCGCGCTGACCTTGGGTTTCTAGCTTAATTCCGCGACGACTGTGTTTTTCTGAGATCAGCTCGGTTTTTTGGGCAAAAGTCGCGCTGACAGCTCGAGTGGTCTGTGTAAAACTTGCGCTGACATGGGTTTTTAGTGTAAAACTTGCGCTGACTCCTGAAAAGTTGTTTTTATAACTTTATCTCCTGAATTCATCAATCTTTCTTATCCCCTGTGGTTTCTTGTCCCTCATTAGCTTGTTTTGATTGCTTTTTGGTTAAGGGATGCTCTCTCTTTGATTTCATTCGAGTGACTCTTGTGTTTTTAGACCATGTGACCTAGCCCTTTAGAAGTTTCATCGAGAAACCGTTTGCTTGGGTTACTTGTCTATTCAACATTCATCCACAACCCTCTTATTGATTTGCTTGAGGCTTTTTCACTGCTTGTTGCTGGTTGATTTTTAGTGTCGATTATTGAACCACCTTTTTTATGTTGATTCGATTTCTTCACTACCAAGCATAGATTACGATTGTTTGGATCGATCAGTTCACATTCGCTTCCTCCTTGCTTGCAATCCTTGCTTGTCTTGCCGAGCTTAGATCACATAGCTCGTGCGGAACTTAGTTTTCCTTTTGATTTGGAAGCCTTCTTTGGATGTTTTGGGAACTTTGTGTGCTTTCATTAAGTGATTTGCTTGGTGTTCCGGTTCCTCCAAATTCATTTAGATGCTTTGTGCCATTGGAAGAAAATCAAACTAGTAGCTTTGCTTTAAAAATTGAAAAGGAAAAGAACATTTCATTGATTTACATCTTCAAAAAGAAAAAGTTTCCTTTCCTCGCTTTAGTTGCATTAAGTTGCTTGTTTGCTTGTACTTGTTTTGTTTGATTAAAAATTCCTTGCCCTCTCGTAGCTAGAATTCATCGAACAAAACGGAATTTTTTGGCATATAGATTGCATCTAGGTAATTGTGAGCGAACATACGATAGAGCTTGAAATCGAAACTTAATCTCAAGATCAACTGTAAAATGAACCAAATGAATCTAAAAACGCATTGGAACTAAACGCAAATATCTAGAGGTCTAGGTTAGAGACGTGTTCCGGCGTCTTTAAACATAGTCACGTTTGTTTCACATTAGGTTGGGTGATTCCTCCTTCTGTGACTCGATAGTGGTCTAACACGGACTGCGCTCCCACGTACCGTCGCGTATATAGGGAGACCCCACTAGGCTTTTATCCTTTATCCATAGGAAGCCGAGTCGGCCGCCCTACGATTCGCAATGCAGTGAACACAGCATTCACGAAGATTGACCACCCGTACCCTAAAAAGTATTCTGTGGTTTTGCGAAAAGTCTGGCACACCTTTTACCTAGATTCTCCAGAGCAGTCACTTTTGATCCTTTTCGGACTCCCTAAATGAAAAGGTGCCTGTGAGCGTCCTCTCACTTCGTGCTCATTAAACATTCGAAGGAGACTGGAGTCATCTTTTCGTCCTTTTCTCGACTCTTGAAACATGAAAAGGTCAAGTTTGGTTCCTGTGTCTTAAAATTTTATTCGGCCACGATAACATCACCTGATTAGATCTCGTGTGCGTTAGCTTGAGTAGGTTTCATTTTCGTTTGCTATGGCAACCTTTCCGGGATTCACTAACCCAGGTTCCCCCTCTGGTGGGAATCCAGGACAATTCCCTCCTCTCGGGAATGTCGGTGCTCCGTATATGGCAACATTATCCCTTCCAGGGTTAACTGTTGGGTTGCCTGTTTGGTTGTTTTCAACCTCTTTGGTCCCTACCGTATCGGCTGTTAGTCCATCAGTCCCTCCACCTGAACAACATCATGTTGATCCTAAGGTGGACCTCTCCCCTTCGACGCCTACTTCTACGTCCTCATCTTCTACTTCGCCTGGTGAAAGTCTCGATTCGAGTAGCCAGGTGGCTAAGAAGAAGAAGAAGAAGACCAAGAAGAAGAAGTCCCCTAAGGGAGAGGCTACAAACACAATTGTTCCCCCCTCGAGTACACCTGAAGTCGGTTCACCTTCTGCTCCTCCGCGGAAGGTTAAGTTTCCTTGTCGATTATGCAGGGAGGACCATCTGCTTCGTGATTGTCCTGGCATTCCCAGGGTATTAGAAGTTTGGTCTCGCGATCCGGCCCGCCCTTCATCGTCCACTTATGATCATGGCGATGCTACCTCATCAGTTGGGAATGGTAAGGAGAAAGGGAAGTTTCGAATCCCCTGTCGACTTTGTGAAGGCAAACATCCCCTTCACCTTTGTCCTCTCATGGATAAAGCCTCTGCTGTGTTGGAAAGTCTTGCTGCTCCTCCGAATCCATTTCCCGCTGGTTATCAACGTCTTTCCACAGCTGTAGATCGCGCCCCTGTTGACAAAGAGATCGCTTCAGATTCCCCTTTTTTCCAGGCCCCTCTTCCCGAACCTGGCTGTTCCCAGCCTGTTCCAGACCCGTCGTTGGTCGGGAAGGGTGTTGATTCGAGTTCACCTCCTCTCAAGCACTCTGTTTCGGAAGAGAAAAATTCTCATGTTCTTCTCGTCTCCTCAGATTCTCCTGAGCTTGATAAAGGTTCCCCTAAAACCTCTCCGGAGAATTCAGAGTCGGTTCTTTCCGAGCAGGGGGGCAACCATATGGTTCCCCCACCAAGTAGTTCGGTCATTTCCTTTGATTGGAGTCGTTTGACTACCCCTCCCCTTCCATCCCACGTGCCTTTCTGGGTCACCGCCTATGCTTGCAATAAGGCGCTGCCCGGCACTGTGTTAGACGAAGGAGCATCGGTTAGTCTCATGCCCGTTACTACTTGGCGAGCTTTGGGTTCCCCATCGCTTGTACCTGTCGCACCGCATCTCACCGCGTTTGATGGAGGAACGAGTCAGCCATTAGGGATCCTCCCGAAGTTTCCTATTACGTTGGGAGGCAAGACTGTCTATATAGACGTCTCGGTTACCCAAGGTTCTTTAGACTTCAGTCTACTCCTTGGTCGTGATTATGTGTATGCCATGGGAGCCCTTGTTTCTTCACTTTTCCGTGTGATCTGCTTTCCACACGACGGAAGAATCGTGACGTTCGATCAATTATCGTTCGTTCGTCCACAAGCCCCTCCGGCGCACTCATCCTTCCCTCCTGGCTTTCTTCCACAAGTTGCATCTGCCTCACCGCAAATCAACTACGTGGCCACCTACCCCGTGCCCGTACCCAGTGATGACACCATCGTGCATAGTGTCCTGGGGGCATTAGGTCTTGATTTCCAAGATGCCGGCCTTTCCTCCGGAGCCACTTTCTTGGGGGCCTCCACTTTCCGTTCATTATGATGAAGTCTGGATGGAGCACAGTTCCTTGTCTTGTGTCAAGCTCGCTCAAAAATGAAACAAGGCGTTCCGAGGATAGTTCCTGATCTTGTGTCAAGCTCGTTAAAAAACGAAACAAGGTGGTTGGAGCATAGTTCTTTTCCGGTGTCAAGCTCCTTAAAAAATGAAACTGGGTCTAGCCGAGGATAGTTTTGATCTTGTGGCGACCTCGTTAAAAAATGCAACAAGGGTTATGAGGATAGTTCTTTTACTGTGTCAACCTCATTTAAAAAAATGAAACAACTCCCTTTTCAGATCGAGTCTTTGATTAAGATCTCGTAACAACCCAAGTCGAGTCTTTCATCGATCTCGAAAGTGAACCTTCATTCCATCCACTTTGTCGAATGCAATGAAGCTTGGGGGGCATGTACCTCGATTTGCATTATTATGCTAGGGGCATGCGAACTTATAACAAGCATAGTTTTTCGTTTCAAGCTTGTGTAAACATGAAACCAAATCCAAGCAAAGTTCTCCACGGTTCAAGCTTGTGTAAAAATGAACCCATACCCGATTTACATCTTGTGATTGCCATTTTTATCCGCTGAATTCTGCTAGATGAGCCTTGGTTGTTTCATTCCATTGCTACCATCTCTTAGGCCGATCATATACTCTCACTTGGTTGTTTATCCCTTCCTGAGGAACCGCAGCGATGAGTGGTTTTGTTAGCCAGCCTCTTGACCATTACATGTTTTGAGCAGTTCCACCATTACCGGAACCAGTTGCTACCCTTTATACCACCCGTTCCTCTAGGACGAGTCGCCTTTAAGCTCTTTTCTGACTCGTAAAATATGAAAAGATTGCCGAGTATTTTTTCCTTTTTGACTCGTTAAAGAGAATAAAAATGGATGTCGTCTTTGAGCTCTTTTCCGACATGAAACAAGAAAAGATGGCCGAGCCCCCTCTCGACTCGTTAAAGAAATGAGAGGCGGTCGCCTTTAAAGCTCTTTTTTCGACCGTTTAAACTAAAAAGATTGCCAGGTGTTTGTCGTTTCGCACTCGTTATTGGCTCCAAAATGACGTACTTCTGACCGCTTTTTTACTTTTTCGGGTCGAAGTTACTATTTACGAAAAGTACTCCTCGATCGTAATGGTCGGGCGGTTCTTTCGAGCATTGTTTTATACTTTTTTGGGCTCGAGAGACACAACTGTACGAAAAAGGACCCCCCTGGAGTCTTCTTTTCTGCTGTCTTTTCAGGCTCTCTAAACAAGAAAAGACGCCGAGTTTTTCCTTTGTCAGGCTCGTTAAACACTTGATGACATCGGGTATTGTCGAGATGACACTCTTCAAGCATATGCTATCCCCGTCAAGCTTGTCATCCAAAAATAACCGGGGTACCTGCCAGAAATGGTGGGGAAAATGGAACTGTAATCGTAGTCGTGTCGGCAGTATGTCACTCTTGAACATGGCACTCTTTTGCTTCGTGTCTAGGTGGGACCATCTCGTCTTGTTTTTCACTGGCCTCCGTGGGTTTGGGTTATCCTATTCGACCTCTAATCTACCCATTGCCATCATCACTATACCCTTTGCTCATTTTATGTCAAATACTGCCAAACCCGCCATAGTGCCGCCGATATGTTCAAGAGAAGTTGACCTCTGCAATAATACAACCTCATCAGCTATCTCACACAAATCTTTTTTCCTCTGTCTCGCGTCGATGATGTGGGAATCATTATGGCCCACCTTCGATCAAGGTCACTTCCTGTCGACTTCGGCTCATTATCCGGGAAGGTGACTTAGAGACTCCCTTCGGGTGCCTTAGAGCCTGCATGCCCTAATGGCAGGTTCTTCGTGTTCGACGTGAGGTTTACATCATTGGCCTCCGATCGAATGATTCCGTGGGTGTTCGACACCAGCTCATTGATTCACATGCCGCGGATTGTACCTATAGTACCTTGAGGGCCATTGTCATTATTGGTGGTACCTCTCGCGTCTGTTAACAGTTTTCACCATTGACTGGTAATCAGACGATGTTCATGCATGTTCGACTTTGACTCATATATTCACATGTTTGAACTTGTACTTTGTTCGGATCGGGACGGAGCGCAAGACCCTGGATCCGTGTCTGTTGTGGGCCAGGTTGTGATTTTGTGGATGATCATTACATGACTCATTGATGGATGGTTGCGCCCATACCTGAGTCTTCATGGATGGCTGCGACCATACCTTATCATTATTATGGTCTTTTTAGCTGGGTGGCTGCGTCCATTCCACAGACCTTTTCGCATGTCTTTTGGATGGCTGCGCCCATGCCTAGACTGCATGTACTTGATTATCAGAGATGTTTCGGTCCTTCCTGGTGATGTTCCAGTTCGGCGTGTGTTGTAAAGCATTTCACCCCTCCCACTCTCTCGGTCTTCATGCTTTAGGGGGCATCTGTTACACAGTAATTTGTCACTGCCTTCCTGTCAGTCACCCTGCTGTGTCAATCACTAAGCTTCATGCCTTCTGAACTAGCCCTAAAACCCCCTTTTTTCAAGGTTCTATGTATCAGCGCGTCTGTTAGAAAAATACCCGCGATGACTGGTGCTCCATAGTGCATTCCACGCGCTGCCAGCGCGGAAGAACATCCCTTTCCCGCGCTGGCGAACATCGCACCTTTCCCGTGTGCTTCCGCGCTGACACGACTGTCCCAGTTATTGAGATGCGCCGACAGCGCGACAGTTTCCTCATTATCCGCGCTGATCCAGTTTGGGCGAATTCGTTCAAACAACCAGCCTTCCAGATAACTCCAGGCTTGGTTGTTAGCTTTGTGAATGTCGACTCCCTTCTATGGCATGTCTGTTCGACCCTTTGCAACCACTTCCCTTGAAGATAAGCTCATCCTTCCACCTTTTTAGGAGGCTCCTTCTCCTATATATACTTCCACCATTACCATGAGCAGCTAGTTTTTGGATAGTTAGACTTAGCTTGGAATAGCTTGGATTGTGCAGAGCTTGTAGTGCTCAGATTGCTGCTATAGGTGTGGTGTGCTAGGTGTGGAAGTGACTGATTGCTTAGGGAAGGTTGTTTTGTGTTATTTGTGTGTGAGAGAGAGTTGTTTGTCTTGGGAGAATCATCCTCAAAGGTGAATGCTTGAGATACATGCTGACTGGCCCCTCCTGAGAAGGTTACCGACGTCAGAACATTTGGTTGTACTCTTCTCTATTCTGATTAATAATAGATGATTGCTATTATTGTTCCATTCTCATTTGTCTATGCAATGGTTAAATGTGAATTACATCTTTTCTGACTGATGTATAGTTGCTTTTACTAGATTTTATGCTTGTGTTTGTTTCCCCTTCGTGTGTGCAGGTATCTATTCGCGGAGATCGCGGAGGATTGTGACCAGCCAAAGCGGAGGAGCGAAGGCAACATCTCTTCGTCAAATGACAGCGCAGGAATCCAAGTAGGTGCTCTTTACCTCTTGTTCAATTGTAACTAGGAACATGCGTAGCAGCATTGTGTGATTGTTGCTAGACCCTTGCTGGGCTAGTAGGGATCGCCTCTATCCGTAGAGGGGATTTACCTCTCCAACACAAGGGTTGACCTTGAGGCTGTAAAGGTTGTCCCTGTAGCTGCAAGGCTTGTTATGACTGTTGCAAGGGTTGCCCCTGCAATTGTCGCAGTTTTCCTTCTTGTTGCACTATCTACCCTTGCTACTACATGGATGGCCCTTGCTACTATGAAGGTTTCCCTTGTTGCTGCAAAAACTGTCCTTGTTGCCGCAAGGGTACTTGGACAGTTCTCGGAGTGACACCTTGAAAGTTCCTAAACTAGATGTGGCCATATCCACCAAGCGTGGCGGATGGGCCAGGCTTAACATAAGGTCCAGCTTGAGAGATGTAAGGCAAATTTACCATCGCTTGTGAACCATATGTAACATAAGGAGGTTGGTATTGAACCTGAGCCACATAGGGTTGTTGGTGCTAGACGTTACTTAACCCAAACAGCCTAACAGGGTTCGACTGTTGGTACTAGACATCTCTCGATCTAGCAGGACCAACAGGGTTTGGAATGGCACCAGAAGAGGGTTGGTTCATCCCAACCATGTGAGTATGTGAGCCACTCATATTGGTTGTTCTAGACATCATAGAAACATTTGGATTTTTCCCCTAGGCGGTGGCACAGCCTGTCCACTTACTGGAGGGGTCGAAGAACTGACAGACACATGACTCATAACTGTTAGTTGAATTGGATGGGTAACTTGGACCGAAGAAACAAGAGGATTCAGAATAGTGGATTGCACTAGAACTGAAGTAACTATAGAATTTATAATTGGCTAAGAGGTCTAGTTCTGAACGAATGGACTTGAGGTAGGCATAGTGCCCAACAACTAGATAGGGTTGTGATATAATGATGAGGCATTGGAGTACTTGAAACCAACTGAGCTAAAGACATGTAATCACACGGTAACTTAGGGTAAACACTGGTCGAAATGCTTCCCTTGTAAAGGATACCTTCATGAGGGAATGGATATCCTTGCTCATCAACAACGTGAGGAGTGTTGTTGGCTCGTAAGAGTTATCAGGGGGAAGACCCTAGGTTCAGGCACAGGAGGCCAACAATGATCCACTATAGTCTAGGATAGTGCTAACATTTTCACCTTACCCCAAAGGGCAAGGAGTCTTACCTGAGGCACGCCACGACCAAAAAGGGAGAAGGGTCCAACATGGAGTCGTGAAAGTCTTAACTGGGTTGCATTCAAACACATATATGGACACATTATATATAAAACATAGATAACAAAATACTCGTGATAACATAAGGGCTAACAATTACATGCAATTGATAAGACATTCAAAAATTTAAAGATTCATCATACACAAGGCCCAGATACATCATAAGCTGCAATTGATCTTAGCAGGTCTTTATATTAATCTTAACAATCAAACATTACAATATAACTTAGCTTTCGCCGCAAACAACTACATGAAATACTTGGCTCAGTTCCATAGATTCTGTTAACCTTCACAGACCATGTCTTCTAAGCTCCTGCAAGCTTCCCTCCATCTACCGCAATTGGGGATCCTTTTACCTTCTCTCACGGATCTGCTGCTCTTCTCTTCAACCTCGCCAAAATCTAACCCTCCTCCTTTCCTGGTCTTCTCCTTTTGTATCCTTCTCTATTACTTGGACTTCCAGTTCTTCCCCTAAACTGCTTCTACACCTTCCCTCCCCCTTGGCTGCCTTTGCCTTCCATTTCCACCTTGCCGCAACTCTTGCGCAACTGCTTGTTTCACCAACCAACCGTTGCTACCACCCATTTCCTTCTCGTCCCTTGGTCAGCCAAAATTGGTCAAAACCTTTTCAAAATTTAAATGAAGGCCCCAACAAGCCCAGACCACAATTCCTTGACTCTTCCTCAAGTCAAGTCATTTCATCCTCTGTCGGTCCTATTGATCCTGCAGATGATGGCCGCACTATTTTCTACACTTCTTCTACTGTCTGCTGTGCATGTGCTTCTTCTGCTTCGATCATTTCTTGCAGAGTGGCATCTATTTCTATTGCACCTTCTCACTCTTGAGGTTCCCCCATTCCAAACAAAGGCTCCAACTCTAAGACAAATGCCGTGGTCTACTTCGTGAACATTGTATAATTTTGAACGACAGTGTCCCACCATGCGAGAATTGCATAGAGAGCTTAAGTAAACACTTCGGTCGAGTGCGTCATCAGTTCACTTGGCCACTAGCTTTCTATGTCGCTCAATTGCTACCTGCTGGAGTCACACACCTCCTTCAGAAGTAACACCTGCATTCGTACTGGTGGTTGTAGATCCCTGATGATCTTTTTCATCCTCATGGACTCCTCCTCGATACTATCAACCTGAGCCTGAAGGGTGTCCACTTGATCATTGATCTGCTGCAGCTGGGTGGGGTCTATGTAGTATTTCATGCTAGAAAACAGAGTCTGTATTTTCTCTCTAAGGGGGTAGACCAAGTGGTTCTTCAGTGCCAGACTACCAGACCAGTCATTGACCTTGTTCATCAGGGCATATCCGTCAGTGAGGGCATCGGCCAAAGCTTGCTTATTTGCTTCCAGTTCCCTGACCTTTCCCTCGACCGTCCTTGCATAAATTGCCACTGGATCCGGTAATGTAGATCTCACCATCTCCAATTTCCTCTTCATCTCGGAATTGCTAGCTGACAAAAACGAGTATGTCGCCTAGATGTGGTCATAGCAATTGACCAGCGTGAAAGTAGCCATGTCTATTGGTACTTCAGTATCCACCTCGGTGATGGTCAAACATAGTGATCTGAACCGCTGTGTGACTTGGTCGACCTAGGCCTGCAATCCAGCGTTTGCTTGCCACAGGTGATCACGCTCTTCTGTCACTGCCTACAACTGATTCATTTGTTGTTCATGATCCTGGGCTAGGTCCTCATGGAGCCTTTCGGACCTATGTGCAGCCTGTTGAATAAATGAAAACAATTGGGTAGACGACTAGTGCTGGAGTATCTCAACCTACATTGTGCTAGGGTCTGGGAGCTACTGTTGTAGGGGTAGGCCACTAGCGATGGATTTGTTGGAATGGGAGGCAAACGAATGGGCTTGCTATGATGGTAGGGTGAACTGTGGAGTGGGTGGAATGATGTTTGGAATTGCGCGGACTGTGAGACTTATAGGGAAAGGTGGCAAGTATGGCTCAACCCTTTCCCCCTGCAGAGTAGAATCTAAGTTTTCCCCTTCTGTTGGGTCCAACCCAAGCATCAAGAATGTGGTGAGTTCTATAGGTTGCATCCCAGTAATAAGAGTGGTGCCCTCTATCCAGCCAACTGACTGAACTTCTGCTTCCGCAGTCGTCCCTCGCTAGCCAGGCCAGAGGGTCTCGAATAAAGTTGCAGAGGTTGAGGCAGTGTGCCGGGATGACTCCCACGATTGATGTAATGCAGTGGAGGTGGTGGTGGGGATCTATTCAATGATGGTGATTACGAGGATTGATTACTCAACCTCCACAGTAAGGTCGATGATCGTAGCTGGTAGAATAACTTCCAGTTTCTTAACAGTTGGGGTGCGAGTGACTTGCTTTTTCTTGGGCTTGGGGACCACGGGCTGGGAGGGGGATTGTGCTACTCCTATTGGGAGCTTCGTGGCGAGTGGCATAGTTATGATAGGAGTAAACATGGTGGAGCCATGGAATATGGCAGGTTAGTTTCTCTCACCTGACCCAAAGCGATCGATTGTTTGTCAAAGTTCAAACATCCTTTCCTCCATCTAGAGCACCATCGGCTCAATTTACTCCTCGGTTGGCCACTTCCTGCTGCTCTCTGCTCCATATTCCCCTTGCTCCTATAGAGTCAGCGCTCCAAAGAGGTACTTTTGGTTTCCTTTGGTTATCTCACAAGGCACTTCCAGCCATGATCCCACTTATCTATGTAGTGCTTCCTCAATTAGGACAAACCGCAACGGTCCCATCTTAAACATTTGAGGGTGGACGCACTTTGGTATCAAGTACATATGCATGTGGGAGGCACCAAACCAAAGGTCTTCTGAGAATTCATCTAACAGAGCCTTGGGTATCCTCTCTGTCGACCTTATGGTGGCCAACATCTTCTCGTACCAGTCCCTGAAGGCTATCTCGTTGATCTCTTTCGTGCTGGGGTCTCCTGATGCCTTCCATGGGTCATACCAGAGTGCAATTGGTTGGCCCTCGAGGATGGGTTCCGTTTGCCTCTCCTTCGGTGGCCTCCATTTCCATATCACTAGTGAAATCAATATATATCCCAATACAAACCTAGCACCCCTTCTGTACACATCCTCAAATGCTTCAAACAGCCCATTGAGAACATAGGCTGACCAGTTGAGCACCTCCCCTCAGCAGCAATGTTCCACAACTAAGATTGTGTCCAAGGTGCATTCATTCTTTGTGAAGTGCCACATCATTTTGCCTGCAATGAGGTAGCATGAAAATCTAATGTCATCCTTGTTAATATTGTATAGCTTCGCTCCTCTCCCACCCCACTCAGTCCCATATCTAGCATAAATGTTGTCTTCACTTTGCTTCTTGCCCCGCTTAGCTCCTTCCTGGAATACAGTGCTAATTGCATTTCCACCTTCGGCTAATCCTATGAGCTGACTGATATCTTCCATGTGGATAGGGTACTCCTTATCCATCCACAGTGATCCTCCATGCATCCTGGTCACTAACAGCTTGGTACACTGCATCGTGGAAAATTGAGTGCTGAACACAGGTAGGCTCCTCAAATGGAGTATTGTCGATCTCTGTAATCCCTTAAATTCTTCCCTAACCCTGGAGGAGTTAGTGTCATCCTCCTTCTAGAAATCCTCCATGTAAACTTCTCTTTTCATTGTCGAGAACTAGAAACAGTCTGTGGAGTCATTGTCTATCATATTTTCCTTGTCATACTTGCCATATAAATTATCGACCATTTCGATTTGTGCATCCAATGCGTCCTGTGGAACTGATACAAGTCCTTTGGCCATCTCCTTTCTCCTGTGATAAACTATCTACACTGGAGGCTTCCTGCTTCTCTATCTCTGCACCTATTCTTCAGAGTGAACTTGTAACTTTTCTGTTGTCTGCAATTGGAATTCTAGAAATTCCTTCATTATTCTGCGAATTAAGTAGCCGACCTTGACACGACGTTCCCTGACTGATGAGGCCTTAATAACTAATTACTCCATCAATTTTCCCATGCATTTTAGCTAGACCTTGCCACCGCCAGCTGACTTGGACATGACAGCCCTGACGTGGACTGGAAGGTACAGAGTGGGCTGCATGGCGTATTTATTTTGCTATGATGGGCTTATTTATTAACTAACTTTATGCTTAATGGGAAAATATATTACGGCTCCTACTCCGACAATTGCTTATTTAGTTACTTAATCAGGAAATGACTACTGGTACGACAGACAGGACAGGTATATGTGGTCATAAATGTTTGAAAATGTGCATGCCTATGCGTATTATACTAATTATGATTACATGTGTGCCCCTTGACTCTACTAACTAGGATTACATGTGTATCCACTAACACTACCCCCTGCTGACTCTGCTGACGGGGACTACATGTGTACCCATTGACGCTAATCCCCCCTGACCACAAATCAGTTGTGGTAAGCGAAGACTTTTCCGCAACCTTATTGATATCTACCACCCCCCCTTTTTTTTTACGAGTTGCGGAAGGGCTTCAAGCGTGCACCATTCACCCATCCATGTAGTAAGACTCCATCCAGTTACGTAAGTCTTACTGCACCCTAATCTCTTATTTCTGTTACTATGAATGGACCCTACCAGTGCATCTACAATTTCCCTAGGAACTTCTAGAACTTTTTGTTGTAAAGGAGCACTTTTTCCCTGACTTTAAATGACTTCCTCTTGATATGCCTATCGTGCCAATCTTTCTTCCTTCGCTGCTCCATTGATTGATGGAATTCTACTAAAAATTGGGTTTCGTCAAGTTCCATCAACTGGTTTAGTCTGTCTCGTAAGGCACTATTGTCTATCATTCCCGTTGCCTCTGAGATGAACATGCTATGTGTTATAGCACCATTTACCACCCTTGGTATTTGTGATGCTTGGTTTATGGCCTAGGGCAACCCCTCCTTCCAGACTTGGTTTGAATATATAAAAAACAATGTCTTATTCCCTGTACGCTACTTTTCCCTAATATAAAAGCGTGTACATGTGGGTCAATCAATGCCCAACCCACGTATATGTGTTAAAACACTTAAATAATTAAATTTCATTAATTATGAGTAGATTTCACGGGTTTTACCTATTGATTACCTCCTATTTCCTGTGGCCTAACTGTTTCCCAACTAAAAAACTAATTGGGAGAAGTATAAATAGACTTCTATAGGAAGGCCTAAAGGAGGAGAAGAGATAGAATTATTATACTAAGATTATCCTTGATCGAGTCTGATGAATCCCTGTGCCTCATGCACTTCACCAAGCTTCATGAAACCCTTGTTTTCTTGATTATAGATATTCTCCCTCTTGCTTGAGATATCGTGGCGTTGGTTATGGAAGAAGATTGTTGAAGGTTGGGATAGGATAAATCTGGAGGACAGTTCCACTGGAGCTGGAAGAAGAAGACTCAGGTGAATTATCTCCATGTTATTTATAGCTTACTGTAATAAAAGAAAATTGCTCTTGATATGCCTATCGTGCCAATCTTTCTTCCTTCACTGCTCCACTAATTGATGGAATTCTGCTAAAAATCGGGTTTCGTCAAGTTCCATCAACTAGTTTAGTCTGTCTCGTAAGGCACTGTTGTCTATCATTCCCGTTGCCTTTGAGATGAACATGTTATGTGTTATAGCACCATTTACCACCCTTGTTATTTTTGATGCTTGGTTTATGGCCTAGGGCAACCCCTCCTTCCAGACTTGGTCTAAATATATAAAAAAACAATGTTTTTTTCCCTGTACACTACTTTTCCCTAATATAAAAGCATGTACATGTGGGTCAGTCAATACCCAACCTACATATATGTGTTAAAACACTTAAATAATTAAATTTCCTTAATTATGGGCAGATTTCATAGGTTTTACCTATTTATTACCTCCTATTTCCTGTGGCCTAACTGTTTCCCAACTAAAAAACTAATTGGGAGAAGTATAAATATACTTCTATAGGAAGGCCTAAAGGAGGAGAAGAGATAGAATTAATATACTAAGATTATCCTTGACCGAGTCTAATGAATCCATGTGCCTCATGCACTTCACCAAGCTTTAGGAAACCCTTGTTTTCTTGATTATAGATATTCTCCCTCATACTTGAGATATCGTGGTTTTGGTTATGGAAGAAGATTGTTGAAGGTTGGGATAGGACGAATCTGGAGGATGGTTCTGCTTGGAGCCGGAAGAAGAAGACTCAGGTGAATTCTCTCCATGCTATTTATAGCTTACTGTAATAAAAGAAATTTTATCTTGTTTCCAAAATTAACTTTGTTAATGCATCAAATTATGTTGTAATTCATATATGAATGTTGTTTTGATGTATGATCAATCATTTTTTTATATGATATAAAGTCAAATTTCATGAATATTCTTTCCTTCTATACTGCTATGTATGTTCGAATTGAATGATTTTCAGGTTTGAAGAACATCAAGAGTTGTAGAGTGTCTGAACCCTGCGAGATCTACTCGAATGAAGGAAATCTGGGTACGGTCGCTCTTACGTAGTTTGATTATATAAGAATTTTGCCTGAGTTGTATGAGTGTTTCTTGTTGTAGTTTGCTTTTGCTCTATTGGGGTTCTAACCCAAAGCCCTAGGGTACTTATTCCCGAAATAGAATTGGCGACTCCACTGGGGATAGAAATCTTGTTATTCTTAGTTTGGGTTGTTCAGTGCCAGTCAGGGCTCAGTCTTTGGTTTGCTTGCTGTTACAGTATTATTTGTTCTAATAGAGTCTCAAACCTTAAGTCTGATTTTTTTTTATCTGGATTTTTTTTTATTTTTCTTGCAAAGATTTGTATACACCTTTTACTCTATTTATAGTAGTGTACACACACTTGTTTCTATGAAGTGAACCCACGTATACACGAGTTCCCTATATCAAAAGCGTGTGTACACGCCTCTGTGTTTGAACACAGTTGTGTATACCAATTTTTGCATTATTTTTTTAAATATCTCTACCTAGATAGATTTGTTGACTGGTCTTTTTAGTCTCTGTGTGGTCAATTTCTATCTGAAGAATTTAATTATTTTGCAAGCTTACTATTTCGAAGTCTCTTCCTCATTGAAAATATTTGGCCTAGGTTTTCTTTTTGAGTGAGTTTGTAATTGGTGTTTTGGCACACAAGACTTCGTTCAGAAGTTCTTGATTGTTCTGGTCCTCCAAAACAGGAGATTGTTTTCAGTTTCAGTGTCAAGCTTGGTTTTTGGATCTACTTGCTTTGCTTTCCTTCGTTTTGTGGCCTTATAGCTTTTCTTGCTTTTTGAAAGTCTTTTTGACTAATTTGAAAGTATTCCTTTCCTGGCTTCTTGGTTAGTTTGTCAAGCTCTTTGCTGCTATTTTAGTCGTTTAGTACAAGTTGAAGCCTTTTTGCTCAAGTTTTCGTTCATTTTCAAGTTTGTAACTTGCAAAGACCCCTTGTGCTCTCTTTTAGATCTTTGAGTTTTAGTAGCATTTTGGGTGATTTCAAAAAAAAAATGGTTGTTTCTTGAAAAATAAAATATCTCAAAAAAAATTGTTTTTGTTTTCGTTTGCCAAGTTTGATTTTGGTTTTTGAAAGTGAATTGCAATCTTTTACAATTTGTCCTCCTTGTTTGGAGAGAATTTTGTGTTCAAAATTTGTATCCTGTTCAATACTTAAGTTGGCTCATTGATAATTATAAACAATTGCTTTCGCTTTTTAGAGTGATTTAGGATCTTTCATCTCCATTATATCTTGCATTAGGGTAGTTTTCATTGTTAAAGCATTCATAGTCTTTTAGTTTTTGGGTGTGTGAAGTGTGTTTCAAGAAAAGAAAATAAAACTTATTTTGCTTTATAGAAGTTTCGTAGAACCCACGTAGAGATCCCCTTTCATCGAAGAAAAAATTATTGCATTCACGTAGTTAGTTTTTCATTGATTTCTTTTGCGTCATACAAACACCACTAGTTTCACTTCCATTTATACCCTTGACTTAAAGAACATCCATTAAAATCAAGCGCTTAATTAAAATAAACTAGAACTTTTTTATTGTCAGCAGAATACACCAACAAGTTTAGATTTATTAGGGCCTTAGATTAGGTGAGAGCAAAGTTAACTCTCCAAGGCCGCTCCAAATTGAAAAACATAGAAGTTTGATTAATGATCAAATTCCAATAGTGTTAGGGACATCGAGAACGCTCCATAACGGGCAGTAAAGCATGAGGGTGAGTGAAGATAATGATAAGAGATACCCCATCTTACTTGTTGGATCCTACCTCACAACTGTTATGCCCGGCTTCTGGTACGATTTGGTGACCATAGTTGTCTATCTTAGGGACCACACAGGTGGTTGTAGAGGGGAATCTCATGGCACTTGAGGTTGACGTTGTATCACTTTCAACAGTACTTCTTGAGGGCACCCTTGCAAATCTTGGGGGCTTGCACTGGCAAAGGCTGTTGTCTGGAGGTCAACATAACTACCTCTGATACCTTCACTAGTAGGCCTGGGGCGTAATTACCCCAGTCTATTTTCAGAATTCCCTTGTTATTAAATTTCTTGTATTTTGGCATCCGGTCCTAATCACCCAGAGTGAAAAATACTCGAGAGTTGTTTGATTGCTGATATCTTTAGGGACTTTTTAGTGAATGTTTTTTGCTCCTAGTCAGCCTAGCTCTATAATTTTTTGAGTCTTTAAGGAGATCTTTTAAATAATTCATAGTGGCTAACTGACCATCTTGATGGTCTAGGAGACTTCGTGGGCTATCACCTATGAGTCCTAAGCCTTGTCCTAGAAGGCATAGGAGTGATTCTACCAGTGGTTTTCAACCAATGGCAGAAAGCACATCGGAGATTGATCCTCCGCTTGAGGGCATTAGTTCACAAGATAGACCTGGCACTAGTAGAGAGTTAGACAGGAACACACTAGTTCTTTCTCGAGTACTCTTTCAGTTGGAAGATAATATTGAAGTTGAAGAACTTTCAGAGTCGGTTGTGGCTCTGAATTCTCCTCTTCCTCCTGATCATCTAGACGATCTATTGTACGTCAGAACTCTGACTCATAGGCCTTCGAGTCTAGGTATACATACATCTATTCCTTTAATGACCTCTGCTGGAAGCATGGCATCTATGACAAGTGTTGCGAGAATGTCGACTCCCATATCTATATAAAGGGGAGGAACTCTTTCCATCCCTTCGATTACTCCCAGCATGACTATATTTGGGTCTACTTCCATTCAGTCAATGAGTGGAAGTTCTCAGGCTACTACATCCAGTTTTGGATTTTTCCCTTATGGAATGTTGTCTCATGGGATTCCTCCAGTTCCTTTGAACATACCATCGACCGCCTCTACATCCATGATAAATGGATTAGCTTCTTTTCAAGGTTTCCCATTTGGAAGTGGTCATAAACCACATTCTAATCTGTCAGTAGGGTCAATGCCTCTTCCTTTTACAAGTCAAGGTAGTAACCCCTTCCAGAGTTAGACAAACCCTATGGTTAGTGGGATAGGAACTGGGAATCAATTTTTTGGCCAACAAGGGAATGTGTCGTATTCTTCAGTTAATTCATTTCAGAATTTTCCACCCTTTTCTAATGCATGGAATCCTTATCAGGGGCTGTTAGCTCCTTTCAATACTTCTACTGGTACCACTACTTCCCTTCCATATACAAGTTGAAATGAAGTTTTCTTATGGAGTCTCTTTACTGTCATCCTATATGCCCATAGAGTCACAGGTATTCTTTCATCCCAGTCATCCCTATTGGTAGATACAACTTTCATGAGTCCTTTCTCCAGTATCTTGTTAAATTCTTCTACCGCACCGTTGGCTTGTGGGTGGTATGGGTTGCTCTTGTTGTGTTGAACCATGAATGTCTTTAGTATAGACTCAATGGTCTCGTTTAGGAAATGCATGCCTTGGTCACTTGTGAGGCTCCTCGGGCATCCAAACCGTGAAATGATGTTCTCAAATATGAACCGTTTTTCTTGTTTCTGCTGTGCAGTCCTTTACGAGTGCTTCTTCTGCCCACCTTGTGAGGTATTTTGTTGCTGTTATGATGTACCTTGCTCGCGAATGCCTCGCCGGTGGAGAAATGGGTCTAATGAAGTCTATCGCCCATTTCTCAAAGATTTTCACACTGTGGACCAGGTGTAGAGGTAGCTCAGCATGTTGCAAAGGCTTCCCAACCCTTTGGTAGACATCACATGTCTTGGAAAATTCTTTAGAATCCTTATGGATAGTTGGCCACCATAGTCCTACATGGAGTATCGTTCTTGTGGTGGCCTTCCCTCCAACATGACCTCCTGCAACCCCTACATGGCACTCCCATAAGACATCATTCCTTTCATGTTGAAGGACACAACGCCTCAGTATTTGATCTAAGCCCATCTTGTCGAGATGTCCTATGATCAGCTGGTAATCTCCTGCCCTAACTACTAAGTGTCGTCTTTGTGCTGCTATGAATCCTGTTGGGTAGTGACCGGTTGTTAAGAACAATGTGATCTATTCCAGGTGGTTTGGGCTTGCCTCTATTCTAAATAAATTGGCATCAGGCAATCGATCATCCATTGCTCCTTCATTCTCCCTTGTTTCCAGCCATGACAAGTGGTCTGGTCCCACATTGAGCCTACCAAGCTTTACCACTACTTCAAACATAAATTCCTGGAACAGTAACGTCCATCAACATATTCTCCCTTCTAGTACTGGATTTTTTACTAAATATTTGAGCACACAATGGTCCGTGAAGAATTTGAATGGCGCGCCCAGTAAATAGTGTATGAACTTTTGGAGAGAGTAAACCATTGCGAGGGCTTCTCTTTCGATGGTTGTATAGCTTCTTTCCGCAGTAGATAACTTTCTGCTAGCATAGTACACTAGATGGTCCATGTTTTTCTCCCCTGGTTATGCTAAGACCGCTCCCAATGCTATTCCTAAAGCATCGATGTGCACATGGAACATTTTGTTCTAATCAAGATACACCAATATAGGGGTGCTTACTAGTCTTTTCTTTAAGTTATTCAGGGTTGTCTAACAATCCGCAGTCCAAATGAACACTTCTGTTTTCTTTAGTAATTTTTCCATTGGAGTTGTGATGGATACGTCATTCCCGATAAATCACCTATAGTACCGTGTATGCCCCAGAGTTGCTCTTAGTTGTTTTACGTTGTGCGATGGTTCCATGTGGCTAATTGCCACAACCTTTGCAAGCTCTACACATACTCCATCCTTGCAGATGATATGGCCTAGTAGATTTCCAAAGGGGACTGCGAAGATACATTTCTTTAGATTTAAAGAGATCTCCAATTGTCTGCACCTTTCAAACATTATTCTTAATAGGCTAGTGTGATTTTTCAATAAACTATATATCGTCTAGTCATACATGTAAACTTCTAGAAACTTTTGAATATAATCTCGGAATGCAGCTATGACGATCCTAGAGAGGACTGTTGGTGCATTATTTAGTCTGAATGGCATCACATTATATGCATATGACCCCCAATCCATAGTGAATGTTGTTTTCCTTTTATCTTCTTTAGCTTTTCTAACTTGGTGGTAGCCTAAAAACCCATCTGTGAATGAATATGCTTCATTCCCTGCAACATTGTCTAGGACCTCATCACTAAAGGGCGTAGGAAAAAGGTCATGCACGCATGCATTGTTCAGGCTTTTGTAGTCGACACATACTCTGATTTCGGTTGCATCATTCTTGTTCTGAATAACTATTGGGCTTATCCATTTAGCTTCATCCACTAGAAAAATGATTCATGCCTCCAACATTTTGTCAATTTCCTTCTTAACTTTCTCTTTCACCCTTTGGTTTAATCTCTATGGCCTATGTTTCACTGGTCGAGCATTCGATCTCAAGAAAATTTTCATTTCCCCAATGTTTCCTTTTATTCCCTTCAGTTCTGCCACTGAAGTTGGGAATAGGTCTTGATATTCATGCAGTAGGTCGAAAATCTCTTTGGTGGCTTGCTCATCATAGTAGTCTCCCACCGATGCTATCTTGGGCTTATCCTCTGACCCAACATTTTGCTTCCTCACCTTCATTGGTAGAAGGTGAGCACCTTCCATTATGGTGCTCTCCTGGATGTCCCTATCCCCTTCCGTTATGGAACTATGCCTCCAACCCGTCATCGTCATCTGGTCCTCCATATACCCTATCACACGCTGCATATCCTGGAGACTCTATTTCATACAAATACTGCAAAAAAATTTCATCGGCCCCTCCCTCAACCAACAGCTCTAGTGTGAATAGGACTCCCTTTTATTGCTTGGAGTGCCTCTATCATTTGTGCCTCGTCACTTCTAAATTAGAAGTTTCTAACAAACTGTACCTTCACAGTATCCCACTTTGCTGTCTGCCGACAGAGCTCCTCTTGGACATATCAAGGATGGGGGACAGTTCTGAGGTTATGTA
The DNA here is from genome assembly GCA_031772625.1 of Pinus tabuliformis. NCBI lineage: Eukaryota > Viridiplantae > Streptophyta > Pinopsida > Pinales > Pinaceae > Pinus > Pinus tabuliformis. The sequence continues at coordinate 1,926,291,544 of CM062817.1, read as the reverse complement.
TAAATGCATGTACCCATCAGTCCTTCGGCATTCCTTTGATTTTCCAATTGATTATGCAATCCTTGATGTGCTCCTCTGGACTTGAATCCCCCCTGTATCTTTCCTTATCCTATGGCCAATCTTCATCCCGAGCAAATCTTTCCTTCTTGGCTTGTTTGATGCTCACCCAATCTCTCGGTGTATTGCAATGCATTCTCCACCATCTTTTAAGAGTTTCCATTAGGCCGATACTTAGAAAGGAGATCCTTTGATCCTCTGTCATTTCTCGGTCTACTATGTCTAAGAAGGTATCCACTGGTTCAAGGCCATGATACCTCAGGTAGTTATTTATCTCCATTTCTCCCCAGTTTACTTGGCTTATCACCATACACCATCTAGTGGTTAGTTCGTATCCCCCATGTTGCCATGAATCTGATGTAGCTTTTGAACCGGTTCCTGAGCTTTGGATACTTCGCCAACTCACTGATCCTCCGGTCGTGGGGTTGATCTAGTCCTCCCTCTTCCCTTCTGTGAGCGTGTATAGTTGGTCTAACCCTCCTGGCTCATCCATGTCATCTGTTGCTTCTGTGAACCTAGGTCCTTGGTAGGGGTCTAACGATTGGATCACCCTTAGCCTATCTGCTTCGAAAATCATCAGTTCCTTCTTTAATTCTATGGCCACATAATTCTCGTATGCCCAATCAATCCTGAGGAGTGCTGGGTATGGTTCCTTATCCCCCATGATGTCAATCACCTCGAATTCGGTGTGCATCTTCACCCCTATCACATCAACCTCTACATTCTCCAATCTCCTAATTGGTAGTATGCAATACTGATTTTCCAGTTTTAGTTGAATTGGAAAGTATTTTAGTTGAGGCTTCCCCATTTCCTCCCAAGTTTTCCTAGGTAGCATGTTTACATCCGACCCTAAGTCTAACATTGTGTCCCTTATCTAGAATCCTGCCACTTGCGCATTGATTTGGAACTCCTTGTTGCTTCTTCTCTTGTTTCATTTCACTCTTCTGGAAGCCTTCTTTGGCAACCTTGCACATGGTCGTTCCACTTCCTCTTCTTCCATGGATACCACAGCCTTTAGACTTTTTCTCAACTCCTTCAGCATGCCTTCATCCTCAACAACTTTCAAGAATAGTTTAAACCATTCTCCAATCACCTCGGTGTGATCAAGCATGTGATCTCGTAGTCTTTTATTATCTTTCTCCATGGTCATCCCTTTGAAAATCTTAGCTGCTTCCTGATAGTACTTATTTTGGCGTTCAAGTTGATACCCGTTCTATGGATACACCTCTTTAAGGATTAAGGGGGTTCTTATGTGTAGCTGTCCTCCCTTATCTTCTCCCCTCCCCTGGTGACTATATTAATATTGGTTGTAGGGAGGCCATCATCAGTCTGTGGTTCAGCATTCACCAAGTTGGCCCCTCTTTGTCTCATCCTTTCTTCCCACTTTGCAATGAGTTCCGGATAGTCCTCCTTTGCATGGGTATTAATTCTACATTGCAAGCACCAGGGTCTCCTCGGCAGCAGACATTCTCTGGAAACATGACCTTCCTGGTCACAGTTATAACACCTCATAGGCCCTCTTCCTCCTATTCTTCCTCCTCGCCCATTTCCTCATCGTCTCCCCCAGTTTGACTCGTTGATTCTAAATGTGGATCTGTCGAGCCTTTCTACTAAAGCGTCTAGTACTCGGCACTGATTGGTGTGATGTGTCATTGATGCGCAAAACTCACAGTAGGTGTTAGTGACGCATTAGAGTACTTTTGAAAAATAGGGCACATCTTTGGTAGGTGTCCATATGCCCTACAAACCTCACAAAAGTCTTGATTATTCCTCCCTAGGAAGGCCCCTTGCACTCCCACCGCCGCAACTCCTATGGTTGGTGGGGCTCCTGACGAGCCAGTAACCCCACCTGGATGATTAATCCCTCACAATCTCGGGCATTCCTTCGCAGCATTCCCCTCCACCATGCAGTGGTTGCACCAAATGTTGGGTCTGGCTAGACGCACTGGCTGAAGATCTTTCAGTTTCTCTGTCAAGGTCGTGATCTGGTTCTATAGGCCTAGAATCGATGGATCTTGCAGCTCTCCCCTCCCCTGTAATCATGTGGGTATCCCACCATAACTTCTATTTGTGATGCTTGTTCCAATGCATCCTGGAGGGTTCCTATTTTCTGTTGGGTTAGTGGCGTTCTAGTCAAAGGCAAAAGTGCCTTAATGAACCAGTTCCGCTGGTGGTTTGGGTCCAGAGTGTAACTCAACTTGGAAATGACATCATTAAACCTTTGCATAAGCTCCCAAGTCATCTCCCCTTCCCTCTACTTAATTTCCCATAGTCCCGATAACCCTTTCTAATTTGTCTACAGTACCTTGAATTCCTACACAAATCCTCTCTTAATATCATCTACTGTGGGGTTTTGATTCTTCTCCGCCCACTTTATAAACTAGCACAGGGCCCTTTCCCTCAGTGTGGCTTGGCATTCTACTGCCATGACATTATCTGGAGTTTGAATGGCCCTCCAAATAGCTTTGTAGAGATACCACTGCTTCTCTACATCCTTGTTCCCTCTTCCAGCAAATTCGAGATATCTGGTAAAAGATCCTGCCATACTGATCTTGGTAGGAGCTATCCGCATGAACCCTTTGCTCCCTGACTGTTGGGATCCCTATAGTCCTAAATTGCTAATACTACTAGTTCCTGTGTTTCTCTTGATGTTGAAATTGATTTAGTATTTCTCCCGCACACTATATACCCTCACTACCTTGGCTAAGCTAACAATAAATTCCTCTGGATTACGATAAAGTGCCAGGGGAAATGCTACCTATGTCTTGAGAATATTGTTGCTGACTCTTAATGGATGCTTCCTCTTCACTAAATAATCTCCTCATCACGTCACCCATATCATCTTTGCTTCCTTCTTCATGCCCATGTAGCCTCTTCTCTTGCAATCCATCTGTCGCAACATGTACTTGCGATACGGCTTCCATAACCTGCAGGGAAGGTCTGTCCTCATTTCCCTGACTCCTCCATTTTCCTTCACCACTCTTGCTTTTCCCAACACCTTCTTCTTCTTCCTCTTCGACTTAGGGTTTTCCCTTCACTGCTCCTACTTGGTGGCACCCCATCCTCTTCTTCCCCGGAGTCTAAATCACTCTTGCCTGCCACTTATCCACTAACAGTGCCCTTCTAAGGGCCTTGACATCTCTTGCTTTCTTTAGTTCTTCGACATCCATCCCTTCAAAAGCATCTCTATCCCTCAACTGGTAGCATTCCCCCTTCTACGTCTTCCCTCGGTACTTGGGATTTACACTGCCATCCCCATAGTGGGCGAACACAATAGTCCTTCTTCCACCGTAAACATCTTGATCCACATTGGGACTATCCTCATCAACTCACCTCTCAGTCCTGAGCTGAACACAACTTCTTCTTTTCAGAAAGACTGATAACTCTCTGCGGAAAAATCAACGACGTATCCCTCCACCATAGTCCTTACCCAAAAGTTGACTGCTCTATTCATATCATTATCCAACTGTTGCAACAGGGAAAAATCTGACGGAATCCAGGTTCGGCGAGTTGTCACCAATTCACCTAGCCGAGTCTATCCCTTCAGCCTTCTTAACCAATTGTACAGGTCCTCTAGGAACTTACACCAAAAAATTTCATACTGATCATTAGTGTCGTCAGCATATAAAATTTCCTTGCTTACCTTACTGATCGGTTGACTTCTACAGGTAGCTTGCTCCACTACAAACTAATCTACTCTATGGTTCCACCAATCCCTAATCTCTCTCTTAAATATCCTTAACACCATAGTCTAAACTAGTTCCCGTACCTTCAGGTCCCCAAAACAGAACCATTTTTTGGCTCATTAGAGTCATTAGGGGGAAGACCTTGGGTTCGAGCACAGGAGGCCAACAATGGTCTGATGTAGTTTAGGACAACATCGACATTTTCACCTTACCCCAAAGGGCAAGGAGTCTCACCTGAGGTGCGCCACAACCAAAAAGGGAGAAGGGTTTAGCATGGAGACACAAAAGTCTTAACCTAGTGGCATTCGATCACATATATGGACACATTACATATAACACAGAGATAATAGCATACTCATGATAACATAAGGGCTACCGATTACATGCAATTGATAAGACATTCAAAAATAGAAAGATTCATCATACACAGGGCCCAGATACATCATAAGCCGCAACCGACCTTAGCAGTTATTTATATTAATCTTAACAATCAAACATTACAATATAATTTAGATTCTACAGCAAACAACTACATGAAATACCCGGCTTAGTTCCATGGGTTTTGTTCAGCTTCACGGACCATGTCTTCCAGGCTCCTGCAACCTTCCCTCTGTCTACCGCAACTGGGGATCCTTTTACCTTCTCTCATGGCTCTGCTGCTCTTCTCCTCAACCTCACCAAATCTAACCCCACTCCTTTCCTAGTATTCTCCTTTATATCCTTATCTATTACTTAGACTACGAATTCTTCCCCTCGGCTACTTCTACACCTTCCCACCCCCTCGGCTGCCTTTGCCTTTCACTGCCACCTTGCCGCATCTCTTGCGTAACTGCTTGTTCCACCAACCAACCATTATTTCCACCCATTTCCTTCTTGTCCCTTGGTCAATCAGAATTGGTCAAAACCTTTTCAAAATTTAAATGAAGGCCCCAACAAGTGCGTGTAGCAGAAACCTCTGAGTGACTAGGAGAGGAGACTAGGATCTCGCCTTCTAATTCCATGGGTGGAAACAAACGATGACGGAAAACCAAAGATGTTTGAGGGGATAATTCCAAAGGAATACTCGATCGTACGGACTGTAAAGATGCTGCGGTGATATCAAAATGGGATCAAACAAAGGATTCAGAGGATAAACAACCAGTCCTAACTGAACTTAAGAAGTCGTCAGACTCTCGAGAGTCTGGATAGGATTATCCGAAGATTTTGGGCCAGATCCAGGAAGTGACCCAGTATCTTATGAAGGCAATGGATGAGATGACAAAGGTTGAATACTCAGAAAAATTCCAAGTTCAACACCTTGATCTTCGAGTGACTATGGGAGTTCGGGAAAAGGCTCCTCAGATGATCTTTCAAATGGAGGAGAGGAAGAGGAACTGGGTGAACCTAATGGTTTAGCCTCGATGACTTTGTCTCAATTAATAAGAAGAGAGGGATTAATTTCAAGGATTTTAAAGTTTATTTAAATGTATACTCACGATGTGGTCCAGAAAAGACTAACAAGGATGTTATGTTATCGTGGGCAACAATTTTTTAAGACACTGAAATAAACTAGTGCTTTTTCATGTTTCAAGAATCGATAAAAAAGAAAAGGTGACTCTATCGCTTTTGGTTTGAAACGAGTTCGAAGGGACAAGAGCTTGGTGATATTTTATATTTAGGGAGTCAAAAAGATCAAAATGACTACTCAAGATAATCTAGGTAAAAAGGATTATCAGGTAATCGTGAACTATAGAATACCTCCCGACAAACCGAGAAGTACAAGTAGGCAGTCTCCCATAATGATGTGTTTGATGTATCATGTTTACAAGGCGACAGACTCGGCTTCCAACAGATAAAATATTGCAACCTCATGGGGTCTCCCTTTATATACGCGAGGGTATGGGGAGCACAAGTTTGTATTAGTGTTGTCTAGTGCCGAAGCGAATGACAGCTGCTAGGTTTAAACACGTTGGAACACGTCTCTAGCCCAGACCTTCTAAATGTGATCGTTAGGTTTCAAATGCACCTTAGGTTAATTAGATACATTTTAAAGTTTATATTAAAATTATTTTTCAGTTTTTAGGCCTTATCGATGTGACTCAAAAAAACTTCTATATACAGCTAAATCAGACAAAACCCTTTCAATTTGATGAATGTTTACACTAATGAGAGTAGAGAACACAATCTATACAACAAACAAGCAATTGAAAGCAAGATGACCTTTTCACTACTTCTCTTTTCAAAAAAAATAATAATGAAAAAATCTTTCCAATTCCTATCTTTCCTATCAAATGCACTTCAAGTAGTCCTTTCAACAATAAATAGAATTCATTTCTTTTCGAATGAAAATGATGATGCAATTCTAGTCTTCAATGATGCTAGCTAATGTAACATATTGATTCAAAAAACTATAATTATGTATTTTTCAATGGAATGAAAAAACAAATGTTCAAATACTTCAATGAAATTTTTTCTCAAAACAATCAACCTCAATCAAATTCAAAGCACAAAAGAGAATTCCTTCCAAACTAATGATGCGTTTATTCAATCAAGAACAAGGCAAGCAATGTAATCTATGCTCGAAAAGAGACGCTTAATCAATAAACGAAACTTTTGAAACTTGTTAAATTGGAATCAAAGCAGTAAAAGGACTAAAAAATGAAATGCAAGGAGCAGCTAACCAACAACTTGACTTGCTGAGCACACAAATGCCTGAATGGATGATGACCTAGATGCCCTAAGGTCACAACTCATCCAAAGACTCAAAAAATCAAGCAAAGAGAAGGCAAAACCAGACAAGCACTCAAACCAAGCTAATGAAGCTTTCCAGTCAAGGAGAACACAAGTAAAACAAGCTAAGAGGCAGAAATTAGGAGGGCAAGACACACTGGTTATGATCCAGGGGAAAACATGATCTTCACCCATAGGAATCGGCACTACTGCCTAACTAAAAACAAGCACCACAAGGGGGTACGACACAACTATTTTAGAACAACTCACACTGATTGGTGCGACTGTCAGAAAATTAAATGCGCTGACTGAGGATTTCAAAAAAAAAAAAAATCAAAGGAAAAAACCATATCTGCCACTGTGAATTTCAGACTCAGAGCAATAAACTAGGCAAAGTAGAGAACACCAAAGGGAAAAAGTGATACTAGAAAAGTTCACACAAAACCATGGAATAAAAATCAATCAAACAGAAGGATTGGTTCCCCAGTGGAGTCACCAGTTTGTGGTGTAGGTAAATTCTTGATGCCGAAAAAGACAATTCCTCTAGCCCGAGAGAGCGGGTCTAACCACAAACAAACAATCTAGTGAAAACTTCCTTAGGCTAGAATTAAATAAGAGGGACTAACTCTTAGAATGCTATTCCGCTTGGTGGTGATCTTGCTTCCTTACTCTAGCTACCTTTCATTTCCTTCCTTCGAATACCTTAAACAAGCAAACAAACAAAAACAACAAACATGATAGAATACAAATTGTATTCAACCTACTTAAAAGATTAAGGAATCTTAAGCCATCAAATGTAAGATAACACTTCATGTAGGAAATCAATCAATAGTTGTATTCATATAAGTTCAGAAAGATATTACAACCAATGCCTTGACATTGCAGGTCTCCTTTGATGTATCTGAGTTCCCACATCTCTGCTAGCATCTCATGGATAGCCCCAACAATGGAAGTTTTAAGGCTCCTTCCTTCTACTCTCAAACCAAAGCAAACAAACTATTCTCCCTCCACAAACATAAACTAGAAGGCTACGAGCTATGATATCTTGCTGGTTATTCAATCTCCAAAATTACTAATACTAGCTTAGCTTGGAAAAGGAGGAGTTTATATAGCTTTGATGGAGGGGAGATGGTTCCTCTTATTATGGGGGAGACCTTATTTCTTGGGTTTGTTCCAACTCAATAGGGGAAAGGAGCCCAAACTTACTTCTTCGGTTCCGTCTAGCCCAACCATTTACCATACTTCCATTACAAAGCTTCTAGACCTGGAAGCTTCGACTCCATATTTAAAAAAAATTCCAAAAGAGGATCAGTGTGGCTGATAAAAGGCTCATTTGGGTCGTACAGTACTAGTACTAGTTTCAATCTCTGCAAATCAGCACGAGAAGGGAATGGGTCATTAGCGTCGGTCTTGTAAACTGGGGTAAAAGGAAGATTCTTGGGAAATGATGCAAAAAGGAATTGTTCTACTCATGAAGAGGGACATAATGGGAGTCCCTTCATGATGGGACAATATGTAGGGTTCACTGTAGAGGTCCGCTAGGATCATGGAACAGGGAGCGCTAGGACAGTGACAACATGTTGTGTAACAGGATGCTTATTATTTCAGTTTATGGATGTTCATGTTGTTATCACTCCTTCGGATCTCCAAAGCTGAGGAAGAGTCTAGCTGAGGTAACCACAGACCAACCTTTTGACTTGGTAGCTAGCCCTACCAAGCTGAAGAAGGCTCTCTCCAAAGAATCACAGCCAAGAGGGTTGGATAGATTAGGGTTTTAGGATAGATATAATAGCTCAGGTTTTGCTTGATTTGATTTGATTGGGGTAGTCACTGGATGAGTGAATTAGGTCAGAAAGTGAACTAGGTTAGGGCAAAAGAGAATCAGAATTACAGACATCTAATGGGGCAAGGTAGGCAAGTTACTTTAACACTTTTTAGTATAGTGATGAAATGGTTTATACTAGCGAGGTGCTAAAAAGAGCATGAAAACCATGAATTCTTTTTAAACTCAAGAAGAAACAATTTATGATGATTTTCCCAAAACAGAGCATAGAAGATGAATTCTTCTTATCAAACCTTGAAAATCAAACATATTTAAAGTGAAATGGATCATGAAAGGTACAAACAATATCAAAATAACATGCCACAGTAATCCCACCAAAATAGCTGCAACTCATCCAATATATTTCATGCCAAATTATGAAACAATAATACAAATCCAATAGAGTCCAACCTATAGAGTTCCTGAGAAATTACATGATATAGGCTTCAAACCAACTCATCCTAGCCTCACGGGTCGAATCCATGTGGGGGGAGTTATTACAACAAAAACTGAACTGATAGTTAGAGTGTAGGGTGGTCAAAGTGACTCATCCCTAACTTAAGAAAAATAATTCATTACAAGTCATGGAGGCAATTTACCTAATGTACTTACCCTAGGTAATAGTAAAAACATAATAATTACATCAACCACATCAATTACATCAGTAAAAAAATGATTTCCCACAGGTAAAAATCAATTTTGGAGAGAAACAATGAAAAATTGGGCCAACTGTCAAACGCGTAGTGCCAGTGTCAAATGCACAGGATAGCTCATTGGAAATCTTATCCTGTCTAGTTTCCAAAAATTCCCTTGGTTTTCAAAATGGGCTTGATTTGACGCTCCAAAACTTCATTCTCCCAAGACTACTCAAACGCGCAGCGCATGGTCCAGAAATGAGGCAGAAACATGACTTTTAGGTGGTTTTTTGCCTTTTTCACCTACCAATTTTGCTTTCCAGGGCTGGAAACATGGTTTTCCTAGATGTCTTGGTCCTTTTGAATCCACTTGTGGCTTCCATTCCTCCAAAATGTGCCTCAAAAAGTGTGCAGCACCTAGGGCATTGCACATTTCACCAAATAGTTGATATGAAATTGCCTAAAGAAAGACAGGAAAGAAAATTTTATAAAATGAGCCAAGAGTCTTCAAAATTGGCCAAGAAACTGATGTTTTATGTTTCTAGGCATGGAATAAATCCTCTGTAAGTAGATCAAGCTTCTTCTTCTCTCCTTGGTGAGTTAGGGCTTCAATTCTTGCCTTGACAACCTTGAGGTTTGCCCTTGCTATTTGGTTTCTTCGGCAATAATACTTTGTCATCTTTCTCTGAATATCAATGTCTCTTTTGGCCTTGTCTAGGAGCTTTTCAAGATGGTTGTTCACCCTCTCAAGCCAATGCTCCCAGTTCTCATTAATCATTTTGGAAAAAATTTCATTTAGGGTGAGCTCATTAGCTAGTTCAGCCTCTTTCTGTTTTTCTAGCTCCAATGGTCTTTTTAGGCCTCTGGTCCTTGGCCTTCTTCTTGTCACCTATTCCTCTAGCTGATCACTATATTCTCGATATGATTTATCAAGTAAAGCCTTATCCGTTTTAGTCTCCCTTTTTGCCTTGATGAGTTGGATCTCCATGAGCTCATGTTTGATCTCAAACTACTTTTTTTTCTACTCATAGTATGAGATGATGTATTTTTCGCTCTGTAAGTTGACCTGGAGCTCCCCTATGAGTGAATCCTTTTCTTTGATGAAAATTCTTGTGCTATCACTGTCATCATGCTCACTTAGGTCAACTAAGTCAAAATCATGTTCTGTCTCATGGAGGTCCTCCTCCTGCTACTGGATATTTGTCTCTGTCATCTTCTCCTTGCCCTTTTGTACCTACTTTGTTGATGAAGATGGCGAGGCCCCTCCCACAATCTGTGGGGAAAAAACTTGCCTATATCCTCTTTGATAATTATGTGTCAAAATTCCCAAATCAACCCCTTTAGGCTTGATGACCTCACCCTGTTCAATGTGCTCTTGCTATCAGAATTCATCTCTGTTAGGTGAATGAATATTCTCATGGAATGGTGATGATGGAGATGATGGTGAGGTTGATTCATCAGATGAGGATGAATGATCGATGGGCTGAGATGGAGGAATGGAGGTGGAAGGATGAGATGATGAAGGGATGCCTTGAACATTCTGAGTAGATGAATGAGTGAATATGGGATTAGCTATGAAGGTACTCCATGCAATGTTGAGTTCCTTGAGATGATAAAGGACTGTGATTTTAATGAGGGAATGATGAAAGAGACTCTTCATTTGATCTTTATACTCCCTCTTTTGGGAAATGTATGCCATCTTCTCAACACTCTAACAAAGATAGTAGGGTATATTGGGCATTTTTACCCTAGTGAAATGCATTAAATGTCGAATGTGATAAGAATAGATCCTAGAAGCTCTACCTTCACATGAAAAATATTTCATAATAATCTTCGTCACTGGAACATATCTGTCAAGGAGGTGTGAAAAAGGAAAATAACCCCTTCTTTCAATTCGGTACCTTAGTCTCATGTAAGGCTCATGATAATGCCTCTCCAAATCACCTTGTTTAAACCATTTCTCCCCAACATCTGGGATTCGGTGGCAGCTGATATAATGGAAATAGATAAAGTAAAAGTGATACCTGCTAGAGTGACTTGGTTGTCTTGGAGTTTAGCTATGAAGAATCTAGTCAACTCAGGCTAGTGTTGGACTGCCCGAACTTGCTCACAGAAATTATAACAGCCTAGCCATTTGAACGATGTCATAGTCATAGGGGATGCTAAGAGTTCCCTAAGATCTGTGGGCTCAAATCTGTGTATCTGGCCTCCTTTGTGAGCTTTCTTGACCTCTATTTCTTCTCTATCTGTTTCCTCTTCCTCATTGTGTGGTTTGTATTCCTCATCTGCCATGGTGTTTAATATCAAACCCTAGGGAGGTGTAAGGTAGTGGGAATGTAGTTTTTTGGAAATAGTAAATGGGGAAGGGTAAATATGAAGATGATGGGTGAAGGGATATATGTAATGGAGGGGGATACAGGGTCGTAGTATGATAGCTTGGGGATGGAAGAAATTGTTTGCAATATAGGGGTTTTGAGAGCCTAGGTAGTTGTATCACCTAGGACTTAGGGTTTTGGGACAAAGGGTTAGAGGGTATCTGGGATAAAAAGGTTTAGGGAAAGGGAAGGAAGGTGTAGGGGAGTGTATAAAAGGGATTGAGAGTGCAAGGTAGTTTTTGGGGGAGATCTAGGGTTTAGATATATAATTAAACCAAATCTTCAATTAAACCCTTAAAAAACTTTGGGAGTGACTTGAGGAGGAAGAAAAACAAATTCCTTAACTACCACTTACTTGTTTGGAGATTGAATGCACTTTGGAGGAGCTGAGGAGGTGACTGTGGCGTTCCTGGACAAACGCACAACGCCAATGCAGAGTGCACAACACCTCAAGCAAGCGCGTAGCGCCTTAAGGAAACGCACAATGCCAGGTAAACGCACAGTGCCAGAAGAGAACCCGCAGCGCCATAAGAGAACACACAGTGCCATAAGGGAATGCACAGTGCCTGCTCTGTTATGCTGATTTTTGCCCTGCACTATGAAAAGGGTCTTTTGGGGTTTGCTCGATCAGTGGTAAGAAGCAAATGAAGCTGAGTTTGAAGCCAAGAAGTCCTTTATAGCTTAGTGAATTTGATATTTTAAATTTAAAACCCACTTTCTAATGTTTCATTTCACCTTTTTGACCTCTTTGTTAATTTCCTTTCTGACTTTTTCCTTTGCAGGTGGACGATGATGAAGTTTTGGCAATCTTTACTTTTGACTTTTTCTTGGATGATATGGACAATAGAGTTTGAGTAAATAGCTAGGAATAATGACTTATTACATATGATAAACATAAAATTACATAAATAAAATTAAATTATTACATCTCTCTTTTGAAATAAAATTACAATATGAAACAAAACTTATACTTTTGGAATGAAAATTAGAGCTCTGGTAACCATAGTTACATGTTTGCAAATCCTTTTTGAATGAAAAGGGGATATTATTTCTTTCACTCTCATGCTTTTGCTGGCCTTATGCAATGAATGGTGTTTTTATTGGACCTTGGAGGAATGAAACCTGGTGAACTAATGGGACCTTGAATAACCAGACTTTCATGTAGGCTTGACTGACGTAAGACATGATGAAATGAGCTTTTAAAATGAATGTATGCTCAGTAAGACACAAGAAGGTGGGCCAAAAAATATTGATTTTTTCAAGGGAGAGTAGGATTTTCACTTGGGCTACCATCAGTGAGTAAATTTTTGCATGAGGACCTAGGTGGAATGACAAAAATTTCAACATGGGACACTAATATGATATAGAAGAGGAGTTTTGATCACTGATGGCAGTATGCAAATACTGACTCTAACACATGTGATATTTGTAATTTGTATATATTTGCATATGGATAGTTTATCAATACATTAATTATTTGAATTTATGGTTTTTTGTTAATCTTTTTTATGGATGTTCATTAATTTTTGAAGTTTATGGATCTATTAAAGTTATTTCACTAGCTTAATTTTTTTCTATATACTATAATATTTACTAAAAAATATAACAAATTTTATTTCTAGTTTCATATAATAAGAAAATATGTATGATCTTAAGTTATGATGCAAGTCACTTTGATACTTAAAATGAACTAAACTATATGATGGTCGAATTAAAAAACACAAATGAGATTGAAATAAGTTTTAAATTCAATTTTAAAAGATGTCTAGTAAACAACAAATAAAATTTATTCAAGTTTATTTATTTTGAGGCCATCCACAACAACTTAGTCATAACATGATATTTAAGTCATACGTGTTGGAATTTAATATGTACCAAAAAACAGTTAATGATAAATGTTTCTATAATTTTGCATATAATTAAATATGAAATTTTCTAAATTTACTTGGCTATCTCAAGGTTCAACTAAAAAACAAAAATGCAATTGAAATAAGTTTTATTCAATTTTAAAAGATGTCTTGTAAACAACAAATAAGTTCTATTCAATTTTTTATTTATTTTAAGGTCATTTCAATTTTATTTATTTTAAGGTCATCTACAAGAGCTTAGTCATAATATGATATAAGTACAATCTTACTATGATGAAAGTCACTTTGATACTTAAAATGAACTAAAATATATCATGTATCAATTTAATATTGAGCATGGAAAGAATTACAATCATGCTTCATATTGGCTTGTAGAAAGTGTCTTTTAGCGCAGTCAACATGTATATTATTACAATTCAATTTTAAAAATAAATTATTTGAATTCTAAAGTCATCCATATTATAATAAAAAATATATATATGAATTTTTTTTTTGACCCACCCATATACCATTGCATGGTCAACTTTTTTAAGTATTTCAATCAATTTATTATCTCAAGGTTCAATTAAAAAATACAAATAGGATTGAAATAAGTTTTATTCAATTTTAAAAGATGTCATGTAAACAACAAATAAGTTTTATTCAATAGTATTTCTTTTGAGATTATCTACAAGAGCTTAGCTATAACATAATATAAGTCAATCGTATTGGAATTTAATATACGTCAAAAAAGAATATATGATAACATTTCTATAATTTTATATAATGTTATTAACTTTCCTAAATTTTCTTAGCTATCCAAGTATTTCAATCAATTTCTTATGATTGAAATGAGTTTTATTCAATTTTAAAAGATGTGGAGATGTAAAATTTACGAATAAGTTTTATTCAATTTTATTTCATTTGAGGTTATCTACAAAATCTTAGTCATAATGTGATGTGTGTGTGTGTGTTGTAATTTTTACAATCCAATATGAAGCATGGAAAAGGAGAATAATAAGAATGTAGTTAATTACAAATAGTTTACAGTTTCAAGAAGCAAACATTTCAATTAAGTAAGCATTTTATTTGAGATGAAAATTCAGTATTTTTATTTATGGTTGAATTACTATTACATATAAATCAATGCATGTCGTCAATAATTTTTTTGTGCTTACATTGAAATCAATGCACAATGTTAATCTAATTACATTTAAATTAATGTACACCATATATCTAGTTACATCAAATCATAAATTATCATCTTCACTAAAATCAACACATCTAATGCAAGCAATCAAATAGGATGAGAAATCAACATCTACACTGAAATTAATGCATCTAATGAAAACAATCAAATAGGATTAGAAATAAACAACTACATTGAAATCAATGCATGCAATCAAATAGGATTAGAAATCAACATCTACACTAAAATAAATGCATCCAGTGCTAGCAATCAAATAGGATTAGGAATCAACATCTACACTGAAATCAATGCATCTAATGCAAGCAATCAAATAGGATTAGAAATTAACATCTTTAATGAAATAAATGCATCTAATGAAAACAGTCAAATATAATTAGAAATCAACATCTACACATAAATCAATGCATCTAGTGCAAGAAATCAAACAAGATTAGAAATCAGCATCTACACTGAAATCGATGCATCTAGTGCAAACAATTTTCTTTCCTTTATCTCTCCCCTCCATCTATATCTATAGCTCCCTCCATATATCCATATTTTCCTCTCTATCTCACCCCCTCAAATACTCTCTCTCTCTCTCTCTCTCTCTCTCTCTCTCTCTCTCTCTCTCTCACTTAATATCTATCTATCTCCCCCCCCTCACTCTCTCTTTCTCTGTCTTCTTTCCTCTCTCCCTCTTCCATCTATATCTCTATCTCCCTTTGCCTCTCCTTCTTTGTCTCTCTATATCACCCCGCAAGCATACACATTGTTTCTTCATCTCTCTCTCTCTCTCTCTCTCTCTCTCTCTCTCTCTCTCTCTATATATATATATATATATATATATATATATATATATATATATATATACTTCCTCTCCTTCTCTCTCTCCTCCTCTTCCCTCCCTCTCTCTCTCTCTCTATCTCTTCCCCTTCTCTCCCTCTATCTCCCCTTCTATCTCTTTTCCCTCCTACTATCCTCTCTCCCTCTCTCTCCATATCCCTTTCCACTCCCTCTCTCTCTCTCCACCTTTCTCTCTCTATGTCTTTCTTCTTACCTCCCTCTCTCTCCCCCTCCTACTACCCTCTCTCAACCTCCCTCTCTTCCTTCATCACTCTCTCTCTCTCTCTTTCTCTCCTACCTCCCTCTATCTCTCCCTATAATCACTCACTCTCTCTCTCTCTCTCTCTCTCTCTCTCTCTCTCTCTCTCTCCCTCTCTCTCTCCCTGCCACTCTCATTCTCTCTCCCCGTTCTCTCCATATCTCCTTATTTGTCTTTCTTCTTCACTCCCTATCTTTTCCTCCAACTCCATATCTCTCTCCCTCTCTTTCTCCTCCACTCTCTCCTCATCTCCCTTTCTCCATATTTGTGTCTCCCTCTTTGTTACCCTTCTCTCCCTCTCTCTTTCCTCTGCTTCTATCTTTCTTCACTCCTCCTCTTCTCTCTCCCTCACTTTATCTCCATCTCTCCCTTGTCACTCCCTCTATGTCTCCACCTCTATCACTCTAGGTCTTTGTTCTTCCCTCCCATATATATTTGGAGCTAATATACATCATAATATATTAATATATATTACAATATAACAAATTTTATATTATATTAGAGATAATATTATATTAATCCAATATTAATAATATTAATGTTAAAATATATTAATATTAAATTTTTAATATTACTATTAGATTTCATAATTTAATAATATTAATAATAATAATATTTTTTTTATCTTAATATTAGATTTAATAAGGTTTCTACATGACATGATAACAAAAAATATAATAGAAATTGGAATTTTAATGTGGTAAAAAAAAAAAAAAAAATTGGAAGTTTAATGTGGAAAAACCTTTTGTGGAAGGTAAATTTATGATCCATTCAAATTCAAGGTATATGATAAGGTATATTTTGAGCACATATAAACATTCTTACACAATTCCCCCATTCTGGGTTATAGAGTGTGTCTCTCAACACAATAACATAAAAAAAGTCTAATGTTGTTCATAACCTTGATCTCGTTGAATTTTCATTTTTAGTCAACTTGGTTAAATTATTAATGGATCAAATTTTATATATTATTGATTCTAAAATCTATATTATGGGATTATGGGATTCACATAAGGATTTGATTTTTTTTACAAAGGTTGAATCAAGTTTCATAGCTCAATCACGTCCCTGGTTAACCAAGGAAATGAATCGATCAAAGGGTTTAGGAAACTCTCAATCAATCTATTTGAATTCCAAATTTAAGTTCTCGATCAAACTTTTGAGGTCCTAAAAACGACATTTTTAGCGCCACTTCTACAAATTTTTCTGCAACACGATTTTGTACCCTAGTTGATTTAGGGAAAAATTTGTCCTGAGGTGGCAGAGCTGATCATGTTAGATTCATGAAGGAATCCTCTATCTAATGGCATATGAGTTTGAAATTTTGGAATTCATATGATATTTTTCCTCTAATTTCGTTTAAACATAATGATCGAAATATTTTTGAACACTTTTAAAGAGGTTGAATAAAAAATCAATAACATAAAATATACACAATGAAAAAAATTTCAGAAACTACCACTATCTTTGTTTGCGAGTCCTCTTCAAAATGGTACTGTTGATTTTTTCAATTTATTTAAATAGATGAAAAAAATATCATGGAAACCCATGTCTACAAAATGCAATTGAAATATTACTTCACCAACTTCAAAAACACACACACACACACACACACATATATATATAATTTTCCTTAAAAAACAAAGTTCTCTCTATGTAGATCATGCTCATCTATATATATATATATATATATATATATATATATATATATATATACACACACACACACATTTTAGACTAAGTTATGCTACGTGAACACATGCATACCTCTTAAGATCTGCGAAAATTTGCAAGGACAAACATTTCATTTAATGGAAAATTGACATATTATACGACAATAATTTTTTTTTCAAGAAATATCATTAAGACAACAACATAATTGTTACAATGATCCAAAAATACATAAACCTTAGTTTAATAGTTAGAATATAATATTTAATTATTTAGAACATTTATTAAATATTTAAGACCTTTTAGAAATAGTGAATTGTTGTAAAAGATATGGCATCTAGAAATGTGTCGTTTCTTAGGCTCCAAATTAGGAAAATAGTTATTAGATTTGTTAGGATGGAATTTAATGTAAATGGATACTTGTTAATTAAATAAGTGATCCATAACTAAAATATGTTAGGACATTTAGCTTATTTAAAGCACACTTTCCTGCTTGCAAGAGTGTTGAGTTTTCGTGTGTAAACTCTTGCAAATTTTCTATGTAATTTTTATTTTCCTAATTAATAAAATTTGTGTGTCTGAGGCCACTTCTGCTATTAATAATTCCCCACAAATTGTCTTTTTCGTCTTAATCAAAATTCATAATACTTATATGAATTTTGAGGGCTTCAATTTGATAAAAGAGTAGAATTTTGAAATTTTATCACCACATTTGGCCCAAAAGTGTAACCAATCTTCATGCATTCACCCCTATGAAATTTATTTCATTAGCAAAAATATGTCTAAGGTTGAATTAAACTACTCACTAACTGAAAAGGAATTTCTTTCCATTGTACATTGTTTAAACAAATTCAAACATTACATCATTGGTTATCAAGTCTTCATGCACACTGATCATGCAACATTCAAGTACTTAATGAATAAATTAGATGTGAATGCTTGCATAAGTATGTGGTTATTATTGTTACAACAATTTGACTTGACTATTTATAAACCTAGAAAGTGGAATGTTATTTTATATTTTCTATCAAGACTAACCTTGTCTACATATGAAGAAGTTATAAATTACTAGCTCCCTAACGAGTGTCTCTTTACCATATCACTCAGGTCTCCATGATTTGTTGACATTTACAATTTCCTATATATTGGCCAATTCTCTCCTCACCTATATCCAAAGGAGAAAACTAAGATTATTAGAAAGAGTTCGTGCTACACCTGGATTGGAGGAACCTCCTCAAGTTGGGGCTTGATCATATTGTGAGAAGATGTGTGAGGGAGGATTAAGTCTACGACATCCTCTCAGCTTGTCATGATGGACCCCGTGGGGGCCATTTTTCCACAAATAGGACAACTTACAAATTCCTAAAATCATGATACTTTTGGCCAACCCTTCACAAGGATTCCTAGAGATATCCTTCACAGTGTGATGAGTGCGAAAGGATAGGAAAACCTAAGTGGAAGGATGAGATTCCCCTCTAACCTCAAGTGTCATTCAAGCAATTTGAGAAGTGGGGCATGGAATTCATTAGTCCTATTAACTCCCCATCTAGGAAAAATAATTACATCATTGTATGCATTGACTAACTAATCAAGTGGGCATAAGTGAAGGTAGTGAAAGCAATAATAGAATAGAAAGTGGTAGGGTTTTTAAGGGAAAATATCTTGTACAAGTTCAATTTTCCAAAAGAATTGGTGACAAACCAAGGCTCCTAGTTTTCCTCCAATCTAATCGATGCCTAAATAAAGAAAAACCACATTCAACATGGGAAGTATACTCCATATTACCCCTAAGAAAATGGAAATTGGAGGTTACCAACAGATCATAGGAGAGCACTTTGACCAAAGTGATCAACCTCAACAAAAAATTAGGCAATTTTTTTTATTGAGGCCACTTGGGCCTAAAACACCACCTAGAATACCACCACTAGATTTACTACTTATGAGTTAGTTTATGGTAATAAGGCTTTTTTGTCAATTGAATTTGAGTAAAACACCTTGAGGATGGCATCCCAACTTGATATTGATTTAACTAAAGAACAGGTTGATAGGTTGCAACAATTGAATGCACTAGATGAATATAGAATGTGGGCCTTATTGCACGTCAAAGTAGTCCAACTACAGAGAAAACACTGACATGACAAGAACATTAAAACCATAGCCCTCAAAGAGGGTGATTGGGACTTCCTATATGATTTTGGGTAAGCTCGTGACCAAATGGTTGTGGCATTATCTAGATGAGAAGTGTTATGATAATGGCTCAATCAAAATCAATACTATAAATGAGGAACAAATTCCACTTTCAATAAATGGATACCAATTTAAATTCTAGAAGAAGCCCCACTTTAGGGTTGAGTTTACCAATTCAATAAGTAAGGAATTGAATCTAATTGAGAGCATCAAAGCTTCCAATCTATTCATTAGATGAAATAAAAACTGAAGAAAAAACCTCCTTTAAGGCACTCAAGGCAACCTCTAGTAGATGAAAACCTCTATGACTGCTATAGGAGACTACACATTTATGTGGCATCCTGTGTAAATCCTACAAGTTGAAGTTCCAGGGCAGCAAAAGAATTCCTAAATAAGACCATAACCTTTAGGAAAGGTTAGGAGAATCATCAACAATGTCACTCACTCCAAATTTGAAAAAGGGGCCTCAGAAACTACAAGAATTTTTCTAAGTTAGTATAGGATTGTCTACACATTAACAACATCTTGAAAAAATATGCAAATGCATAAATAGCATGCTCCAACACCATGAAAGGTAAGAATCAAATGAAAATATATGAGACTCACCCTAATAATTCATTTGAAGCATAAGTAAAACATTGTTTGTACAAATAGGGAATAGTTTAATAGTCATGAAAACTAGTATAAGCCTTTGACAGTTTGGCAGACAACTCCACTTTGTCTAAAAGTTATTCCCACATGTGGGAGGATGAATGAGATAAATTGGCTACCTTTTGAAAAGTTAGCCATTTTCAACTAATGATGATGGGATGAGGTGGGTGTACGGGTTGTACACAATTTGATAAGGGTAGGTGGACCAACTAGATACTGTGGTTGATCCTTCCTCATCCTCCACCCAAAATCATCTCCACCTAAGAAAGGAATTGACTCGATCTCACCACTTATTTCAATTTAATGTTATGCATCCAAGCAAGTGTTAATAATCCCATGATGAATTTTCCATCACTATAGGAGAAAGCTACAGGGCATTGAGCTCAGAATTGAAAAGATGCAAGAAACAAACTGTAGGAAGCTATAAGAGATATAGGGGTTGTTACAAGAGTATAGAGTACTAATGAAATTTCTCACAAAGACATTATAGCATGCTAAAGAGGTTGGTTTTCTTAAGAAATTTTAATTTGAAATTATTTCCATCATATTGTTCATATTTGGCACCATTCATATTACTTAATTATTGGAAATTATCATATTTTTTGTGTCAATTTTGTGAATTAGGGGAAGGGGAATAGTCAACTAGTTTTTTAGTTTCCATTCATAATGGCATGATTGTGGAGAGATAATTTTTTTTTGCAATTATATTTATAGACTGCATTTTTTTACAAATTGCATAAAACAAAGTCCCCTAGTTCCACAAAAAACTTTGTATCTTGTAGCAACACATGAACAATATATTTTCCTTGCCCAAAAACTTGTCTAAATTTGTGAAATTGTACTCCAATCCTCTACAAACATTTTCGTACGATGTGAGGGGTAGATTTAACAAGAGACATCCAATTTATACAACTAGAATTCATTAAAATCCTAAAGTTATGGTCATCCTAGAAAACTGTCAATGGCTAGGATTCTTTGAAAATCTCAAAGGGTTTAATGATGAATTTTCTTTTGAATTTGCAATAAACTTGAAAAAACCTGAAGGCCAAGAATTAATAATTGCAGTCAAAGGAATGGTGATATATGCTTTTTTCCTAACAAATCCCTTCTGTGGACAAACATAATTTCCCTAGGTTTAGCGGTTTAACCTAGAAACCACCAAACAAAATACACTATGTTTCCCAAGAGATATTTTAAATAGAATACAAATACCTACCTAGTGTTCAATGTAAGTTTCCTTCTTCTCTTCACCTTCTCACTCCAGGTCCAACTTTAACTCCTGAAAGTAAAACCTGTAAAATAGCCAAGACAAGCAAATAGATCGAGATATACAACATGATATATTCAAATAACTCTAAATAAGAGATCAAGGAACCTTATTCTACACATGTATAATCAAAGACATGATGTATGGGAAAAGCAATGCACTTTGTATTAATGATAACAAAGAAATATTGCAACTGTTGTTGAGTCCTTGATGTTGCAAATCTCTCTCAACCTTATCATCCTTTCTTTGCCACAATAATGTCTTAAATCTCACCATTGCATAAGGATGGATTATGGACCTCCAAAAATCAAAACGACAACATCAGGGCAAGATAAGAGTCTCCAAAATCCAACCTAAACTCTATAGCATGTACTGGTTTTATAGGGAAAATGAGTAAGTTTTAGATCGACCATACTAGGACTAGATCCACTTTGAAAGGAGGTAAGTTCCGTGAAATAAATGATAAAGCCTAATTAGTAGGAATGAGATCATATTCAATAGAAAATGGATGAATCAACTCCCAAAGCTTCTAGCGAATGAAGTGTCGAAATTCTATTTTATTTTTCCTCATTTCCAAGTGTCATTGCACTTTTAGTAAAGGCAACCTGCACTGACTAGCGCATGTTGCATGTGGGAAACATGCTCCATCATAGGTTGAAATGAAGCTAAGTGCGATGGAGTCTTAAATTAGTATTTTGAGCCAATGTAATCTAGGATTCTTATAACTTTTGGGAATAGTTTTTCCCTTCACCCTTGCAGGGGATTGATGTAAATTGTAACTGATGACAAGAGATCTAGGTATGGGGCATTTTGACTAAGTGCAAAAAAATTGCCTATTACATATGCTAATGAAGATTCCATCAGTAGGGTCACCACTCTACCTAACAAGATACATTGGATAAAAGAAGAGTGACAAGAGGCTATCAATGCTAAGAGAGGATTCTTGCTCCTGAATGTATAGCTAGATGAGGATAAGAATGGAAACTGAAGGAAGATTTTGTCTTACCCTTGGGATGTGTTAACCTACCATATTCTCAAATACATTTGTTGTAAGGGTAGGCTGAACATAGTGTATGGTTACCAATTTAGAATCCTTTATTAGTTAGCTAGTGATGGTGTTTATTGGTGTAGGTAAGATAGATCGTTTCAAAGTTCAATGGAAAGTGAAGTCAAAATCAAAAGAATGCATCTCATATAAATTTATCTTGTATTTCTCTGTGTATTTCTATTGTTGAATTACTCTTGAATTCCTCTTGTACATTGATGGGTGAATGTGAATTTATTTTATGCCCAAATGTAATGATAGGGGATTTGATAGCCTCAACATATACTTTCTTGAATTTATCGACTATTTTATCTCTTCAAGCTAACCTTCCAACTCATGAGTTGTCAAGTATCCCATACTTTCTCTTTCAATCCCTCAAGGAGATGAGCACTAAGGTCAAGAAGTGTAAGCAGAATTACATGGCCCATCATGGCCTGATTAAATTGCTAGTCATAGATGCATTCAAAATTCGTCATCATCCCATCCCCTGGATGGATTCCATGGATATGGATATAAAGTCCTTCCTAGAGGCCTTGGAAAAGTTTGAAAAACCTTAGAAGAGTTCAACCAATGAGAGGAAATGGAAAGAAGAGCCCAACACTATAGAACAAAAAAAGGAAGAAACCTTAGAGAAAGAAGAAAATGAAATTGAAATCACATTAGCATGCCTCAACACTCCCACTAAGCCAAAACAAGTAGGCGTATTCAAAAATGTTTATACACCAAAATGAAAATAACCAGGATAAAATACAATGGCAAGCCAAACCCTCATTCTTATACCCCGATAACTATTGAGGATACTCTTAGTCCATAAAATAAAAAATTTACAAGATGTAAAGGAACATAAGTTACAAGTACTAGAGTAAAGTTTGAGGGTTTTGAAAGCACCTATTAAGGAAACAGAGAATCAAGTATAGTCATAGGGCTAGGTTTCCACTCTACATGAACAAGCTACCCATCTACAAGAATAGACTACACTGCTATAGGAGTAGTCTGCAGAATTGCAAAAAATTGTAAATGCATCCAAGCAACCAAGGAAGCCCCATTTATTTTACTCTTGGCCATTAATAGTTGACATTCCTCTTACAAGAACATTAGTAAGAGTTCTTATTTAGAACTTAGTTTCCCAGTTACTACTTAAGGTGGAAAAAGAAAAAGTAGAAACTCATCTACGAAAGAGAATAGCCCAATCTAAATTTGTAGTTGATATTGCTAGAATGAAGGATGAGATGAATAAAATGAGGGAATAAATGACCTTCCTAAGGCTAAATGAATAAAATAAGAGAGAGAAACTCAACAAAGAGAAAAAAAATAGTTGAGAAACTAAATACAACAAACACAAGGATCTATACAAGCAAAGGAAACTCAGACTACAACCTTGGAAACAACTTTACAAACTATATAGGTCCTTATAATACTAGTGATTCTCCAATTACTATTGTCATTGTAGCCCTTATTGTTATTATTGTGCCCCTAGGGTCCCTATATTGTTATTATTGTGCCCCATAGAAGCCCACTAATGTTATTGTTGTGCCCTTATATTATTATTGTTATGTCTGCTTTGATTATATTGTGACCCCTTAAACTCCTATATATAGAAAGGAGGTTTTCTCATTTGTATCATCTAGTAATTGTTCATTTGTGAAATGTAAAGGATTTTTCCTCCTCAAAGAGACTAACTTTGAAGTCATTGATCTATATTTTCTTCTATTTTGTGATTTGGTTACATCAGATTTGGTATCAGAGCCTTTGGATTCTAGGGTTTTGCTGCTCCAAGCAGGTCAACGTGGAATTTTAGCTATAACGTTTTTTCTACGATGTTTTAGAAGATGAAATTAAAACCCATTTGAACAGAAATCGCGATGAACCTTAGGTCCAAATTTCAGATCTTTTGTCGATATATTTTCGGATATAGAATCCACGGAAGTTAGGGTTTTTGCAGGCTCCCGAATTATATCTCAAACAAATAACCTAGGAAAAATCGTCATAACATTTTCTCTAAGCATCAAATTAAAATTTCATAAAACGTTACAAAAATAGAACAGCCTAATGTTTTCTGTGTATTGGTTTCAGATCCTAAGTTCGAAACAATGACATGTGGCACTTCGTACACGTTCGCTCTACTGAACCAATCTATAATCAGGTCATCGTGGGAGATTTGGAATAACTATTTCTTGGAGAATACAATCTTGATCAAACTTGTGGGGTTGGAAAGAGGACCTAGAGGGCTACGACAGGACACAATTTTATACCTTGGAGATCCGAAATTACAGAGATATAATAGATTCATTATCGATCTCCAATAAAGTGAAAAAGGTGTGTAGTTTTTTTTTAATTTTTCATAAGTTTGGTTTGAAAAATTAGTTTGAAGGAATTCAAAGGGAATAGTGAAGCATAATTATCATTAATTGATGCCCGAAAGAAAGAAAATGGAAACACCTAGTAAGAAAACTGAAATATCTAGCATGACTCATGAAGAAGAGGAAGAAATGCAACATGATATATCAAAATTACAAGACCAAGTGCAACAAAATTCACTCTCACAAAAAGTAACAGAAGCTAAGATGGATGGTTTAAAGAAAGGCGTGGAAGCTAATATGGATGATGTGGAAGCCAAGATAAACGATTTAAAGAAATGCATGGAAGATAAGATGGATGGTTTAAAGAAAGGCATGGAAGCTAAGATGAATGATGTGGAAGCTAAGCTGGAGGGTATAGAAGAAAAACTAAAAGGCAACATGGAAGATTTGAAGACAGATTTGACAAATTTGTTACAAGAAATGCTTACTAATGGTGAAAGGGTAGTAAAGGAAACTCATGATGAGAATAAAAGAAACATTAATCATGATTTCATATACTCTAATGTTTGATTGAAGACCCACCATGTTCCAAAGATCGG
This sequence comes from Pinus tabuliformis, assembly GCA_031772625.1. Classification (NCBI taxonomy): domain Eukaryota; kingdom Viridiplantae; phylum Streptophyta; class Pinopsida; order Pinales; family Pinaceae; genus Pinus; species Pinus tabuliformis. The sequence goes on along the minus strand of CM062817.1, from coordinate 1,926,266,402 downwards.
TATGAAGAAGTTTGGTGCAAGGATCCCATAACATGGATACTACATATGGAGCAATTTTTTTATCTCCATAATGTGCAAAAAACACAAAATGTATGCATTGAAACTTTATATTCGTAATCAAATCAGTTTGTATGGTATTGATGGCTTTTCTCTCATAAACAAATTTTCACTTGGGTAATTTTTACAGAAGAAATGATAGCACATTATGAGGATACAAAAAGAAACACCTTTTCTAGCCAATTGATAAATCTCAAACAAAAGGGTTCAATGATGGAGCACATTGAGGACTTCCAAAAATTGAATATAAGGGTAAAAGATATTCTAGAGGACCATAGGATTGATGTGTTCATAGGGACTTTAAAGGATAACATCCAACATGAGGTTCGCCTTTGAGAACCTGATTCCTTGGAGAAGGAATTCAGATTGGCAAGAAAAATGGAAAGCAAAATTATGGCAACAAGGAAACCTACCACTCACAACTATAAATATGGAAGTGTTGTTGTTCCTAGCTTGCCACAACCTACAACGTTGACACCACAACAATTGGGAGAAAAAAGAGAAAAAGGGCTTTGTTACAGTTGTGATAGAAAATGCACTAAAGGTCATAAGTGTGCTAAGAAGAAATTATTTTACATAGATTGTGAAGAGAAGGAAGAAAAGGAACAAGAAACATCAAAAGAAGGGGATATACACCAGGAAAAAACCCTAGAGAAAGAATAAATGAATCTGACCATATCTTGTGATGCATTGGCCATAATTACCACTCCTCAAACTATCAAGAGAGAAAGACATATCAAGAAGAAAAAGGTAATAGTGTTGATTGATTCGGGAAGTACCCATAATTTTATTCATTCTAAGTTAACCAAGGAATTGAATTTTTTCCTATATCCAACACCAGAGTGTCAAGTGAAGGTTGAAAGTTGAGGAACCATAAATTTCTCTGGAAAGTGCCATAATATCAAGCTATCCATGGGATAATATGTATTGAATATCCCAATTCTTTCCATTCCAACAGGTGGTGTTGATGTTGTATCAGGAGTCCAATGGCTACAATCCTTGGGTATAATAGGTTTTAATTTTCAAGAAATTTTCATGAAATTTTTTTCGAAAGGAAAGGAAGTTGAATTGAGGGGTATCACATGGAAATAGGGAAAGATAATTGTTGTTGGGAAAAGTATCTACCTAGAACGCCCCTATCCCACTCTAACGTGTGACAGTGCCTTAGCAACAAACAAGGAAAACTACTTTCGTATTCTTCTTTATGAAATGTAAACGAAGAGGAATAGGATGAACTAACCTGTGTCTTGCGCTAGTCCGATGATCCAATCGCTCTCCTCTTTGACAGCTTCCAGCTACCTGCTCCCTTACTTGCCCAGCTTCACCAAGTTCCTGCAAGATCACAGAAGAGGAAAACTACACAAAGACATAGATCTACATTCATAACTAGCTTAGGATCAGATTTAAGCTAAACATGCAAATATAACAAAACATCATTGATACACAAGCATGTAGGAGAAACTCAAATAGTTTTATTGATATAACAAGAAGATCTAGGAGGAGATACAACCAAGTGAGTCTCGATCCAGCATATACCTCCCAGCAAAGGAATCCCTTCTTCACCTCCAACAAAGCATAAATCACCCAATGCACTGATCTCAATCTCAAAACCAACAGCAATTCTCTGCAAAGTACAAAATTCCAGCCTCCGGATCTCTGGGATGAGGGATCCATATATAGATGTATGCAAAGAGGATGAGTCAGCTTATGATTTGACTTGTGGCTTCTCTCTGTCAGTTCTTGCTTCCACTTGGAGACTGAGAGCCTCTTACTCATCCTTGGTCGAACTCAGTGAGGCAAGTGTCATTGAGGAAGATTCTGGAAGCTTCCATTGTCTGTCCACCTCGCGGAATGACACTACCATTTGGCATTTCCCTCTCAGCGCACCCTGGTAGTGCATCTAGGTGCGTTGCAACACACCTAGCTAGTGTACTGGGGTGCTATGCAACGCAGGTAGCTAGTGGAGCAGCTGAAATGATCCTGATTTGACTGATTCTGAGTAGTTTCTGGTGGAGAACTTCTAGGAGAAGCTGTAATTGGTTGACCTTGTTCCTCTAGGGGTAGGTACAACACTTTTAGGGACTTAGGATCCCTTGGTTTATGGACATTTCATGCTTAGAGCTGTAAGGCACAAAAATGTCTATAACAGTTGCCCCCTAAAGTATGAGGCCGTTTATCGGGTGAAATGCTTTATTAGGAGGATCCGAAGTTCTTTCAATGCTGGGAGGAGACCTGTAATAAGATACAATACAATACATTATTTTCATACTATTTTCATGATCTAGCTGAGGCGGGCATTCCCATGCTCAGCTTTATAAATTCATTTTTATGTACACAGGACATACAATCGTCTGATGGTAGACTGATGATTTTGATGAAGTCATCATCCTTTTGGTAGGATGATTATCTGTGCTGCAATGCCGTACACGTCAATGTTTTTATTTTTCCTGAATATATATCGCAGCCCGGATGGATGAAACTAGATCCGGGGTCTTCAATCTCGTCCGATCTTCACTCGAAGTACAAGTCGATCCATGTGAGAAATGTTTTGAAGTCGAACATGGAAAGACATCGCTTGATTACCAGTCGATGATGTAAACTGTTAACAAGCGTGAGAGGAATCACCGATAAGGATGATGACCCTCAAGGTACTGCAGTACAATTCACGTGGTGTGAATAAATGACTTGGCGTCGAACACCACGCAAAATCTTTCGGTCGAAGGTCATTGATGTATACCTGTCGCCGGAAGTGAGAAACTTGCCATTGAGGCATGCAAGCTTCAAAGTACTGAATGGGGTGTTCCTAGATCAACTTCTTGGATAATGAGCTGATGTCGACAAGAAGCGATCCGTCAAAGGAGGGCCTTAATGAATCCCACATCAATGACACGGAACGGAGCAAATTATTTTGATGGAGGTGAAAATGATCTGATGGTATATGGTTCAGGATGGCGATCATGAAGGAATGAAGTATAATGTATGGTAGTGGATGGGACACGGGTGACTTCTCTGGATGACTTCTCTTGAACATGTCGGTGACACTTATGTGATGGATTGGTAGCATTTACCCCAAATGTGGATGGTATGGCGTGACCATGGTGATGTGACCGGTGAATGAAACAACCCAACCCGACTCAGGCACGGAGTGGAAGTGTCATGTTCAAGAGCGACTTGCTACCAATAAAGATTCTTTGAGTTTTTCCCAAGTTTTCCCCAGTCATTGCTGACCAGTACCTCTTTATTTTTGTCAAGCTTGAGGAGGATAACATATGCTTGTTCTATAATTTTCCCTTCGGGCAAACCCATCGCTATGTTTTAACGAGCCTAGCGATATTGAAACTCGTTCTCGTCTAAAGACAAGTTTGTCGCTATTAATGTTTTTAACGAGTTTAACGACAAAGATAACTCGGTCCTTTTCATTTTTAGAGATTCTGAAAAGGTACGTAAAGTTAACTCCGGAATTCCTTTTTCGTCATCTAATCCCTTAAGTCCGAAAAAGTATAAAACAATACAGAAGGGATGAATTTTCGATAGTTTTAATGAGCCGAACAAAACAAGCGCTCGATCTTTTTGTGCAATAATCCCTCAGGTCCAAAAAGATTAAAATCTAGAGGAGGGATAGCACTTCCGGTCGCTTTAACGAGCTGGAAGGCCAAAACTCGGCAATCTTTTCATGTTTTACAAGTCAGATGAAAAGAGCTTAAAGAAGACTCGTCTTTTGAGGAACGAGTGATAAAAAAGGGTAGCAGCTAATTCCAGGTAAGGGTTGGAATTTTCCAATCACGGTAGTGTCACAAGGATGGCTAGTGAAATCACTCTTCGTAGTTGTTCCTCAAAATGGGTAAACAATCAAATGGAGGTGAATGATTGGTCAATGGAAAAGTGGAGGTGACGGTGTAAACACGACCAAGGCTTTAATGGCTGATAATGTTACATTCACGGTGGTTATTTACCAGAGGATAGTTCATTTTTTAACGAGCTTAAACGCGGATTGAAACACTTGCTCGGTCTTATGTTTATTTTTTAACGAGCATGAACTATGTGCTAAAACTGCTCGATAATCCAGTCATATGATAAGAATGTCTCATATAAAACGGCAACATTTAGATTTTTGCCCCACATCCTTTCTTTATGCAAGTTAGGAAACAACTAATCCTACGAGTTTAAAGGGTTAACCTACGGGTTTAAAGGGAGGACCTAAAAATTTAAAAAATAAATAGCCGCCCCTTGCTTGCACTCCAAAAGGTTTGCATGCCCCCAGGTATAAAATACGATTTCAAGGTTACCCCTCAATTTGCAGACAAAACATTTGTTCTATCAGGAAAGGCCTACCTCTTTCAGGTTACCAAAGATTGTCTCATTCGCGTTACAAATGAAACATTTCCTTGGCGATGTCTACCGAAATAAACAAAGGTGAGCAAAGACGCGCGCCACTCACATAACTTTGACAAGAGAATCTTTTTCTAGAATAACCCCTCTTCCACTAACGGACGGGGTACAGACTAGTCATATTCTCCCGCGGAAACCTACCCTATACCCGAAGTTTTCCTGCCGAAGCAGACCAGGACGCATGCCCCCTGGGTTCCAGTCATATCCCTCCGAATTACTCGCGCTCATCGGGAGGACGGACCATGGGTTGAGACATTTCTTGCGTGAAGAGACCATTTAGGGATGGTATATGACTATTTGCGATGCGTGATCCGGGAAATGAAAGCTGGTCCACGAGCTTGACCACTCTTCCTTCGTGGGGAAAACACATTACTCTAAAGAGTGAGGAGACGATGGCTCCCATGCAATAAATATAGTCTCGTCCAAGGAGTAGGTTATAATCCAAAGGTCCTTGAACGACCATTACGTTCATTTGAATTGTCTTCCCTTTCAATGTTATGGGCACATTGGGGAGGATCCCTAAAGGTTGACTAGTTCCTTTATCAAAGCCTGTCAGATTTCTCATATCAGGCAAGAGCGATGGTGAACCAAGCGCTTTCCAAGCAGTAGAGGAAAGGACACTCACAGAAGCCCCCTCATCTATGATGGTACCAGCCATGACCATTCTATATATTTGGACGATAATTTTGAATGGTATGCTTGCTGGTAAACGGGGTCTGCCTAGTTGATTCCAATCGAAGGAGACAACTAGGTTGCTTGGAGGTGGGACCAAGTAGACGGCCGGGTATGGCTCTGACGAACTTCCTTCCTGCGGTAAAGGAATGGGTATGTTGCCCCCGTGTTCGTTGGAGTCTGTGTTGATGAAGAGAATTTGGATGGTGTCATCCTTGTTCTCTCCAGTGACTGTGTCATTCGAAGATAAAACCTCTGAAGGCAAGACCGGGTCAACTGCCGCCTCGACCTTTTGACTTTCGTCGGGTATGGATTCAGCTGGTTCAGTTTCAATGACAGGCGCTTCAGCTGACCACTTGAATAGGCCAGCTGGATTCTCAACTAACGAAGGACTCGGAAAGAGTTTTTTATATCCAGGAGGAAGTCGTAATGGTGAAACCGGACGATCATCCAAAACTCTTTTAGCTTCGTCTAAGAAGGGACAACGATGGATGGCGTGATCGCCTTCGCACAGTTTACAGGGAGATCTAGCTCTCCCTTTTTGTCCTGGGGCTTCACTTTCGCTAGTTGATGGTGTGCTTTCAACATGGCCATCAGAGGTTGACGACACCGGGTTGTGCAAACGGGGAGACCAGTCCCTTAGTATCCGAGGGATGCAAGGACAATCTCTGTGAAAGTGGTCTCCCTTGCAAATGACACATGGTGATTTAGGCCTGGTCAGTGCAGTGTGTGGATTTTCGTTAGACAACACTCGTTTGCCCCCATTCGCTTTTGGCTCCTTTTTCTTCTTCTCTTTCTTCTTCTTTTCCTTCTTCTCCTTAGGAACTTGACCTTTGGCTTTGCCAGCCCCATCAAGCGAAGAGGAAGGAGGAGAGGAAGAATTAGAGGAAGTAGAAGGTTGGTGGGTAACTCTGGACTGGTCTAACTGTTGATTCGATTGTTCAGGAATAATGGTGTTCCGAACGACATTGGTTGAGAAGAGCCAGACTGACAAGCCAATTGTCAGTCCTGGAAGCGACAATGTGGCCATATGGGTTGCACCAACATCTCCCCAAGAGGAGAAGGGACTAGGATTTCCACCAAGGGGAATTCCTTGGTTGGTAGACTCCATTTTCTCAACCTAAGATCAACGTAGGAAAAGGGTATAAATATTCCGTTTAAAATAAATTTTACGACACTTGGACACAACTTGTTTTTTCAATTTTAAAGAGTCGAGAAAAAACAAAAGATGACTCTAGTCTCCTTCGATTTTTAATGAGCCTGAAGTGACAAGTGCTCAGATGGACCTTTTCCGTTAAGGAGTCTGAAAAGGAACGAAAAGGACTACTCTGGAGATCTAGGTAGAGGGTGTGCCAAACCAATCACAAAACTGCAGAATATGTTTTACGGTACGGCAGTCAATCTTCCCGAATGCTGTGTTCGGTGCATTGCGATCAGTAGGGCGGTCGACACGACTTCCTATGGATAAAAGGTTTTAAGCCTATATGGGTCTCCCAATATATACTTGACGGTACGTGGGAGCACAATCCATACTGGCACTTATCGTCTCACAGTGGAGGAATCACCCAACCATCAGTGAGGACAATAGTTACCAGGCTTTACGACGCCGGAACACGTCTCTAGCCTAGACCTCTATGTTGTGCGTTAAGTTCCAATGCGTTGTTAGATTCATTCAATTTATTTTAGGTTGATCTTTCTTAGAAGTTTTCCTTTTTGGATCACCACGAGATGTAGATGTAGTTCCTAAATGCAATCTAAAGATGATAAGCAAGCCTTTATCTCTTTTCAACAATGAAAATCCTAGCTACAAGGGGAAAAGAAAGACACAATATTTTCTCAAAGAGCAAAGAGCACACTGTAAATGCACTTTTCCTAAATCAAGCCAAACAGACTATCATTATGCAAATGCACATATGCATGTATTTGTTTTCACTTTCTTAATATTGATGCCTAAAAATAAAGTTGATGTACAAATCTGAATTTGCTTTCAAGTGAACAACACAAATAAGCTTCTTTTCGAAATAAAAAAGGTAGAGAAGATTACGACACTTTATGATTTTGAAATACACACTCGTTTCGACACTAGAAAGTGACAAATTCAAACCAAAGGGCAAAAGTAAAAAGTATAATCAACTGTCAACAGTAAACAAACTTTCTCCTAAGATCAAAATCGACACTTACGACAGATCTAAATCTAAGGACGACAGTATGACTATTTTACTTTTCAATGGAAAACTGTAATGATGTAACAAACACAAAAAGAACATCTACAGTCTTTTTGTACAAAGGAGGCGGAATTAAGGCAAATAAAAGGAGTTTTTAGACAGGTACACACATTGATAACAGGCTGCAAAAATCAGAGATAAAACAAGACAAAATGAAGCAAAGAACCTCAGCTGCACAGGGCAAAAGCTGATCAGCGCACTTGTTGCACAGAGAAACTGAATTGCAGCGCAGGTAGCCCTCTCGGGACCTGCGTTGAAATGCAGAACCTCTTCACAGAGCCTGCGCTGGGGCAGAAACGAGACTTCTATCCGGGTTCTGGGTCACGGTTTGCAGTTTAATCTATGGTTTTTGGCCGAGTAAAAGCAATCAGTAAGGTACAATCAGAGGGATGATTTAAAGGAGGACTAAGAGCTATCACAAAGGGAAATTAGAGCATTTGTGTATCAGCTGTTCAAATCATAAACTAATCCAGTGAGTGGATTGAAGTAGCAGGTGTCTACTTTGCATTTGATAATGGCAAATGCAGTTTGATTGCTACTTCTGTGTTTATGAAACAAACAACAAGAGAAACACAAACAAACTAACTAGACACGATCCCCAGCGGAGTTGCCATTTTGTTGTTGGGAAAAGTATCTACTCAAAACGCCCCTATCCCACTCTAAGGTGTGACAGTGCCTTAGCAACAAACAAGGAAAATTGCTTTCGTATTCTTCTTTATGAAATGTAAACGAAGAGGAATAGGATGAACTAACCTGTGTCTTGCGCTAGTCCGTTGATCCAATCGCTCTCCTCTTTGACAGCTTCCAGCTACCTGCTCCCTTACTTTCCCAGCTTCACCAAGTTCCTGCAAGATCACAGAAGAGGAAAACTACACAAAGACATAGATTTACATTCATAACTAGCTTAGGATCAGATTTAAGTTAAACATGCAAATATAACAAAACATCATTGATACACAAGCATGTAGGAGAAACTCAAATAGTTTTATTGATATAACAAGAAGATCCAGGAGGAGATACAACCAAGTGAGTCCCGATCCAGCATCTACCTCCCAGCAAAGGAATCCCTTCTTCACCTCAAACAAAGCATAAATCACCCAATGCACTGATCTCAATCTCAAAACCAACAACAATTCTCTGCAAAGTACAAAATTCCAGCCTCCGGATCTCTGGGATGAGGGATCCATATATAGATGTATGCAAAGAGGATGAGTCAGCTTATGATTTGACTTGTGGCTTCTCTCTGTCAGTTCTTGGTTCCACTTGGAGACTGAGAGCCTCTTACTCATCCTTGGTCGAACTCAGTGAGGCAAGTGTCATTGAGGAAGATTCTGGAAGCTTCCATTGTCTGTCCACCTCGCGGAATGACACTGCCATTTGGCATTTCCCACTCAGCGCACCCTGGTAGTGCATTTAGGTGCGTTGCAACGCACCTAGCTAGTGTACTAGGGTGCTATGCAACGCAGGTAGCTAGTGGAGCAGCTGAAGTGATCCTGATTTGACTGATTCTGAGTAGTTTCTGGTGGAGAACTTCTGGGAGAAGCTGTAATTGGTTGACCTTGTTCCTCTAGGGGTAGGTACAACACTTTTAGGGACTTAGGATCCCTTGGTTTATGGACATTTCATGCTTAGAGCTGTAAGGAACAAAAATTTCTATAACAATAATCAAATCTAATGAAATGACAAAGCTTCTAAAGAAATAACAACGAGGTGTAATTGCACAATTATGTTCGGTAGAGGTTCCCACATTGAAATCATCTATTTCTCCATATCTCCAAAAAGCCTTGGACAATTATTCCAAGGTATTTGAGACTCTCAAAGGCCTCACACCTATTCGTGATCATGATCATGGTATTCATTTGATTCCAAGAAGTGGTCCTCCAAACATCAGACCTTACAGATATCCATATGCCCAAAAGAGTGAAATTGAATGTATGGTTGCAGAAATGCTAGAGGTTAGTATAATTCAACCTAGTCAAAGTTTTTTCTCTGCTCTAGTAGTATTGGTGCACAAGAAGGATGGATCATGGTGCATGTATGTGGATTATAGCAAGCTCAACAAGCTCACTATTATAGATAAATTTCCCAATCCTATCATTGATGAATTATTGGATGAATTGCATGGATCAATTTAATTCACCAAATTGGATCTTCGTTCAAGATATCATCAAATCCGAATGAAGACTAAATACATTTCGAAAATAACATTTAGAACTAATGAGGGTCATTATGAATTTTTGGTCATGTCTTTTGGCCTTACCAATGCACCTTATACATTTCAAGGATTGATGAATTCCATTTTCAAACCCTTCCTTAGAAAATTTGTATTAGTATTTTTTGATGATATACTAATCTATAGCAAGTCTTGGAAGGATCATGTTCAACATGTTGACAGGGTGCTCAAACTATTGGAGGAGAAACAATTATATGAAAAAAGCTCCAAATGTTTCTTTGGAGTACAAGAGGTGGAATATTTGGGTCATATTGTATCTCATTAAGGTGTTATGGTAGACCCTAGAAAAATTAAAGACATTAAGGAATGGAAAATACCCACATCCATAAAGCATCTGTGAGGATTTCTCAGGTTGACAGCGTATTATCGCAAGTTTGTTAAGAATTATGGGAGAATAGCAGCACCTATAACAACATTATTGAAGAAAGATGCATTTTAATTATCTCATCCATTTAAAGCCAATACAATTTCTACTGCATTTATGGAAACTATTCAAAAGCTACATGGAAACCCAAAGATTATTGTAAGTGATAGAGATCCCATTTTCACTGGAAATTTTTGGACAAAATTATTTTCTTGTCTTGGTACTCAGTTAGCTCATAGTTCATCTTATCATCCTCAATCTGATGGGAAAATTGAGATAGTAAACAAATGTTTGGAAGGATATATTTGTTGCTTTGTATCTGATAAACAGACACAATGGCTCAAATGGTTGCCTCTGGCTGAATCGTGGTCTAACACTTCCTTCCATATTGTAGTAAAAATGACCCCATTTATGGCACTTTATGGATATCATGCACCATCCATCACATCATATTTAAGAGAAAATTCTAAGGTTCAAGCAGTGGAAGATCACATCAAGCATCAACAACAATTTCTCCAAGTCTTAAAGGATAACCTCACTTTGGCGCAGAATAGAATGAAACAACAGGCAGATCAACATCGCAGCAAAATAAGTTTTGATGTAGGTGACTGGGTATTCCTACGGCTACAACCATATAAACAAATATCCCTCAAGTAAGATAAGAAGGATAATAAATTACCACCAAATTATTATGTTTCGTACAAGGTGTTGCAAAATATTGGTACTGTGGCATACAAATTGGAGCTTCCTGCAGCTTCCCGAGCACACCCAGTTTTCCATGTTTCATGCTTAAATAAGGTTATAGGTGACAATCTCCCAGTTCAAACAATATTACCTGAACTTGAAGAGGAAGGAAAAATAATATTGGGACCTAAAGCAGTCACAAAAACAAAAACTTGACATCTATGAAATCAATCGATTTTGGAGTATCTCATCAAGTGGAAGAACTTACCTGCTAAAGATTCACATGGGAGGATGAGAATTTTATATAGAAGCATCTAGAACTGCTCAAGCGTTGAGGACAAAACTTTTTTGCAGGAGAGGGGCATGTTAGGTCCCTATAATACTAGTGATTCCCCCATTACTATTGTCATTGTAGACCTTATTATTATTACTGTTCCCCTATTGTACCCATATTGTTATTATTTTGCCCCATAGAAGCCCACTATTGTTATTGTTGTGCCCTTATATTATTATTGTTATTTGAGCTTGATTTTGTTGTGACCCCTTATACTCCTATATATAGAAAGGAGTTTTTTTCATTTGTGTCATCCAAGAATTGTTCATTTGTGTAATGTAAAGGAGGTTTCCCTCTTGAAGAGTGTTATAGACATTTTTGTGCCTTACAGCAATAAGCATGAAATGTCCATAATCTAAGGGATCCAAAGTCCCTAAACATGTTGTTCCTACCCCTAGAGGAACAAGGCTAACAAACCACAGCAATTCACAGAAGTTCTCCACCAGAAACTGCTCAAAAACAAGTCAATTCAGGATCAATTCAGAGGCTCCACTAGCTGTCTGCGCTGAAATGCAGAGATTACACTGGCTAGGTGCACTGCAACGCAGGTAGAAGCACTACCAGGGTGCGCTGAGCGGGAAGTGACAAATGGCAAGTTCATTCAACGAGGTGGAAAGACCTTGGAAGCTTCCAGAATCTTCTCCAATGACACTTGCCTCAAGGAATTCGACTAGTGATGAGTAAGAGGCTCTTAGTCTCCAAGTGGAAGCAAGAACTGACAGAGGGAGAGGACACTAGTCAGATCCCAAGCTAACTCATCCTCTCTCCAAACATCTATATGTGGATCTCTCCTCCATGAGATCCGGGAGGCTGGAATTTTGTTATTGCAAAGAATTGTTGTTGGTTTGAGATTGGAATCATTGGGTGCTTAATGATTTGAAGGAAGGTGAAGATAGGAATTTCATTTGCTGGGAAGGAGATGCTGGATTGGAGCCCTCTTGGTTGTATCTCCTCCTGAACCTTGTTATTCATCAATAAAGCTATCTTGGTTTCTCCTATATATTGATGTATATTTGATGTATGATTGCATTAGTATGTTTAGTTTATTTCTAATCCTGAACTAGTTATGAATATGAATCTATGTCTTTGTGTAGTGTTCTCTTCTTGTGATCTTGCAGAAACCTATTGAAGCTGGGCGAGCGAGAAGGCAAGTAGTTGGGAACTCTCAAAGAGAAGAGAAACTGGATCGAGGGACAAACGGAAGACACCGGTTAGTCCGTCCATCTCTCTTCATTCTTAATTCATAAAGGAAGAATACTAGAATAGCTGTTTCTGTTTGTTGCTAAGGCACTGTCACACCTTAGGTGGATAGGATCGTCCTGCATAGGAATTTTTCCCCACAACAAATTGGCGACTCCGCTGGGGAGATCTGTTTAGTCATTTTATTTGTGTCTCTATCATTGTTTTTTTCATAGACTCAACAGCAACAATCGAACTGCATCTACTATTCTCAGATGCAAAGTAGACAACTGCTGCTTTGATCCAATCACTGGATTTGTCTATGATCTGAACAATGGACTCACAAATGATTTGATGATCCTTTGTGATAGATCTTAGTCCTCCCTCAAAGCATCCCTTTGATTGTACCTTGCTTGTTGCTTTGATTTGGCCTGAAACTGTAGATTAAATAGCAAATTGTGACCCAGAACCCAGTGAGGAACTCTCGTTTCTCCTTCAGCGCAAACTCTGTGAAGAGGTTCTGCATTTCAACGCAGGTCCCGTGAAGGCTACCTGCGCTGAATGTCAAAACCTCTGTGTTAGGGGTGCGCTGATCCAGTTAGACCTTGTGCAGCTGGGGTTCTCTGCTCTGCTTTGCCTTGTTTTGATCTCTGATTTTTGCAGCCTGTAACCAGCCTAGGTACCTGTCTGATAACTCCTTTTCTCTGCTTAAATTCCGCCTCCTTTTGTGCAAAAAGACTGTGAGTGTTTTTATGTGTTTGTGGCGTCATTTGCAGTTTTCCTTTGCAAGAGTGAAATAGTCATCCTCTAGCCCTTGATTCAGATATGTTGATTGTGATCTTAGGAGAGAGTTCATTGGCTGTTTACAGTTGGTTATACATTCATTTTTGCTTTTGGTTTGAGTTTGTCTCTTTTGAGTGTCAAAACAAGTATTCATTTCGAAAATCGTTAAGTGTTGTAATCTCTTCTACCCTTTCTGATTTCGAAAAAGTAAACTTGTTTGTATTTGTCATTTAAAAGCAAATTCAAAGTTGTACAAAAGCTTTCTTTTTAGGCATCAATATTAAGAGAGCAGAAAACAAACACCTGCATTTTGCATTTGCATCTTGATAGTTTTCATGCTTGATTTAGGAAAAGTGCATTAGAGTGTGCTGATTGCTCTTTGAGAAAAGATGGTGTCTTTCTTTTCCCTTTGTAGCTAGGATTTTCATTATTGAAAAGATATAAAAGCTTGCTTATCATCTTTAGACTGCATTTAGGAATTGTATCATACATCTCGTGGTGAACCTCAAAAGGCAAACTTCTAAAAATATCAACCTAAAATAAATTGAATGAACTTAACAACGCTTTGTAACTTAGCGCACAACATAGAGGTCTAGGCTAGAGACGTGTTCCGGCATCGTAAAGCCTGGTGACTGTCGATCTCGCTGATGGTGGGTGATTCCTCCTGAGGGACGATAGCGCCAGTACGGATTGTGCTCCCACGTACCGTCAAGTATATATTGGGAGACCCCTATAGGCATAAAACCTTTATCCTTAGGAAGCCGTGTCGGCCGCCCTACTGATCGCAATGCACTGAACACAACATTCAGGAAGATTGACCGCCCGTACCTTAAAAAGTATTCTGCGGTTTTGCGAAAAGTTTGGCACACCCTCTACCTAGAACTCCAGAGCAGTTCCTTTTGGCCTTTTTCAGACTCTATAATGGAAAAAGTCCATCCGAGCATTTGTCACTTCGGGCTCGTTAAAACATCGAAGGAGACTAGAGTCATCTTTAGCTTTTTCTCGACTCTTTAAAATTGAAAAAGCAAGTTGTGTCTAAAGCGTCGTTAAAATTTATTTTAAACGGAACAATCACCCCTTTTTCCTGCGTTGATCTTTAGGTTGCGAAAATGGAGCACACCAACCAAGGAATTCCCCTTGGTGGAAATCCTAGTACCTTCTCCTCTTGGGGAGATGTTGGTGCGCCCCATATGGCCACATTGTCACTTCCAGGACTGACAATTGGCTTGCCGGTCTGGCTCTTCTCAACCAATGTCATTCAGAACACCACTATTCCTGAACAGTCGAATCAACAGTTAGACCAGACCAGAGTTACCCACCAGCCTTCTACTTCATCTAATTCTTCCTCTCCTCCTTCCTCTTCGCTTGACGGAACTGGTAAAGCCAAAAGCCAAGTTCCTAAGGAGAAGAAGGAAAAGAAGAAGAAAGAGAAGAAGAAGAAAGAGCCAAAAGCGACTGGGGGTAAACAAGTGTCGTCTGACAAAAATCCACACACAGCACTGACTAGGCCTAAATCGCCATGTGTCATATGCAAGGGAGACCACTTCCACAGAGATTGTCCCTGCATCCCTCGGATACTAAGGGACTGGTCTCCCCGTTTGCAGAATTCGGTGGCGTCAACCTCTGATAGCCATGTTGACAGCACACCGTCAACTAGTGAAAGTGAAGCCACAGGACAGAGAGGGAAAGCTAGATTCCCCTGCAAACTGTGTGAAGGCGACCATGCCATCCACCGTTGTCCCTTCTTAGACGAGGCTAAAAGAGTTTTGGAAGATCGTCCGGTTTTACCAGCGCAACTTCCTCCTGGATATCAAAAACTCCTGCCAAGTCCTTCAACAATTGAGAACCCGGCTGGCCCGCTCAGGTGGTCAGCCGAAGCACCTATCATTGAGGATGAACCGTCTGAATCCATACCTGACGAAAGTCAAAAGGTTGAAGCGGCAGTTGACCCGGTCTTGCCTTCAGAGGTTCTATCTTCGAATGATACCATCACAGAAGAGAATAAAGACGACACCGTCCAAATTCTCTTCATCAAGACAGACTCCAACGAACAAGGGGGCAATTTTCCCATTCCCTTATCGCAGGAAGGAACTTCGTCAGAGTCATACCCGGCCGTATATTCGGTCCCACCACCAAACAACCTAGTTGTCTCGTTCGACTGGAACCAACTAGGCAGACCCCGTTTGCCAGCAAGCATACCATTCAGAATTATCGTTCAAATATACAGAATGGTAATGGCTGGCACCATCATTGATGAGGGGGCATCTGTGAGTATCCTTTCATCTATTGCTTGGAAAGCGCTTGGTTCACCAACGCTTTTGCCTGAAATGAGAAATCTGACAGGCTTTGATAAAGGAACCAGTCGACCTTTAGGGATCCTCCCCAATGTGCCTATCACATTGAAAGGGAAGACCATTCAAATGAACGTGATGGTCGTTCAAGGACCCTTGGATTATAACCTACTCCTTGGACGAGACTATATATATTGCATGGGAGCCATCGTCTCCTCACTCTTTAGAGTAATGTGTTTTCCGCACGAAGGAAGATTGGTCAAGCTCGTGGACCAGCTTTCATTTCCCGGATCACGCATCGCAAATAGTCATATACCATCCCTAAATGGTCTCTTCACGCAAGAAATGTCTCAACCCACGGTCCGTCCTCCTGATGAGCGCGAGTAATCCGGGAGGATATGACTGGAACCCAGGGGGCATGCGTCCTGGTCTGCTTCGGTAGGAAAACTTTGGGTATAGGGTAGGTTTCCGCGGGAGAATATGACTAGTCTGTACCCCGCCCATGCCGGAAGAGGGTTATTCTAGAATAAGATTCTTTTGTTAAAGTTATGTGAGTTGACAGATGGAGTCTCTCACCTTTGTCTATTTTGGTAGATATCGCCGAAGAAGTGTTTTGTTTGAAAGATTAACAAGACAATCTTTGGGTAACTTGAAAGAGGTAGGCATCTCCCGGTAAAACAAATGTTTTATTGGACTAAGAAGGGGTAACCTTGAAATCATACTTTATGCCTGGGGGCATGCAAACCTTTTGGAGTGCAAGCAAGGGGCGGCTATTTATTTTTTAAATTTTTAGGTCCTCCCTGTAAACCTGTAGGTCTAACCCTTTAAACTCGTAGGATTAGTTGTTTCCGAACTTCCATAACGAAAGGATCCGGAGCAAAGCTTTGTAAGATCTAAGCTCCATAAAAAATAGCATCTTCAATGAGACATTCTTATCATATGACTGGGTAATCGAGCAGTTTTTGCACATAGTTCATGCTCGTTAAAAAATAAACGCAAGATCCGAGCAGTTTTAGCACATAGTTCATGCTCGTTAAAACATAAACATAAGACTGAGCAGTGTTTTTCCACGTTTAAGCTCGTTAAAAAATGAACTATCTTCCGGTAAATAACCACCGTGAATGTAACATTATCAGCCATTAAAGCCTTGGTCATGTTTGCACCGTCACCTCCACTTTTCCATTGGCCGATCGTTCACCTCCATATGATTGTTTACCCATTTTGAGGAACAGCTGCGAAGAGTGATTTCACTAGCCATCCTTGTGACACTGCCGTGATTGGAAAATTCCAACCCGTACCTGGAATCAGCTGCTAACCCGTTTTATCACTCGTTCCTCAAAAGACGAGTCTTCTTTAAGCTCTTTTCATCTGACTCGTAAAATATGAAAAGATTGCCGAGTTTTGGCCTTCCAGCTCGATAAAGTGACCGGAAGAGCTATCCCTCCTCTAGATTTTAATCTTTTTGGACCTGAGGGATTATTGCACAAAAAGATCAAGCGCTTGTTTTATTCGGCTCGTTAAAACTATCGAAAACTCATCCCTTCTGTATTGTTTTATACTTTTTCGGACTTAAGGGATTAGATGACGAAAAAGGACTTTCGGAGTTGACTTTACGTACCTTTTCAGACTCTCTAAAAATGAAAAGGACCGAGTTATATTTGTCGTTAGACTCGTTAAAAGCATTAAATAGCGACAAACTTGTCTTTAGACGAGAACGAGTTTCACTATCGCTAGGCTCGTTAAAACATAGCAATGGGCTTGCCCGAAGGGCAAGTTATAGAACAAGCATATGTTATCCTCCTCAAGCTTGACAAAAATAAAGAGGTACTGGTCAGCAATGACTGGGGAAAAATTGGGAGAAACTCAAGAAAACTTTGATGGTAGCAAGTCGCTCTTGAACATGACACTTTTCCTCCGTACCACAATCGGGTTGGGTTGTTTCATTCACCGGTCACATCACCATGGTCTCGCCATACCATCCATATTTGGGGTAATGCTACCGATCCATCGCATAAGTGTCGCCATATGTTCAAGAGAAGTCGTTCAGAGAAGTCAACCGTGTCCCATCCACTGCCATACATTATCCTTCATCCTTTCATGACCGCCACCCTGAATCATATGCCATCAGATATTTTTCACCTCCATCAAAATCATTTACTCCGTTCCGTGTCACTGATGTGGGATTCATTAAGGCCCTCCTTTGACGGATCACTTCTTGTCGACATCAGCTCATTATTCAAGAAGTTGATCTAGGAACAACCCCTTCAGTACTTTGAAGCTTGCATGCCTCAATGGCAAGTTTCTCACTTCCGGCGAAAGGTATACATCAATGACCTTCGACCGAAAGATTTTGCGTGGTGTTCGACGCCAAGTCCTTTATTCACACCACGTGAATTGTACTGCAGTACCTTGAGGGTCATTATCATTATCGGTGATTCCTCTCGCGTTTGTTAACGGTTTACCTCATTGACCGGTAATCAAGCGATGTCTTTCCATGTTCGACTTCAGAACATTTCTCACATGGATCGACTTGTACTTAGAGTGAAGATCGAACGAGTTTGAAGACCCTGGATCTAGTTTCATCCATCCGGGCTGCGATATATATTCAGGAAAGATAAAGACATTGACATGTACATCATTGCAGCAGATAATCATCCTACCCAAAGGATGATAATTTCATCAAAATTATCAGTCTACCATCAGATGATTGTCTGTTCTATGTACAGAAAAATGAATTTATAAAGCTGAGCATGGGAATGCCCGCCTCAGCTAGATCATGAAAGCAGTATGAAAAATAATGTATTGTATTGTATCTTATTACAGGTCTCCTCCTAGCATTGGATGAACTTCGGATCCTCCTAATAAAGCATTTCACCCGATAAACGGCCTCATACTTTAGGGGGCAACTGTTATAGACATTTTTGTGCCTTACAGCAATAAGCATGAAATGTCCATAATCTAAGGGATCCAAAGTCCCTAAACATGTTGTTCCTACCCCTAGAGGAACAAGGCTAACAAACCACAGCAATTCACAGAAGTTCTCCACCAGAAACTGCTCAAAAACAAGTCAATTCAGGATCAATTCAGAGGCTCCACTAGCTATCTGCGCTGAAATGCAGAGATTACACTGGCTAGGTGCACTGAAACGCAGGTAGAAGCACTACCACGGTGCGCTGAGCGGGAAGTGACAAATGGAAAGTTCATTTAATGAGGTGGAAAGACCCTGGAAGCTTCCAGAATCTTCTCCAATGACACTTGCCTCAAGGAATTCGACTAGTGATGAGTAAGAGGCTCTTAGTCTCCAAGTGGAAGCAAGAACTGACAGAGGGAGAGGACACTAGTCAGATCCCAAGCTGACTCATCCTCTCTCCAAACATCTATATATGGATCTCTCCTCCATGAGATCCGGGAGGCTAGAATTTTGTTATTGCAAAGAATTGTTGTTGGTTTGAGATTGGAATCATTGGGTGCTTAATGCTTTGAAGGAAGGTGAAGATAGGAATTTCATTTGTTGGGAAGGAGATGTTGGATTGGAGCCCTCTTGGTTGTATCTCCTCCTGAACCTTGTTATTCATCAATAAAGCTATCTTGGTTTCTCCTATATACTGATGTATCTTTGATGTATGATTGCATTAGTATGTTTAGTTTATTTCTAATCCTGAACTAGTTATGAATATGAATCTATGTCTTTGTGTAGTGTTCTCTTCTTGTGATCTTGCAGAAACCTGTTGAAGCTGGGCGAGCGAGAAGGCAAGTAGCTGGGAACTCTCAAAGAGAAGAGAAACTGGATCGAGGGACAAACGGAAGACACCGGTTAGTCCATCCATCTCTCTTCATTCTTAATTCATAAAGGAAGAATACTAGAATAGCTGTTTCTGTTTGTTGCTAAGGCACTGTCACACCTTAGGTGGATAGGATCGTCCTGCATAGGCATTTTTCCCCACAACAAAGAGGCTGATTTTGAAGTCATTGATCTATAACAAACTATGGCACACCTCTCTTTAGAGGAAATTAACTGTAGATATCCTTCAAAGGTTCACTCAGTATTTTTTAAAGAAAAAAGGTGTTGATTTTAAATAAACATGATTACACATAAGGGGGTGATCCCTTTGAAAGAAACTAGATTATTTATTGACTTTTTCCTACAATCCACGGTTGTTGAATTATACCTTCAAAAACTCGTGATTACAAGTATGACTATATGGGATCCAAACCCATATCTAGGAGATGCAAAATTGTTGGCCCTAACATCCTGGTCAAGGAATGAGGAGATCAAAGTTGAAGAGGTAAATAAAATAATGGAAGGGGAGCTGAAAGACCCACTGTGGATTAGGATTGAACACCCAAACCCATCCATCCTCACCTCAACTCATGTTATTATGGTAGAATACCCAAAGGTAGTGAATGTTTACAAGTAGAGACAAGTGGAGGCCATCCTCAACTTTGAATATTATTCCAAATTGTTAGGAAAGGAAAACTCACAAGTTTTCCAAAGGAGAGGAGATGGTAAGTAGTGCCCCACAATATGAAAATCATAGAATACCACTCTCCTAACCAAGTATAGGTTTCACTTGCCAAGATTCCTTTGAATAAGAGGATTATTCAAAGGCTTGGATTCCAATAGATTGGGCTTAGTCTCAATCCACACCTATTGCTAGGGATCCAAGAACATTAGAGTTAGGAATAGGAGTTTAGGGAATGACAACGCATTGAAGAGAATGCAGGTTTCCACCCTACAAACACATCCACCTTTAGATCAACATATAATGTCAAGTAGGTTACTAGAGAGATGGATAAGTAAGAGTATATGGGGGAAGAAGAGTAAGTTTCTCAAAAGATGAGCAATATTTCCAGTAGAGGGTATGATGGGCCTCCAAAATAGGTAAAACATATCGCCCATATAACCACTTCTAGGCACAAAAAGGCCCTATTGAACCTTCTTTTTTGCACTTAAAGACACTTTCCTAGTTTAATAAGTTTTTTAGAGAGTCAACGATATTTTATACTTTATGTGCTTAGCATGACTATTGTGCATAATATTGAAGGGATTTTTCATAGATTTCAAGGAGATCCATCTAGAGATATTTGTGGGGTCTACTCCATGCTATAGAAGAATCCCAACTCGTCTTATTAGAGAATTTTTCAGGTCTAAAATAGGCCTCACAACAAAAATGTACAACCAAAATCAACTTTATAAGAACTAATAGCATTAAAGATGATGATGTCAACCATGGGGGGTGATTCACCATTTTGGAGTAAAAGGGTAAAAAAAAAAAAACTATTTTTTCAACTCATATTTTCAACTTATCTCCCCATAGGTTTACTCAATTTTTGAGAAGAAGCACTCATTGGATGCATATTTCAATATGTTATGAAACCAGCTCACAAAAAGATAGAAAAGAGAGATCCACGCCTTATAATTCAGCCTCTTCGAGGGGGCAACCTCCTTTACATTACATAAATGAACAATTCTTGGATGATACAAATGACAAAACCTCCTTTCTATATATAGGAGTCTAAGGAGTCACAATATAATCCAGCCGACCTAACAATAATAATATAAAGCCACACAAATAACAATAGGGGGATTCTATGGGGCACAGAAATAACAATATGGGGGGTAATAGGGGCACAACAATATAAATAAGGGGTATAACTACAATAGTAATGGGGTAATCACTAGTATTATAGGGACCCAACATGCCCCTCTCCTTCAAAAAAGTGTTGTCCTCAACGCTTGAGTAGTTTTGGATACTTCTGCATAAAATTCTCATCCTCCCATGTGGAATCTTCAGCGGATAAGTTCTTCCACTTGATAAGATACTCTGAAATTGATCGATTTCGTAGCTGTCGAGTTCTTGTTTCTGTGACTGCTTCCGGTTCCAATATAATTTTTCCTTCCTCATCAAGTTCTGGCAATATTGTTTGAATTGGGAGCTTGTCACCTATAACCTTCTTTAAACATGAAACATGGAAAACTGGGTGCAATCGAGAAGCTGCAGGAAGCTCCAATTTGTATGCCATAGTACCAATCTTTTGCAACACCTTGTACGGACCATAATACTTTGGTGATAATTTATTATCCTTCTTAGCTTGCTTTAGGGACATTTGCTTATATGGTTGTAGCCGTAGGAATACCCAATCACCTACATCAAAACTTCTTTCACTGCGATGTTGATCTGCCTGTTGTTTCATTCTATTTTGTGCCAACACGAGGTTATCCTTTAAGAGTTGGAGGACTTGTTGTTGATGTTCGATGTGATGTTCCACTGCCTGAACCTTAGAATTTTCTCTTAAATATGATGTGATGGATGGTGGTTGATACCCATAAAGTGCCATAAATGGGGTCATTTTTGTTGCTGTATGGAAGGAAGTGTTATACCACCATTCAGCCAGAGGCAACCATTTGACCCATTGTGTCTGTTTATCAGATACAAAGCAACGAAGATATCCTTCCAAACATTTGTTTACTATCTCAGTTTGCCCATCAGATTGAGGATGATAAGATGAGCTATGAGCTAACTGAGTACCAAGACAAGAAAATAATTTTGTCCAAAAATTTCCAGTGAAAATGGGATCTCTGTCACTTACAATAATCTTTGGGTTTCCATGTAGCTTTTGAACTGTTTCCATAAATGCAGTAGAAACTGTACTGGCTTTAAATGGATGTGATAATGCACAAAAGTGTGCATACTTGGTAAGTCTGTCAACTACCACCATGATGACACTCTTTCCCTCAGACTTGGGTAAACCTGTGATAAAATCCATTGAAACCTCCTCCCAACGTTGGCTTGGAATGGATAAAGGTTGTAATAGACCCGGTGTCTTAATTGTTTCAACTTTATTTTGCTGGCAAACCAAACATTCCGCCACAAACTTTTGAATATCTGATTTAAGGCCATCCCAAAAAAATTCCTTCTTAACCCTGTGGTAAGTTTTTAAAAATCCTGAGTGCCCTCCTAAGGGAGAAGTGTGCAATTCCATAAGAATCTTTTGTTTTAGCTGGGAATTCTTACAGAGGTATAAGCGATCTTTGTACCATAACGAATCATTTTGCCAGCTAAATGTATCAGAAGTACTGGAATCTTGTTGTAGCTTTCGAATAAGTGCCCACACTTCTTCGTCATTCTTCCATTCCTCCCTTGCTTCGTTTATCCAATCTGGTTGGATAATAGAAATGGCACACAACAATGCTTCCACATCCTCATCCTTTCTTGAGAGTGCATCTGCCACCACATTTTGCTTCCCTTTTTTGTAGATGATTTCAAAGTCATAACCCAACATCTTTGTGACCCACTTTTGTTGCTCTTCAGAGGATAATCTTTGTTCTAAAAAGTATTTAAGGCTATCATGATCCGTTTTTACCTTGAAGTGTCTTCCCATTAGGTAGGGTCGCCATTTCTTAAGTGCATGGAGTATTGCCAACATTTCCTTCTCATAAATAGCTTTGCTTAAAAACTTTCCCTTGATTGGACGACTTTCAAAAGCAATGGGTCTTTCATCTTGCATTAGAACAGCACCAATTCCATTTCCTGAAGCATCACATTCCACAATAAAGGTTTTTGTGAAGTCCGGTGTAGCTAAGACCGGTGCTTGGCACATTGCCTCTTTAAGATGTTCAAAGGCCTTTGTTGCTTCCGGAGTCCATGAAAATGAATCTTTCTTCAATAATGTTGTTAGAGGTGCTGCTATTCTCCCATAATTCTTAACAAACTTGCGATAATACCCTGTCAACCCAAGAAATCCTCGCAGATGCTTTATGGATGTGGGGATTTTCCATTCCTTAATGGCTTTAATTTTGCTAGGGTCTACCTTAACTCCTTCATGAGATACAATATGACCCAAATATTCCACCTCCTGGACTCCAAAGAAACATTTGGATCTTTTTGCATATAATTGTTTCTCCTCCAATAGTTGTAGCACCCTGTCAACATGTTCAACATGATCCTTCCAAGACTTGCTGTAGATTAGTATATCATCAAAAAATACTAACACAAATTTTCTAAGGAATGGTTTGAAAATTGAATTCATCAAACCTTGAAATGTTGAAGGTGCATTGGTAAGGCCAAAAGGCATGACCAAAAATTCATAATGACCCTCATGAGTTCTAAATGCCGTTTTTGGAATGTCTTCAATCTTCATTCTGATTTGATGATATCCCGAACGAAGATCCAACTTGGTGAAGTAAATTGATCCATGCAATTCATCCAGTAATTCATCAATAACAGGAATGGGGAACTTATCTTTAATAGTGAGCTTGTTGAGCTCCCTATAATCTGGACACATGCGCCATGATCCATCCTTCTTGTGCACCAATACTACGGGAGCTGAGAAAGAACTTTGACTCGGTTGAATTATACCAGCCTCTAGCATTTCTGCAACCATACGTTCAATTTCACTTTTTTGGACATAGGGATATCTGTACGGCCTGATGTTTGGAGGAACACTTCCTGGAATCAGATGAATAGCATGATCATGATTACGCATAGGTGGGAGACCCTTGGGAGTCTCAAATACCTTGGAATGATTGTCCAAGACTTTTTGGAGATCTGGAGAAATAGATGATTCCAATGTGGAAACATCTAGCGAACATAATTGTGCAATTACACCTCTTTGCTCCTTTCTTAGAAGCTTTGTCATACCATGAGAGCTGATTATCTTTCCTGGTTTCCCTGCAATACCCCTTAATTCAACTTCCTTTCCTTCCGAAGAAAATTTGATGAAAAGTTCTTGAAAATTAAAAGCTATTGTACCCAAGGATTGTAGCCATTGGACTCCTAGTACAACATCAGCACCTCCCATTGGAATGGAAAGCATTGGGCTAGTCAATACATATTCTCCCATGGATAGCTTGATATTATGGCACTTTCCAGAGCAATTTATTGTTCCTCCATTTGCAATCATCACTTGACACTCTGGTGCTGGATATAGGAAGCAATTCAATTCTTTTGCTACCCTACAATGAATAAAATTGTGGGTGCTTCCTGAATCAATCAACACTATTACCTTTTTCTTCTTGATTTGTCCTTCTATCTTGATGGTTTGAGGAGTGGTAATTCCCGCCAATGCATTACAAGATATGGTCGGATTTATTTGTTCTTCATCTAGGCTTTGTTCCTGGAATATATCCTCTTCTTTTGACCTTTCTTGCTCCTTTTCTTCTTCCTCTTCACAATCTATGTAGAATAATTTCTTCTCAGCACACTTATGACCTTTTGTGTATTTGCTATCACAATTGTAACAAAGCCCTTTTGCTCTTTTTTCTTCCAATTGTTGTGGTGTCAACCTTGTAGGTTGTGGAAGACTATGGGCAACAACACTTCCATCTTTATAGTTGTGAATGGTATGCTTCCTAGTTGCCATAATTTTGCTTTCCATTTTTCTTGCTAACCTGAATGCCTTCTCTAATGAATCAGGTTCCCAAAGGCGCACATCATGTTGGATATTATCCTTTAAAGACCCTATGAACACATCAATCCTATGCTCCTCTGGAATATCTTTTACCCTTATGTTCAATTTTTGGAACTCCTCAATGTGCTCCATTATTGAACCCTTTTGTTTGAGACTTATCAATTGGCTAAAAAAAGTGTTGCTTTTTGTATCCTCATAATGTGCTATCAATTCTTCCGTAAAAATTGCCCAAGTGATAAATTGTTTACGAGAACAAAGCCATTGATACCATACAAACTGATTTGGTTCCAAATATAAAGTTGCCATACGTACCTTTTGTGTGTTTTGCACATTATTGAGATCGAAGAATTGCTCCATCTGTAATATCCATGTGGCGGGATCCTTGCCATCAAACTTCCTCATATCGATTTTTGGAACATGGTGAGTCTTCGATCCAACATTAGAGTCTATGGAATCATGATTAACATTTCTTTTGTTCTCATCATGAGTTTCCTTTACTACCTTTTCACCATTAGTAAGTATTTCTTGTAGAAAATTTGTCAAATCTGTCTTCAAATCTGCCATGTCTGTCTTCAAATCTGTCTTCAAATCTGCCATGTTTGTCTTCAAATCTGTCTTCAAATCATCCATCTTAGCTTCCATGCCCTTTATCTTAGATTCCACACCATTTACCTTAGATTCCACGCCATTTATCTTAGATTCCACACCACTTATCTTAGCTTCTGTTAGCTTTTGTGAGCGTGACATTTGTTGCACTTGTTCTTGTAATTTTGATATATCATGTAGCATTTCTTCCTCTTCTTCATGAGTCATGCTAGAGCTTTCAGGTTCCTTACTAGGTGTTTGCATTTTCTTTCCTCGGGGCATTAGTTACCGATAATAATGCTTTACTATGCCCTTTGAATTCCGTTAAACCAAGCTTACATAAAAATTAAAAAAAAAAACTACACACCTTTTTTCACTTTATAGAAGCCTGATATTGAATCTGATGTATCTCTGTAATTTCGGATCATCCAGTTCTGAAATTGCTATCTGTAGTAGCCTTCTACGTCCTCTTTCCAATGCCACAAGTCTGAGCCAAATTGGATTCTCCAAGTAAGAGTTATGTGAAATCTCCCACAGTGACTTGCTTTTAGACTGGTTCAGTAGAGCGAACTTGTACGACGTGCCACGAGTCACTGTTTCAACCTTTGAATCTGAAACACATACACAAGAAACTACAGTCCGTCCTCTTTCTGTACCTTTTTACGAAACTTCAATCCGATTCTTAGAGAGAGAGTTATGACGATTTTCCCAAGGTCACCTGTTTTGAATGTAATTCAGGAGTCTGCAGAAAGGCCAACTTCCTCAGATTATATCTCCGAACATATCGCACTAAAAGCTCTGAAATTTGGACCCAAGGTTCAGCGCCAATTCTTCTCAAATGGGTTTTTTTTTCGACTTCTGAAACGTTACAGAAAAAAAGTTATAGCAAAAATTCCACGATGACCTGTTTGGAGCAGCGAAACCCTAGAATCCAAAGCTCTGATACCAAATGTTATGAAACCAGCTCACAAAAAGATAGAAAAGAGAGATCCACGCCTTATAATTCAGCCTCTTCGAGGGGGAAACCTCCTTTACATTACATAAATGAACAATTCTTGGATGATACAAATGACAAAACCTCCTTTCTATATATAGGAGTCTAAGGAGTCACAATATGATCCAGCCGACCTAACAATAATAATATAAAGCCACACAAATAACAATAGGGGGATTCTATGGGGCACAGAAATAACAATATGGGGGGTAATAGGGGCACAACAATATAAATAAGGGGTATAACTACAATAGTAATGGGGTAATCACTAGTATTATAGGGACCCAACACAATACCTCATCCAAGGAGTACCCGTGTTGCATACTTTCAAAGGAGCTACACGAAAAATGAGAAATACATGAGAAAATGTTATTGCAATCATTTTTTCTCATGTATTTCTCATTTTTAGTGTATCAAGTTTGAAAGTATGTGATATGGGTAATACTTGGATGACATATTGAATTATGCATCCAATGAGTTCTCCTACACGAAATTTGAGTAAAATTGTGGGGAGATAAGTTGAAAAAGTAGTTTTTTTTTCCCTCCAAAATTTCATGAGGTAATCCAATCTTATTTTATTATTTCTACTATTATTTTACAATATTATTTAATATTCCCATTTTAAACCTCAAAATTTATCTAATGGGCT
Organism: Pinus tabuliformis; assembly: GCA_031772625.1. NCBI lineage: Eukaryota > Viridiplantae > Streptophyta > Pinopsida > Pinales > Pinaceae > Pinus > Pinus tabuliformis. Next base: position 1,926,239,552 of record CM062817.1, on the reverse strand, counting down.
AAGGATAATAAATGCTCCTTCTTGCTACTGTGTGGTGACCTAGGAAATAAGATCTAGTTTTTTAGGGATTTTGGAGAGAAATCAGTCCTCCCCTCAAGGAAGTTTCCCCTGCCCATATTGTATAAATAAGAGGCTTGAGTATCCCAGTAGGAGTAGAAGAAAAATATGATAAAGTAGGTGAATAATAGGATAAGTTCATATTTCAAGCAAGTTTTGTAACTTTGTCATGTACAAGCATATTTTAAGTTGATGAAAGTGATATTTGGTTTCAACTCTTGGTTTGGATTTCTTCTAAGGGCTTTGAGATTCCTTTCATTAGATCCTACCCCAAGTATGCAAGATTCCTCTTGTACCATTTATGTTCATGCATTTGTTTATCTCTGCAAAATATTTCTGAAGGTTACTTCCATGCATGGTTAATTAGATAGTTTTATTAGAAGTCCTTTTATCTTTCCATTTGGTGATAACAGTTGTTATGATTACATTAGTTGAATGGAATGTTTACTTTACATTTATTTCATTTATTAGTTGTTGTTTATTTATTTACCATCATTCATTATTTGGTTTTTCTACATTATACCTTGTTTTGCAGCTACATGAAACCCTACAACCTTGCACTTTGCTAGATTAACCCTACCATAATTGGTTGTGATTCCTTAGACAAGTGTACTTTGTCAATTTCTACCTTCCCATTAGCTTCATTTCCTTCCAATCTCACATTTATTTTGCTCACCTTCTTGATGGATTGTCGCCTATAGAAAAATAGGGACTTTTGTAGTAGTTTGCATCCTGCCTTCTAAACTCACTCGGATTTGCACCAAACTCATGATTTTCCTTCCTTAATGTATTGAAACACTCCTGGAAACCTGAGAATGGAAATTAGAGGTAGAGATACCTTGTATATTTCTTTATTTTGTTTTCTATATAAATTTCTTCTTTTGTACAAAATTAGGGTTTCTTGCGTGTAAGCTTTCATTTCAACAATGTGTTTTCTTTCCTTGCAAGATAGAATAGGTGTGCTTTCATTTCATTACAGATAGAGTATTTTTTCTTCCTTTATTGAAAATAGCCTAGGTTTGCGTGTTGTATTTCTTCTTTCTAGTTATTTCCCACAATTCTAGTTTTCCTATAGCATAGAATAGTCATATTGGTCTCTATACATCTGGATTTCATTTCAATTCTTCCACCTACATAAAAGTTAGCAAAAGAAAGAGATAGTTACTATTTCACATTTATTTTTATCCCCCCTTAAGTTTGTACGATCCTGGGGTTGAAAATTAAAACTGACACCCTTCAGAGTTGCAACATTATTGCCACAATACTGAGGGCCATAAAAAATTAAAGGTCATTGTTCCCGATGATTGTAACCACTAGACCCTTAATACAACATCAACACCACCCATTTGTATTGCTATCATGTGAATTTCCAACAAATGCTCCCCCATATTTAGCTTAATGCTATGGAACTTCCCTAAAAAATTTATAGTGCCTCCATTTCCAATCATTACTTGAAACTCTGGTGTTGGATAAATGAAATAATTGAGAAAATTTTCTAATTTGTAATCGATGAATATTGCTTAAATCAATTAACATTGTTACCTTTCTATTTTTTATGTATCCTTATTTATTAAGGGTTTTTGGAGTATTGATGTGAGCCATTGCATGACAAGATATTGTTAAAGTAGTCTCTTGTAGCTCTAGATCTTGTTATTGCTCCAATTCTTCATATTCTTCCACTTTAGAGTCAATGTAGAATAATTTCTTCTCGTTTCTTGTATGACCCTTACTATCCTTTCTTTATAGTTGAAACATTGTCCCTTTTCTCTTCTTACATCCATTTGTTGAGGAGTCAACTTTGTTAGTTTAGGGAGGGAGCATGATCTTCACTATAGTTATTAGTGACTGATTTTATAGTGGCCATATTTTCACTTTCAACTTTCCTTGCGAGACTAAAAACGTACTCTAGATATTTAGGTTCAAATAGTTTCACCTCATGTGGGATATTTTCCTTTAAAGTTCCTATAAACAGGTCTAACAAATTAAATGTTAGTATGAAAATTCTTTGTATGTGTGCAAAAAATGCTTCACTTCACTGGTGATAAGTGACACTAACAATAGAATGTGGCCACTTATTCTACTTTAGATCTACAAAAAGTTGTTGAGGGTCCTAGTAATTCAACTAATCAATAGTAACAATCTTTTCATTGTGAGGAAAGCACATCTTGCAAAAGACAATAGATGCGACAATAGACATGGCATAGGTGTAACTAAAACCCATCAAGATTTTATAATTTAATGGGGAATCAATGACTTCAATATCAATCGAGACCGTCTTTCCAAAAATGGTGACATGATAGTTGCGGTGTAAACTGAAGGGCTATGAGGGATGACCATCCCAGGCACGAAGAGCGATAGTGGATGGGGACAAGTCAGGGGAACCAAGTTACTTCCAAACACTAGCAGCCATCACACAGGAAAAGGCGCCTTCATCTATGATACACCATTGGACCATGGTGTTCTTTATAGAGGCTAGTATTTGAAAGGAAATTGATGAAGGAATGGGAGGATGTTGTTCTTTGTCAATGTCAAATACAATCAGACAATCATTAGAGGTATCCATAACGCCTAAAGAATAGTAGATATTTCCATTGGGATGGGCATGTCTGGAGGACTTACAGCATTGACACGGCAGCAAGAGACTGCACCAATTCATCTACTATGCTATTGGTATGGGCAACTTTAGAAGAAGCGATATTTCGACGTAATGGACCTTTGGGGATCTTGGGGGGACCTCAACTTTCGGTAGAGGGCTCTGTAAGGTGCCATTTAGTGATGACAGAGGCTCAGTGGAAACTTATGGTTAGGAATTAGTCATTGAATTTGTATGAGGCTTATCATGTTGGCACAACTGACTCGGGAGATTGACTTTTTTGGTGTTAACCTCTTCGAAATTCATCATGAGAATCTGGTAATTATTTTGGCCAGATTTTGAAGTTTGAGGAGTTGCATTACCCTGTGTGGATTAGGAAGCTACATATCCTTGATGAGGAAAAGGATTGGTAAGCATAATCAGTTGTGATGAAGCAGGAAGGGGGGGAGGTGGAGTAATAGGTTCAGGTCCTCTAGAAACAACTGCTTGAGCTTCCCATGCTTCATACATCTAAGGTAAAAGGGGGCATTCCTGAGTATAATGGCCAAATACGCCACAGCAGGCACAAGGTTTGTTCATCCGAGGAGCCTTATTTTTCTTGGGTTGTCTGCCCTATTACTGGGTTGTGGGATTAGGCTAGTCACCTTTAGGGTCATTATGTGGGGGACCTTGGTTTCCTTCGTTACCTTGAGATGCTTGGTTCTAGTTACCCTTACACTTATTCCTTCTCTTGGGAGTTTGTGGATTGGTTGCACTCTAATGAGCATACACTTGACCTTTGGGAGCTATTGTGGTAGAGGTGGAGGAGGCATGTGAGGTTGGGGCGTTGGTACTGATGGGGTTGGAGCACCAGGCAATGCATAAGGATAGTAAGGATTCATGGAAACATTTGGATAACCAAGTGGAGAAACAATTGTCCCTGGCATCGACTAATAAGGATGGGGATATGAATATGATGTGCTTGTACCTTGGCAAGCATTCACACGCGAAGTATTAGGAGGGTGATAGGTGTAAGTAGAATTGGTCCCCCCTGGGGTTGGCCATAAATCATGTGAGGTTGAGGGTGTGAGATAGATCCAACAATACCATCAATGACATGAGATTCCCAATGCATTAGCAACACCAATTTGAGGTAAATTAGGAAGGACAGTATAAACATAACCTGACTGTGCATAGATCATGTCATATTTCAAAGCTATTTGGAGAGCTTCTTCCTCAGATTGGGGGAAGTGAGAGGAGACATATTTACCTATGGGGGCCAAAATAATTCTAAGTAACTAATCCATATAGACATGGTCTTCAAATTCAAGGGCCCTACACATGCTCCTACTTCTATGCCATTCTTGGACATGGTTAGATAGGTGGGTAGCAGAAGTTTAACGAAAAGAGGTCAAGAGTTCATTACCAACGTCTATCAGAGAGGTGGCTAGAAGTATTAAATAAAATAGCTGGCAAGATTCATGAAGGTGGAATGGGAGGCATGTAGTTATTCCACATACCATTTGGTAGTAGCTCCAATAAGGGTGCATTGGAAAAGGAGAAGATAAATGGAGTCTTTAGTTTTGGAATTTGATGAACACCACATATGGAAAGAGAGAACATGATTTGTGGGGTCTTCTCTAGGATTACCTTCAAACTTTCGGAAGTCAAAAGGAATCTTAGTAGGAATAACAGGCCAACTAGGGTCAAGGAGAAGAGGATCATTGATGAGTTGGATGAAATCAGGAAGGCTAAAACCAACCATATAAGGGAGTAATGGAAGATTAGTGACTATACCAAAAGAGGTTCCAACTATGGGGTTACCTTGATTATCACCTTGGTTTCCTACACCCACTTTGGTGCCTGACATGGTAGTGGTACAAGGTCAGGAAGACGCAGAATAAAAGGAAGAACTGGAAGAATAACAAAAGCTAGAGTGAGTATAGGGACTTAATGGAGGACTAGGAGGATGAAATATAACTCACAGGGGAGGAGTAAGATGTCCTAAAGGAAACTAGGGTGAAGGCCATGAAGTATCCATGACAAACTCCTAGGGGGTGCAATGATGTCAATACAATGATTACTCAATAAACTAAAGGGTGGTGATAAGAGAAAAGAGTAACAAATAACATGCAAACACTAGCGTAGTGGTGCAAGTGCAAACTAATTATTTTAATATGCTACTCTAATTCAAGAAAACATGTCCTATCAAAGAAAATATGAAATCTGGCCTATAGGTGATCTAAATACTCAAACAAGTCCTAGATTTATTGTTTTAGATGGCCTTCTAAAATACTTCTTACTTGAAGGAATATGGTCCTCGCAAGAAAATATATCTAAAGAAAGGTGGGGTAGAGAACAAATTTCTTCCCATATCCATTCCTATATGGTTTTTTCTATGATTGGTCAATATGGTTACCTTTGTCTCATGAGGGTGGTCAAGCCTTGAGCTTCTTGTTGATCAACCAAAGCATGAGAATCCCTGCCACCGGTTGGGTAGCCCCGAGGAGAACCGCTCACACAATGACCTAGCCTAACCCCCTCGTAATCAAGTTTCTAACAAACTCCAACTTTGAACCCTGGGATGGTGAAGGATTTTAAGATCACTAATATGTCAACAAGCTATGTCTCAATGTAAGGGATCGATGGGTGTTATCGAAAGCCTATCCCTCTAATCCTACACTTAACTACACATATTTTTTTTCCCTAGTTCCCAAGTGGGCTTAATCTATGTGAGTTGAATTATTAAGGTGTAGTGTTTCATGTCTTAGCTTGGCAGTGTTAACCAATCTCACCTTTTCTTAGGGTGTACACGTGTGTGTGAAAAATGTGTTCAGTGTATGAGTTAATTGAGAATGTTTTATGATGTCATGTGTTGCTGAGAATAAAGTGTTGAAAAAACTATAAATAATGCTGAAAATGGACAGTAAAATGAGAAACAAATCCCAGCACACAAGCCCCCACCCAAGAAGGATATAAAGTAGCTAAGAAGAATATGGAAAAAAATAAATTCAAATACACACAAATGGCCAAAAGATCTAATTTCTAAGGGACTAGGATCTAAAGGCACTAGACTACTAAAAATGATGTAGATAACCAAAACAAATCAGAGGTGAAAATGTTAGAAAGGGATAGGCAAGAAGCTCCAAAAACCTAGGATACACAAGGGGACCCTAAGGGGGAAGGAAACATTAAACTCTAAAGGGAGTGAAATGATGGAAAAATTTATCCAAAAGAGTTGTGAAATAGTGGAAAAAACCCTAGAAATTGGTGGCTAAAAATACTTTCCTCTAGACTCCTCAAATTAGAAAATCTCTTCCTAGATAATGGAGGTGTACTCTAAACCCTAGAGGGATTTTTCCTTCCTCATAGAGAAATTACCAACTAGATATAGGCCTAGGGGTGACTGAGGACAGGATGAAAACCCTTCCCAGTATAAACGCAACATAGACAACAAATCTAGAAAATTATGAAAAATGACAAAATGCGGAAATTGACCTGAAAAGTGCATTGGAGCACAGAAAATGGGCTGAAAAGTGTGTTGGGATGCAAAAAGGAGACCAAAAAGTGTTTTTTGATCCCGCAACTCTCGCTCGATAGATCTCACCTAGATTGTGCCATCTCCTGCTCAATTGGTGCTTGTGACCTACAGAAAGAAGTCAAACCCCAACAAAAACCAAAAGTTTTCCAGAAAATAAAGGAGATCTAAAAATAGAAATCGAGAAGCTCAAAATAGTTGGAAAAACACTAAAGAGGGTTGAAACAGCACTCACCAAGGATCTGAATTACTACACCAGTGGATTTTCCATTTGTTAGTATCAAAATTCTTGGTACATGTACCGAAAATTATTCACTTTAGTCACTGGTGACAAGTGACGCTAACAACAAAATGTGGCCACTTTTTATGCTTTACATATGCAAAAAGTGGTAAAACCCTACAAGAAAATATCTGAAGCAAGCCCAAAACATACATCAGCAATAAAAGAAAGAGTAATAACCCACATAAGACTTTCAATGAATTATAATTTTATTAAAACACCTGGTAACATGGGTCTGTAGTTCACCCACCAAGGGATGGGTCCTTTTGATGTCCTTTTGCTTCAACAATTTTGTTCTTATGTCTCAAACGTGGAGAGAACCCAAAAGAAAGATGGAACTCAGGTAGGAGCTCAAATGTTGTGATACTATAATGGTGACGATGATAATGATCATGGCGAAGGATGAATGGAAAACCCTCTTATTTATATCAAAGTATTGAGCTAAATTAGGAATAGGAAAATAATAAAATATTATTAACCAAATCAAGATATAGCTTTTAGGAATAATTTTTTTATATTTATTGGAGAGGGAAAATATATTCAAAATGGTCAAATATATTTATTTAGAAAGTGGTTGAAGTAATTAACAAATAAAAATTGTTTATTAATCACTTTTCGATCATTAAGAAAATTGTGAATTTGAAATAATTATTAAGTAATGGTTTGATAGTTATTCCAAAAATAATAATGAGGAATAATAAATAAATAGTGATTTATTTAATTATTCCAAGGTGGTTAAGTCAAAGGTTTTAAGAAATAATTATCAAATAATGTTTTAATAATCATTTCTAGAGAAAGCCCCAAGGGATAGCTCAAATGGTCGAGTTCCCGTTGCTAAAGCACTTTCCTAGTTTGGGAGGTCACGGGGTCAAATCTCCTCAATGCCCTCGGGGTTAGGCCAGTTAAGATTAGCCGACGGGTAGATCCCTTCGGGTGGATCTGGCTCGATATTTTCCCGTGGATGTAGCGGCCACTTAGTGACCGTGAACCACAGCTTAAAAAAAAAAAAAAAAAAAAATCATTTCTAGAGAAAATTAAATAAATAATGATTTATTCAATTATTATCATGGGGTTTTTGAATTTTAATTAGAAATAATTTAATAAAAATGGTCTACTAAATCATTTCCCATGGTGAAAGTGAATTTACCATGGTAAAATTAATCCTTCATGGTGTCTTTCGATCCACCTAGTAAGAAGTGGCTAGGTGATCATTTTTTGGGTGATCATATTAACCCCTGAAATATTTTTTACTTTGAGACTCAACTTTGGAATCGTTGAATATGCCTTGTAACTAGACCTTTTTGTCAAAGATTTACCAAGTAAATAAATATTGTATCATTCTTAATATCCCCATAATGTTCTATTAATTCCTCTGTAAAAATGGACTAAGAGATAACAAAATCCTTTTTCCTTTCACAAATCCATTGATACCATATATGTTGATCTTGTTCTAAAAACATGGATGCAATATTTACCTTTGGTAAGGATTCCACTTGGCGTAGATCATAGTATTTCTCCGTCTGAAATATCCATGTTAAAAAATTATTACCATCAAACTTCCTTATATCGATATTCGAAATGTAGTAGTTCCTTTGTGCTGAGTTGAAGCCTTGAAGCTATGGATATTGTTAGAAATTGTAGCAAGAAAGGTTGAATTTGACTTGTGCCTTTGTCAAATTTAGTAATTCAATATTACACATCAGCAGGATGACCTGGATTGCAGTTAACTTGTGTGACATGGCTTTGTCTACTATTTTACTCAGTAAATTCAAGTTATAGGCTAGACGTATAGTTGTGAATGTATTGATTGTTAAAATTTAGCAATGTAGTTCAGTGATTTTCAGTTTGACTTAGTTAACTGATATCAAGTAACTAGTTGAGTAGTAGAACTATTGTTAACTCAGTGATCTCTCAACTAAACTAGTCAATTAGCTAAAAATATCCCATACATGCATGAAATTTGAATTGCCTAGCAGGAGTGAAGGAAAAGGAACATTTTAATTATCAATTGTATACTAATTGAGTGTACAAGCTTGGCAGTTAAGCAGGTGAATCATTCCTTGGGAATTTCACAAGAAAATATGAGGAAATTCCTATCACTTGGGAGTTAATTTCCTCAAGGATTGCGCAAGGAAATAGGAGCAATTTGGGACCTTGAATTGGCTAAGTGTTGGCTAGAGTAGGATAGTTAGTAGGAGAATAGGTTTCAAGTGTAGGGTGTGCTTCAGGATCGAAGAAAGACATTGTAATAGTTTCTCATTCTCATATGATTAATGAAAAGTAGCAGAGGGTTTTTTTTCCCAGTTGGGTTCCCCTGTAAAATAATTATGTTCTTGTGGTATTGATGGTTGGATGTCATTCCATGTGTTTCTAAATAGTGATTTTCATTCTACAGAATAGTAGAGGAAATTTGTAATCTCTTTTTTTCTATTCGAATACATTAGTAGTAGAAAAATTTTATTAATTTATACATGGTATCAAAGTACAAATCATGCTAGAAACTAGTCAATAGATCTTATCCTTCAAATATTTCAATTTGCAGATTTAGTGAAGCAGCTTTTCTTCCATGCGGGAAAATTCCTTTCAACGGTTTGAGATTGGATTATGCCCTTGAGGGAACCTCAATTTTCATAGCTTGGAAGGAAAAGATTGAAGCAGTGCTCAATGAAAATGGTGTGTTGGAGTGCACCAAAACTAACATTCCAAAGCCAGCAGTATTAGATGCACAACAGTTAGCCAGTGGAAGAAGGATACTGCAAAAGCTAGGAGGATCATCTTGGAGGGTGTGAGAGACCACATAATATTGAACTTACATGGAAATGAGACTCCTTTTTCTATGTGGAAGACCCTCACTGAGCTATTTTAAAATGGTAGTGATGTAAGGAAATTTCCATTGAGGGACAAGCTTAGAAACTTCTGCATGTAAAAAAATGAAACTATTCCACATTACCTCTCTAGATTCACTCAGTGTCGAGATGAGCTTGGAGGATTTGGAGAAAATATTCCCTCTTTAAAGCTAATAAGCCTAGCTCTCCTAGGCCTTCCAAAATCTTGGCACAGCTACCAGGACTCTGTAAATGGAAGGCACAAATTACCAAACTGGAAAAGATTATGGTATGATCTGGTGTAGGAAGAAATTCAAAGGAATATTAGAGATGGAGTAACATCCAAATCTAAGGAAGAAGAGGATTTTTCCTTGGTTGGGAAGGGCAATAAAAGAAACAGTAAGAATTCCCAAAGCAAGCCAGAGTCCAGCTAGAATAATGGAAAGAAGAAAGATTTGTTGGAAAATCAACAGTATTTGGATGGCTAGTAGTTTTGATAGTGTTAGCATTGATGTCAACCAAGATCAACATGGTGATTGGGAGTCGAGGAGGAATCCCATGGTAGATGCAAGATTATAGTAGATAATCATCATAGTAGCAATCTTATTGAAAAGTAATAAAATGATGACTACTATGGTGATTGGTATTCCAGGCTCAGGAGGAATCCAATGATAGCTGCAGGATTTATGTAGAGAATCATAACATTAGCAGTCTTACTAGAGAAGCCATAAAATGATGACTATGATGGTTGGGAGTTCAGGATTCCAGGCACAAGAAGAAGAGTCAAGGAGAAAATAATGGCAGAAACTTTGTGACCATTTTATAGGTAGAATATGGGCTCAAAGCCTACAATAGACCCTCTCTATTAGAAATTTCTCTAAAATCATTTTCCAACGGTGTGTGGAAGTCTAAAAATGGACTCCTGGATCAAAAGTTATGGTCTATCGAATTTCAGAGACTTGAAGTCCTAATAATGTTGAAATATTAGAAGTCAACACATCGGACTAGGCTATATTGGAGGTCAGTAGAGAGGAAGGATGAATATCGGAGGTCGGAGCACATTGGGACCCGATATTGGAACCTGAAGCATAGGACCATGGGAGCATCATAATATTTGAGATAAGATAATATTGGGACCTCGGAGTATGTCATATCAGGATATCGAAGGCTGAAGACCATAAGAATATTAGAGGGCATTAACATATCAAAGGTTGGAGGATATCAGAATATCAGAACTTTTTAACATCCATATTTTGTGAAGTTGCAATACTCAGTGTTGCCAATACTGTTAAAATGTTGAGGGATGTTGAGAAAAATTAACAAAGGACCTTGTTGCAAAACCAAGGCTAATCGGGACTCTTTCTCTCTCCTCTAGTGGGACACATGGAGACATGTCATTGGCTTCAAGAAGATAAAGTGGAAAGTGATGTTAGCATGACATGACAATACAATGGACATGTGGCTTCCTATTTCGGCACTTTCAGTGGCCCAATGGGACAAAATCAGGGTGACATGTGTCACCTCTTACGAGTTACCACGTGTAGAAGTGACATCAGCATATCGAAGGTTAGTAAATCATTGGATGAGGACATCGTAACTCCTGTGCAAATGGAATTTGAAAAGTTACGATAAAGGGGGTCTCCGATATTACGTGGCACATGGTCATATGGATCTTAAAGGAACCAAGGGCTAGACAGAGGGAGCTAAGACGCAATCGGAACTTTTTAGAAGTTACGATACAAAGGGGCTCTAATATAATGCTAAGTTCATGGTCACAAACTCGGTCCTATGAGAAGGAAAATGCTCAATGAGCTAAGCTCCAAGGGGGCTAAGGATATCGGGGTTGTGTAAATATCGTAACATTTCATTTCTTTAAGTTACATTATGATGGGGCTGTGATGAAATAGTACAGTGAGTTTAATGGATGAATGAGTCGAAAGTTGAATAATAAATTAAAATTGGTGGAGCTAGTTGAAGGAGTTAGTTGGATCTACAGAAGGCATTGAGACACGATAACAAGGAAAAAAATTCATAGAGAAGAACTAAATAAATGGAGAAAGCATTCAGCTGCTTCACGTGCAGGACTAGTAGATTTAAATGAAGAACAAAGTGGCCATTCGTGAATGATATCAAGCTCTGTGGAGAAATAAATAAGCATGGGAGTCATGGTAGAGTGTGCAAGCCAGTCGAGATTAAATTCTCAATATGGAGTATTACATAGTGTGTCAGTGAATAAATCAAAAGCCCATTTCTTTGTTTAATGCTATGATAGAGTTCAACCAGCAAATGCAACAACAACAGGAGGAACCATACGGAGGTACAATCAGAAAGTATGGACACAGGCAAGAGAGAAAGCATTGTTCAAAGTGCACCAGAGGATCAAAACCATCGATTTACATCAAGCAACGTGAGGCAAAGATCATATTATTGAAGTGCTTAGGAGTGAGAGTTGTGTGAGAAGAGAGAGGAATGAGAAGTGAGGGAAGAGAGAGTGTTATGAGATAAGAAGTGAGTGTAGAGTGACTATTCTGAAAAGAACAACGAGAGTACAATTGAAGCGAGTGCAACAGAGAGCTTGTGTGAGAGAGGGCAGAGTGCTGAGGATATGTTGTTGTGAGTAGCGGGAATAGAGTAGTTATATGTAATAAAGGGAATCTATGGAACAAAAATGGACTGTCGGAAAAATTTGTTTTTGGAACCAACTTGATTGGTATTTTACTTGTAATTGTATATGCCTCTGTTTTTAGGTTGAAAATTTTATGAAATTGTAGAAAAATGGAAAGAGCAGGTTGGTGCCTACATTCAAAAGAGGTTGGTACATCTTGGAAAGTTGGTGCTTACTAACTTAAGTGTTATCGGGAAATCTAGTGTCCACTCGGAGCTGCTAGTCCCACTAAGAGTAGTAGCTATCTTAGAAAAAAACAAACTAAAACTACTTTCGTTTTCCTTTATGAGAAGTAGATAAGAGGGGAATGAAGGACACCAACCTCAGTCTTGCGCTTGGTTCCTTGCTCGGTTCCTCTCCCTTCTTCTGACAGATCCTTGCCGCTCCTCATCAACACAGCTTCAAAGATCACCTATGGAATGAAAACAGCATAACACTATCGAAGAACAGAGATCTACAATCATAAACAATATAGGACCAGATATATATTGACCACACAAAAGCATATATCATCAAACATACAAGAATGTGGAGGAAAACTTGAATAGCTTTATTAATATCAAGAATAGAAACGAGGATTACAACCAATTGTTCTGACCCAGCGTCATCCTCTCAGCAAGAAGCCCTTCTTCACCTCATGAAAAGCTTAGATCACCCAACACTATGATGTTACATCAAGAAACCAACAACACTTCCTTACAAGATACAAAATTCCATCCCGTGGATCTCTGGGATGAGGGATCCATATATAGATGTTTGCAAGGGGGGCAAGTCAGCTTCTGGGATCTGATTAGTGTCCTCTCTCTGATAGTTCTTGATTCCACTTGGAGAATGATGATCTCTTACTCATCCCTGGGCGAATTCAGAGAGGCAAGTGTCATAGGAGAAGTTTCTGGAAGATTCCATGATCATCCACCTCATAAATTGACTCTGCCATTTGTCCACTTTCACCCATCGCACCCCATAGAAGGGATTTTCAGTATGCATCGCACCTCTTGTGTGCATTTAGGTGGGATGCATCGCACTTTGACCATGGAGCAGGTAAGATGGTCCAGTTTTGACTAGTTCTGAGTAGTTTTTCATGGAGAACTTCTGGGAGATGATGTAGTCAGCTGACCTTGTTCTTTTAGGGACTTAGGATCCCTTGCTTTATGGACATATATGATTGGGGTTGCAGTGCCCAAAAATGTCTATAACAGTTGCTTCCTAAAGCATGAGGTCGTTAATCTTTTGATGTCGAGTGAAATGCTTTATCATGAGGATCCAAAGTTTTTCGAGCTGGAAGGCGACCTGTAATAAGATACAATACAACACATTATCTTCATAATATTTTCATGATCTGGCTAAGTCGGGCATTCCCATGCTCAGCTTTATAAATTCATTTTCATGTACATAGGACAGACAATCGTCTGTGTGCAGACTGATGATTCTGGTAGAGCCATCATCCCTTAGTTTGGATGATTATCTATGCATCAATGATGCACATTTGATGTCTTTATTTTCCTGAATATATATCGCAGCCTGGATGGATGAAACTAGATCTAGGGTCTTCAATCTCGTTGGATCTTCACTCAAAGTACAAGTCGATCCATGTGAGAGATTTTCTGGAGTCGAACATGGAAAGACATCGCCTGATTACCAGCCAGTGATGTAAGTTGTTAACAGGTGCGAGAGGAATCACCGATAATGATGATGACCCTCAAGGTACGATAGTACAATTCACGTGGTGTGAAAAAGGGACTTGGTGTCGAACACCATGCAAAATCTTTCGGTCGAAGGCCATTGTTGTAAACCTGTCGCCAGAAGTGAGAAACTTGCCATTGAGGCATGCAAGCTTCAAAGTACTGAAAGGGTTGTTCCTAGATCGACTTCCTAGATAATGAGCTGATGTTGACAAGAAGTGATCCTTCATAGGAGGGCCTTAATGAAGCCCGCATCTACGACACGGAATGGAGCAAATGATTTTAATGGAGGTGAAAACAATCTGATGATATAAGGTTCAGGGTGGTGGTCATGAAAGAATGGAGTGTGAATGTATTGTAGTGGATGAGACATAGGTGAATTCTCTGAGCGACTTCTCTTGAACATATCGGCGACACTGACATGATGGATTGGTAGCATTAACCCCAAATGTGGATGGTGTGATGGACCAATGGTGACATGACCAATGAATGGAACAACCCAACCTGACTCGGATGCGGAGTGAAAGTGTCATGTTCAAGAGCGACTTGCTACCAATAAAGTTTCTTCAAGTTTTCTTCCCAATTTTTCCCCAGTCATTGCTAACCAGTACCTCTTTATTTTTGTCAAGCTTGAGGAGGATAACATATGCTTATTCTATAATTTTCCCTTTGGGCAAACCCATCGCTATGTTTTAATGAGCCTAGCGATAGTGAAACTCATTCTTGTCTGTATGGATAAGTTTGTCGCTATTAGATTTTAATGATCTTAACGACAAAGATAACTCGGTCCTTTTCAATTTTAGAGAGTCTGAAAGGGACGTAAAGAAAAATCCAATAGTCCTTTTTCGTCATATAATCCCTTAGGTCTGAAAAAGTATAAAATGATACGAAAGGGATGAATTTTTGGTAATTTTAACGAGCTGAACAAAACAAGCGCTCGATCTTTTTGTGTAATAATCCCTCAGGTCCAAAAAGATTAAAATCTAGAGGAGGGATAGCACTTCCGGTCACTTTAACGATCTGGAGAGGCCAATCGCTCGGAAATCTTTTCATATTTTATGAGCCAGATGAAAAGAGCTTAAAGGAGACTCGTTTTTCGAGGAACGAGTGATAAATTCGGGTAGCAGTTGATTCTAGGTAAGGTTTGGAATTTTCCAATCACGACAGTGTTACAAGGATGGCTAACAGGATCACTCTTTGCAGTTGTTCCTCAAAAAGGGTAAACAATCAAATGGAGGTGAATGATCGGCCAAAACAGAGTGGAGGTGATGATGAGAACATGACCAAGGTTCAAAGTTTGATGATAATGCATTCATGATGGTTTATTTACCCGAAATTGGTCCATTTTTTAATGAATGAGCTTAAACTCTCGGGGAAACATTTGCTCACTGCTTATGTTTAATTTTTAATGAGCTTGAACTCCACATAAAAACTGCTCGATCCAGTCATATGATAAGGATGTCTCATCTAAGACGCCATTTTTTATGGATCTTGCACCTTACAAAGCTTTGCCCCGCATCCTTTCTTTATGCAAGTTAGGAAATGACCAATCCTATGAGTTTAAAGGGTTAGAGGACCTAAAAATTTAAAAAAATAAATGGTCACTCTTCGCTTGCATGCCAAAAGGTTCACATGCCCCCAGGTATAGCGAAAAATTTCCAAGTTACCAAAGATTGTTCTATCTGCACTGCATACAAAACACTTCCTTGGCGATGTCTACTGAAATAGACAAAGGTGAGTGGTGCAAATTGCCTCCACTCACATAACTTTAACGAAGGAATCTTATTCCAGTCTAATCTCATAAATTAGTCATATATCCTTCGCGGAAACCTACCCTATACCCAAGGTTTCCCTGCCGAACCAGACCAGGGTGCATGCCCCCTAGGTTTCAGTCATGTCCTCCCGAATCACTCGCTCTCATCAGGTTGATGGACTGGGGATTGATGAGACATTCCTTGCATGAAAAGACCATTCAGGGATGGTATTTGACTATTTGCTATGTGTGAGCCGAGGAATGAAAGCTGGTCTACGAGCTTGGCCACTCTTCCTTCATGCAAAAAACACATTACTCTAAAGAGCGAGGAGACAATGGCTCCCATGGAATAAATATAGTCGCGTCCAAGGAGTAGATTATAATCTAGGGGTCCTTGAACTACCATTATGTTCATGTGAACGATTTTCCTTCTCAATGTTATCGGCACATTGGGAAGGATCCCTAATGGTTGACTGGTTCCTTTGTCAAAGCCTGTTAGATTTCTCATCTTAGGAAAAAGCGATGGCGAACCAAGTGCTTTCCAATAAGTCGAGGAAAGGATACTCACAGAAGCCCCTTCATCTATGATGGTACCATCCATGACCATTCTGTATATTTGAGCAATGATTCGAAATGGTACACTAGCCAGTAAACGGGGTCTGCCTAGTAGATTCCAATTGAAGGAAACAACTAGGTTGCTTGGAGGTGGGACCGAATAGACGGCCAAATATGACGCTGACGAACTTCCTTCCTACAGTAAAGGAACAGGTAGACTGCCCCCATGTCATCGGATTTTGTGTTTACGAAGAGAATTTGAACGGTGTCGTGCTTGTTCTCTCCAGTGACTGTATCATCTGAAGATGGACCTTCTGAAGGCAAGACCGGGTCAACTGCCACCTCGACCTTTTGACTTTCGTCTGGTGTGAATTCATATGGTTTATCTTCAATGATAGATGCTTCGACTGACCACAATGGTGTGTCAGTCGGATTTTCAACTAGTGATGGACTTGGCAAGAGTTTCTTATATCCAGGAGGAAGCCGTATTGGTGAAACCGGATGGTCGTTCAAAACTCTTTTGGCCTCGTCTAGGAAGGGACAATGGTGGACAACGTGATCACCTTCACACAGTTTACAAGGAAATTTACATTTTCCTTTTTGTCCAGAGACTTCACTTTCACTAGTTGACGATGTATTTTCAACATGATCGTCAGAGGTCGATGACACCAGATTGTGCAAACGAGGAGACCAGTCCCTTAAGATCCGAGGGATGCAAGGAAAATCTCGATGATAGTGGTCTCCTTTGCAAATGATACATGGTAATTTAGGCCTGGACGGTGTAGTGTGTGGATTTTTGCTAGACGATGCATGGTTGCCCCTTTTCGCCTTTGGCTCCTTCTTCTTCTTCTCTTTCTTCTTCTTCTCCTTCTTCTTCTTAGTTACTTGGTTTTGGGCCTTATCGGCTTTATCAAGCAAAGAGGAAGGAGGAGAGGGAGAATCAAATGAAGTAGAAGGTTGGGGGGTAACTTTAGTATCATCTAGTTGCTGACTTGATTGTTCAGGAATCACGGTGTTCTGAACGACGGAGGTTGAGAAGAGCCATACGGGTAAACCAATCATCAATCCTGGAAGTGACAATGTGGCCATATGAGGTGCACCAACATCTCCCCGAGAGGAGAAAGGACTAGGATTTCCCCCAAGGGGAACTCCTTGGTTGGTGGACTCCATTTTCCTCAACCTAAGACCAACTTAGGAAAGGTGATATTTATTCCGATTAAAATAAATTTTAGACGCTTTGACACAACTTGTTTTTTCAATTTTTAAGAGTCGAGAAAAACTAAAAGATGACTCTAGTCACCTTCGATTTTTAATGAGCCTGAAGTGACAAGTGCTCAAATGGACCTTTTCCTTTAAGGAGTCTGAAAAGGAATGAAAGGGACTACTGTGGAAGTATAGACAGAGGGATTACCAAACCAATTGCAAAACTGCAGAATACTTTTTACGGTACGGTAGTCAATCTTCCCGAATGCTGTGTTCAATGCATTGCGATCGATAGGGCAGCAGACACGGCTTCCTATGGATAAAGGATATAGCCTATTGTGGTCTCCCAATATATACTCGACGGTACGTGGGAGCACAAGTTCGTACTGGTACTTGTCGTCTCAAAGTGGAGGAATCACCCAACCAGCAGTGAAAACAACAATTACCAGGCTTTACGATGCCGGAATACGTCTCTAGCCTAGACTTATAAATGTTGTGCATTAGGTTCCAAAGCATTTTTAGATTCATTAAATTTATTTTACAGTTGATCTTGCTTAAGAAATTTTCCTTTCAGGTTCATCGCGTGATGTAGATATACAAGTCCTAAAATGCAGTCTAAGATGATAAACAATAGTTTAATCTTCTTTTTGGAATGAAAATCCTAGCTACTAAAGAAAGAGATATGATATTCTTTCAACATAGAGCAGAGAGCACACACTATATGCACTGTCCTAAATCAAACCAACAAACAATCTAAATGCAAATGAACATGCATGTATTTGTTTTCAGCCTTCTTAATGTGTGAATGATAAAAAGAAAGCTAAGCGCAAATCTAAATTATTTTTCAAAATGACATTACTGACAAGCTTCTTTTCAAGACAAAATGAAGGTAATGACGACACTTTACGATTTGGAATTGAAAACTTGCTTTCGACACTTGAAAAACTACTAATTCAAATCAAATACAAGAGTAAGAGTGTAATCGACTATCAAGAACAATCGGATTCTCTTCTATGACTAAAAACGACACTTGCGACACTTCCAAATCAAGAAACGACAGTTCAATTACGCTACTTCTTTGTAAAAGAGAACTGAAAATGGCTCACAATACATAAAAACATTTACAGTTCCTTGCACAATGGAGGTGGAATAATGGCAAGGAAGGGGGTTTCCACAGAGGTATACTGATTGCAGACAGCAAAACTCATGAATAGAGCTTAAAAGAGTGAAGAAAAACCAAAGTCTGGAGGCAAAATTAGCCTTCTCTGACCATCGCACGTGTTACACAAGGATTCCAGTATGCATCCCACCTACTGCACGCAGGAAGTGCGATGCATACTGATATCCTTGAAGAGAGGGTGCAATGGTACAGTGCGAGACTTTTGATCCAGTTCTTGATCACAGTTTGCAGCACAGTTCAGGGATTTTAGGTCGAGCAAGTAATAATCAGTAAACAAATCACAGGGGTAGATCTAAGGAGGTTACTAGAACCACCACAAGGGCAATTAGGATGTTTACAAATCAATTGTTCAGTTTATAAACAAAACCCGGAGATAGACTGAAGCAGCATTGATCTACTTTGTACTTGTATAGCAAATGCAGTTCGAAGGCTAGCTGGCTTGACTTCAGGCTCAGTCTGTAAGTTTATAAAACGAACAAATATAGAAAAGTAAACAATTTATTCACTCCCCAGTGGAGTCGCCATTTTTTTATCGGGAAATCTAGTGTCCACTCGGACCTGCTAGTCCCACTAAGACTGGTAACTATCTTAGAAACAAACTAACTAAAACTACTTTCGTTTTCCTTTATGAGAAGTAGATAATATGGGAATGAAGGACACCAACCTCATTCTTGCGCTTGGTTCCTTGCTCGGTTCCTCTCCCTTCTTCTGACAGATCCTTTTAGCTCCTCTCTCATCAACATAGCTTTAAATATCACCTGTGGAATGAAAGCCGCATAACACTATCGAAGAACAAAGGTCTACAATCATAAACAATATAGGACCAGATATATATTGACCACACAAAAGCATATATCATCAAACATACAAGAATGTGGAGGAAAACTTGAATAGCTTTATTAATATCAAGAATAGCAAAGAGGATTACAACCAATTGTTCTGGCCCAGCGTCATCCTCTCAGTAAGAAGCCCTTCTTCACCTAATGAAAAGCTTAGATCACCCAACACTATGATGTTACAACAAGAAACCAATATAACTTCCTTACAAGATACAAAATTCCAGCCCCTAGATCTCTGGGATGAGGGATCCATATATAGATATTTGCAAGGGGGGTGAGTTAGATTCTGGGACCTGATTAGTGTCCTCTCTCTGATAGTTCTTGATTCCACTTGGAGAATGATGATCTCTTACTCATCTCTGGGTGAATTCAGAGAGGCAAGTGTCATAAGATAAGTTTCTAGAAGATTCCATGATCATCCACCTCGCAAATTGACTCTGCCATTTGTCCACTTTCGCCCATCATACCCCATAGAAGGGATTTTTAGTATGCATCGCACCTCCCATGTGCATTTAGGTTGGATGCATCGCACTTTGACCATGGAGCAGGTGAGATGGTCCAGTCTTGACCAGTTCTGAGTAGTTTTTCATGGAGAATTTTTGGGAGATGATGTAATCAGCTGACCTTGTTCTTTTAGGGGATGGAACAACAATTTTAGGGACTTAGGAGCCCTTGGTTTATGGACATATATGATTGGGGTTGCAGTGCCCAAAAATTTCTATAACATTAAGGGGGTTGGTGCCTCATGTGAGTGCGTTCTCACAAACAAACTTATGTAATTAAGTAGGTGATTAAATTACATCATAAACAAACAACAAATTGGTGGTTTTTTTCCTATGGGTTTCCACGTGAAAACACAGGTGTAAAAATGTGTATGTTGCTCATGTGATTTTTTGTATGAACAAATGAATGCTTAAACTTGTTGTTTACTTCTTTATGAATAAATTATCTCATAAGTAACAGAAAATAAAAAGGGTTGAAAGCATATTTAGGAAAAAAGATTTAAGAATATCACTATTGCTAATTCACTCCCCCCCTCTTCGTAATTCCTTATTCCAACAATTGGCATCAGAGCCAAGTTACTTTAGGAAAATTATAACCACTAGAAGGTAGATCTATAGGGAATTATGTCTAGGCAAGAGAGTCAAGAGGCTTACTCAAGTAGAATACCAGTCTTTGATGGTACAAACTATGGCTTTTTGAAAGTTAGGATGGAAGTGTATCTTATGTCCTTAGGAGTAGATGTTTGGACCTCGGTGTTAGTAGAATACAATGTCCCTGATATTCCTCCCACTGAAGTAGGTGGTAAAATGTTATATGGAAATAATGTTAAAGACAAGAATTCCATTCTCTTTGGTCTTAGTCAATAAGAAATCCTAAAGGTTATGCATTGTAAGTCTGCTAAGGAAGTGTGGATAAATATTTATCAAAATCATGAAGGAGATGAAAAAGTCAAGTAGGAAAAACCTCAAACCTTCATAATGAGGTTTGAGATCTTGAGAATGAGTGAAGATGAAATCATAGTTGAATACTTCCTCAGAGTCGATGAAGTAACCAATATGATTAGAGGACTTGGTGAAGAGGTCAAGAAAGAGATGATTATTCAAAAAACCTTAAGATCTTTGCCCATGAGATTTAATGCCAAAGTTTTAGCTATTGAAGTAATGGATAATTTAAAGGATCTCAATGTGGACCAACTTCATGGTACTCTCACAGCCTATGAGATGAGAGTAGGAAGAGAGAATTCTGAACCTAAGGAAGAAACATTCAAAGTATCCAAAAAGGCCAAGGAGCACAAAGATCATCAAGACTACTCCAGTTGTGAATCTGATCAGGAGTTGGCTCAATTAGCCAGGAAACTAAAGCATGGCTCAAGAAAATATAAAGGGAAGTTTCCCTTTAAATGTTTTGATTGTGGAAGAGTTGGAAATTTTTCGTCCAAATTCCCTTACAAAGAAAAGGTTGAAAAGGAAGATGATCATAAATTTGGAAAAAAGTCTCAGAAACATAAAAAGAAAAAGTTCTATAAGAAAAAGGGGTTCTACTCCAAAGAGGATAGCTCACCACTAGATTCATAATGTGAAAAAACTTTGGATGATGATTCAGATAAGTATCTAGTTATGGCTTTTGGAATGGACTCCAAGAAACAAGGTATTATGGACTATGAAGAGGAAGAAGAAGAATACGGAATAGTGGACCTTGAATGGGAAATCATCAGTGCTCTTGATGAGTTAAACAAAGCAAGGAAAAATAATAATTAAAATAAACAAATAATTAAAATATATACAATTAAAAACAATTATAGAATCAATATAATTACAACAATTAAAATTAATAATTAAAATAATTATAATTAAAATAATTAATTAATTAAAATTAAAAATAATTAAAATAAATAATAATTAAAATTAAGATTAATAATTAAAAGAATTATAATTAAAATAAGAAATAATTATAATTAAAATAAGTAATAATTAAAACTAAATTAAAATAATTAAAATAGAAATAATTAATTAAAATTAAATTAAAATAATTAGATAATTAGATAATTAAAACAAATACAATTAATATAACCATAAACCTAAAAGTAAAAAAAATAATAATTAAATTAATTATATCTGTCGGCTAAGCATCTCTATATATATAAATGGAAAAATGAGACCAGTCTTTCAATATTCTTTCACATCCTAAAGATGAACCATCGTTGCTGGTTTGAAATGTTGATAAAAAAGAATTTGTATGTGATGGATCCGGAAGATAATCTAAACAATAATAAGATGGTAAAGGAATGACTACAGTGTGATGAAGAAGGTATGTATAAATTTGACAATGAGGAGTTTTCTTATCAAAAATAAAAAGTTGAAGAAGTTATCAAGAGAAAAGATAGTTTAGTCCTTCTACTAGAAGAAAAACAAGGAACCTGTGAGAAACTAGAAGAAGAGAACAAGCAATTAAAACAAGAGCTGCTCAAGTTAAGGAAGGAAACGATCTCAAGGACATGAAAAGATGATATTATGTCTTTGAAATTTAAACTATAAGAAGCTAAATGAAAGGAAGAGTTTCTTCAAGACTTGATCCATGAATGGAAGGAGAATTGTCAGAGTCTTGAAGCGGAGGTTGTGTCTCTAAGAATGGATCTTGAGGGAATAAAGAATGAGAAGGGTTTAAATGAAAAAATTGTAGAAGACACAAGGAAATTAGATTAGATTATAAATAATCAAAGGCACTCAGGAATCAAAATAGGTTTGGGATACTCAAATACATGGGAATCTTCTATGGAGAAGATAAACTTCAGGTCTGTATGATTTGAAGAACCATAGAGCTATGCAAAGAAGCATCGAGAAAGAATCAATGTAGACAAAAGAGCAACCAGAAAAAGAGGAGATCATCAATGGAGAATGAATCAATCGGCCAAACAACCACGTACCTTCATGCACAATCTCATAAGACTTCCAACAATACGAATGCATATTTATTTTATGGTCATTTTTATAAGTTTCATATCTTAGGACATAAAGTTGTGGAGTGTAGAAGGATCAAAGTTGAAAGAGATGAAAATCCTAGATATAATAAGTATCAGAATTTTATATCTCAAAACTCTTCTCCTAGAGATCAAAATGTCTTCTCTCCCTTGTTAAGTGAAGTAGAATGCTTCAAATGTAATAATTTTTGGCACAAAGAAAGTGAGTGAAGAAGCAAGTTTTAATACCTATCTAAGTCCCAAAATGTTAAACAGTCAGTTATCCAAAAGGATAAGGGGAGGTGGAAACAAAGAACTAAAAAGAGCATGCAATGTGAACTCACTCTATCAACCCATAATTAATAGAATAGATGGTATGTGGATAGTGGTTGTTCCAAGCATATGATTTGGGATAAAAGAATTTTTTTGTCGCTAAAAGAAAAGGACAGAGGAAACAATATCACCTTTGGAAACAATGGTCCGACAAGGATAAAGGGTAAAGGCATAGTCAGTCTTGATCAAAAGAAAAAAGCACAAAATGTGTTGTATGTGGAAGGTCTAAAGGACAAGCTGCTTAGTGTTAGCCAAATGTTTGATAATGGCTATGATGTGACCTTTCGATCCAAAGACTGTGAGATCTACAACATGAAAAATGGAAATCTAGTTGGAAAAGAAATCAGAACTCACAATAATGTATATGTGTTTGATGATTCCAGGGTTAACTATTATTTAAAAAAAAAAAATGAAGCACAATTGTGGCAAAAGAGGCTTGGGCATATGAATTTTGACAGTTTGATTAAATTTAGCAATATGGTAGTTGTGAGAGGATTGCCAAGACTTTCAAGGCTCGATAACTCAATCTGCAAGTCATGTCAATTTGGAAAGAAGACTAGGAATCATTTAAATTGAAAATATTTCTCCTCATCTATACCACTAAAGCTCATTCACACAGATATTTGTGGCTCGATTAGAGAAAAATCCCCAAAAGGGGAAATGTATTTCATGTTTCTCATTGATGATTTTACCAAGACCACATGGATTATGATCTTAAAAGAAAATTCGGAAGCATTTAAGCATTTCAAAAAATTTAAAGCTCAAGTAAAAAATGGGAAAGACTTAAAGATAAAATTTTTATGATCAAACAAGGGAGGAGAGGACACTTCAAGAGAGTTTGAATAATTATGTGAAGAGCACGGCATCAAGAGGTGGTACTCAGTGGCTAGAACTCCATAGCAAAATGGAGTAGTGAAGAGAAAGAATCGAACAATCCAGGAAATGACTAGAGCAATGTTGGATGAAGCAAATGTGTCTCACATCGTCTAGCGACAAGCAGAACAGGCAGTAGTGTATTTTTCAAGCAACACTCATATCATGCTTAATAGTAATAAAAATCCCTATGAGTTGTGGAAGGGAAGACCTGCATCTGTTAAACACCTCAAGGTGTTTGGGAGCAAGTTCTTCATCAAAAGGAATGATAAGAATCTTGGAAAGTTTGACTCACATGTTGATGAGGGAATATTACTTGGGTATTCTGCTCGAAGTAAAGGATATAACTGTTATAACAAGTGGACAAAAAATGTTGAGGATTGTTTTGATGTGATAGTAGATGAAATAGATTCACAACATGATTCCTCTAAAACAAATATGAACTTAGATGATGAAGAAAATCCAAATATGAGGTTTGCGAATCTAGAAGAAACAAATTTAGATAGTGAAGGTGACAAAGCAGGCACAACTCCAAGGCCAAAGACACCTTTCAGGTATGTCTAGAAAGAATAGTCGGAGAGTCAGATACTTCGAGATCAAAGACATGGTGTTCAAACTAGGAGGAAACTTGTTGGAAATACAAGTTATGTAAGTTTGGCTATGTTGTCATAGATTGAACCTAAGAATCTCATCCAAGCAAGTGAGGAAAAGTTCTGGGTGAAAGCTATGAATGAAGAACTTGGCCAGATTGAAAAGAATGAAATTTGGGAGCTTGTTCCAAGGCCTAAAGAGAAAACGTTTATTGGAACCAAATGGGTTTTCAAAAACAAGTTGAGTGAGAACGGTCAAGTAATCAGGAACAAAGCTTGATTGGTCTGAAAAGGGTATGCCCAAATAGAAGGGGTAGATTTCGAGGAAACCTTTGCACCAATAGCAAGACTGGAATCTAGCAAAATATTTCCTGCTCTTTCCTACCATAAAAACATCAAGGTATATCATATAGATGTGAAGTCTTCATTTCTCAATGGATATCTAGAAGAATAAGTTTACATTGAGTAGCCAGAAGGATTTATACTCACCATTGTCAGGCGGAAAGAGTCGATTGTGCGGACACAACCAACCTCCCTAGGAGCCTAAGACTCTCTAGTGACAAACAAGACAAACAAGAGCAATCCTTCTCTAAACATGCATTTACTATATTGGAAATCAAGTGTTTAGATCCTACCTGTAATCCAACGCTGTTGTAGCAGTCCAGCTCCTCTGATCCGGATGAGCTCCTCCTTCACTTTGAAACCTGCATACACTAACAATGAAACGATTAAATAGCACTTGATAATCTCATAGAATAAAACATATTTAACACATAGACCAAGGAGTACATGAAACAACTCATAAATGACAAGTTATTGAGAAGAATGGACTCATTTGCATTAATAGGTAACAAAAGGAACAAATACAACCTGAGCCTTGGTGTTGTGCAAGTCCCTCCCAGGGTCCATCAAGAGTTCTCCTTTACTTTGACAAAGCTCACCCACTTCCAAATAGAACAAGCAAAGATGGCAATCTCTCCTCACAAGCTTCTAAATGGGAGTCCTAATTCCTGCAGCATTTACCCTTAGAAATGTATAGCTTCTAACCTTCTTCCCTTCTGGCCCAATGCCTGTATTTATAGTGCTCAAGAGGAGGTTAATCAGGTCCACCATCAATGGGATAATCCCCTCTTTGGGTGGGATAGCTCCCTTATTGATGGGATAAGTTCCTCTTTGGTAGGAGTGCATGAACCATCTGGAGGCGCTCAATACACGTCGAACAACCTTCTAGAATGCTCTAGAAATGACCACAAGTAACTTTTTAAAGATGAAACTTGCGCATTCTAACCTTTACAGGGGGACGCACCTGCCCCTTTACATACAGAGCGTCCAAAGACGCAGTTTTTGTGAACATTGGGAGCGTCCCCGCAGGTAAGGTTGAGAGAACCTGCGTCCCCAGAGATAAATACATTTATACAAGACTTTCTCTCTTTTTGGAGTTTGACATGGAGAGCAGAGGTATAAGACTTGCCTAAGAGGGTAGCATGACTGTTGATTGAGCCATACTAACTGTAAATAGTCATGGTGACATTTTTTAGTGTAACAGATTGCCCCCTAAAGTGCGAAGCCTGGAATAGATTAGGGTTTGTATTATCTAGGAAGGGTGAAGCGCTTTATCATTTCAAGGATTATCTCGTGGAGAGCCTGGTCAGAACCTGCAATTTTCAACACAAAATACATGTATAAGATTATATCATCACTGAGGTAGGCATTCCCATACTCAGATTAAAACTTTAACTAACAGACTAACTACTCTGATACAGGAATGATCTTGCAATACATCATAATCATAGACTTTTGTAGACACAGTATGGGCGTAGCCATCTGTTTATGATTAGTCTACTTAGATAATGAATACAAAACTCCTCGCAGCCTGGATGGTGGAAACTAGATCCAGGGTCTTCATTTCTACTTCTCAAATTGGTACGATTCTAGCCATGCGAATAAATGAGTTGATGTCGAACATGGTAGAAACCACTTGATTACCAGTCGATGATGTAAACTATTAACAAGCGTGAGAGAGACCACCAGTAATGTCAATGGTTCTCAAAGTACCCAGTACAATCCATGAGATGTGAATGAATGAGTTGATGTCGAACATTTCACGGAATCCTTCGATCGAAAGTCAATGATGTAAACTGACGTCGAAGGCGAGAAACCTGCCATTGATGCATGCAGACTTCAAGGTACTGACGATTTCTAAGTCATCTCTCTAGATAATGTGCTGATGTCGATAGAAAGCGACCCGTTGCAGGCAAGCCCACAACACGAAATCATTGTTCAAGTTGAAGAAATGTTGCTGTAAGGACTGACTCAGGGATGGTCAAATGGATGACAAGTATTTTGCAGATGAAAGTTTTGCTTGCAGACCTCTTGAACACATAACGACACGACAGATGGCTTGGTGACGAATAACTCAAAGTTAATCCCCGGAACCCGGCTGAAGACTTTCAAAGTGGTTTGATCAACTGTGAGGTAAAAGATTTCCCAACCCAGGTGAATGAAAAGTGTCGTGTTCAAGAGTGGTAATAAAGTTTCTTCTGAGACAAAAGGTAACAAACAGGTTCATTCTTCTCTCTTTTCCCCCACCATTTCTGGCAAGTACCTCTTTATTTTTTAACAAGCTTGAGGAGGATAACATATGCTTGATTATAAGCTCATCCTTCGGATGAGTCCAACCTAGTTTTGATTCGAACCCTAGGAAGGAGTGGTTCGTTCCTGTTTGTAATTGAACAGGTCCTTTACTGTGAAATGTTTAACGAGCCCAATATAGGAGAAACTCGGCGTTTTTCAATTTTAGAGAGTCTGAAAAACTTAAGAAGACTCCAAGTTGAACTTTTTCGTAGATTTGTGTCCCTCAAGTCCGAAAAAGTATAAAATAATACCTGGGGGAACCGCTTGATCTTGCGACCAAGGAGTACTTTCATAATTAGTGCCACTGACCTGAAAAGTAAAAAGCGATCAAGGACACGTCGTTTTATTTCCTTATCGAGTTTGAAACGACAAAAACTCGGCAATCTTTTCCTGATTTTACGGTCAGAAAAGAGCTATAAGGGGACCGTCTTTTAATTCCATTTTAACGAGTGTAAAAGAAACGCTCGGCAATCTTTTCATTTTTTAGGAGTCAGAAAAGGGCTTAAAAGATGACTTTGATATTTTGGTTCGTGAAAAATGACAATTTTCCCTCTAAATCCCTTTGTCCTGCACAAAAGCAACACATTACTCATACCTGTTTAAGATAGGCAAAAATACATCGAAAAACATCCTTTCATGGTGAAAAATGAACAAATTCATCCAAAAAACCTATAAAAAGACTTTTTACCATGTCATTTTTACCATTTTACTGTTGAGGTTGAAAAAAGGGCTTTTGGCAAGAAACTTCCCGTGGTCGCTGCGGAAAATCCGACCGTCAGAATCGAACGCCGTCTCTTCCAGGTATTTTACAACATCCTACTCTTCAATTTCATCCGATTAAAATTGTATTTTAGGGTTTAGTTTTGATTTTTGGGGGGTTTTAGGTTTCAAAATGCGCTCTGCGGTGGACGCAGGTGCCCTTCGGGTGACCTGCGTCCCCCGACTTTTTCCTATACAGGAAAAAGGTCGGGGGACGCAGACCACCTTCAGGCCAGCTACGTCCCGACGCCCTGTGTTCTAAACGCGGGGTGCGTCCTCCGTAAAACGCGGACTTTGAAACCCCAAACTCCAAAATCAACCGTTCAAATTTCCCAAAATTAATTCTAATGCCTATTTATTCATGTGTAGGGCACTTACCATGCTAGATTGGAGAGAAAGAGAGCACGAGGAGGTTGATGAAGCTGCAATCGAACATCAACCTTCCCTTGATGCCCTAAAAGCATGCGGGTTATATAAATACTGGGCCATACCTGGCATGAGGGCTCAGGTAAGATTCTTGGAATGGCTGGTTGAGAGATGGAACGTTCAAGAGCAATGCTTTTATATCGGAGGGCACCAGCTCGAGATAGAGCCCTCTGACATATACTTTCTCACTGGCTTGCCGAATAGAGGTGAGCAACTCAATCTAGCCGGGACTAGGCCGGGTGGCCAATCCCTTGCTAGTCTCCGGGCAGATTGGTGCACACCCAATGCACACCATGCGAAAGGCGTGGAAATCAAACACATCTCTCTGCGTGAACTCAAAGTCATTGCTTTCACGGTTACCAGAATTTGCGGTGCAGCCGCTTTACATATTGCTTCCGGGTCCCAAATGCGGATGGCGATTGACTGTTACCAAGGCACCATTTTCAACTGGTGTGATGCTGTGTCGACTAATATGAAGAGCCAACTGACTAGGGCAAAGAACGGACGACTGAAGACCTTTGGATATGGGCCTCTAGTCGTGAGCTTTGCCTTAGAGAGAGTTCCGATGCTGATCCCTCAGCAACTCACTGTTGATATCTTGGGTCCTCGAGAGCCAAAGCTGATACGATGGGTTACGGTGATGGCCCGGCATCCTGACGAGGGCGCGGCGATTGTTCGATTCTCTGATAGTTATTTTCACTGGTTAGAGGACCAGGTTTTTTCGATCCAGGACTTTCCGTATGCCGGAGTAGATTTTCGACATGATCCGGACATGGTTCTTCCACAGGGAGAACAATGGGATGACAGAGGTACTTTATTTTTCACAAGTTTTCAAATTATATTTTTTTTTGCTTTTTATATATATCGTCTCAAAACTGACAGTAAAAAATTTTAAAATGCAGATGTTGGTCCACAGCGCCCAGCCAACCTCCGGCCTTTTGAGAGGAGACATCCAGTTGCACCGGTACCGGCCCCACAGGACGCGGCTGCAGAGGTACTAGCTGAGTTGGAGCATGATCTAGAGCATCTGACGGCAGATATGCCTGAGACTACTATGGATGATATTCCTATCAGGCTTCAGCGCTATGTAGTCGCAGTCCCTGGACCGTTTAGGAGATTTTTGCGTAAGGTAGCCCGTGCAGTGGTGTCGTATAGGGAGCACCACTAGTGATTGACTAGTCACTTTTGTAGACACATATGACATTTTTGGCTTTTTGTACTTATCATTTTTGCTGATCATAAGGTGTTTTTCAACCTATGATCGAAGACGATGTATATTTTTTGACACACTCCTATCTATATATATATCACTATTACCGGCTTATCTTGTTTAACATATGTGATGAAATGTTTTTAAATTTACTTGCATGATTTATCGTAAATGTCTGTCCAACATTCGAGAAGCAATTGCATCTGCTAATGTATTTAAAGACCTTGGAATATGCTGATATTCAATGTAATCAAATTCACGTTCCAAGAGACGCACTCTCAAAAACAACCTTAATAACACAGGATTTCTAATGGCATAAACTCTATTAAGCTGTAATACAACAAGTTCAGAATCTAACCTCACTATCAAACGTCGAATTCCAAATGAAATAGATTCGGATAATAATTCAACCACTGCACTGTATTCTGCAATGTTGTTCGTTGTTTGACCGAGGCTTACCCCATGCATAGAAACTAACTCGTCAGAGGGCGAATAGATAACCCAAGCTGCGGAAGAGATATTCCGTGTACTACGACAAGCACCATCAGCAAATCCAATGTATGTTTGGAGAGGCGTCGACATCTGTAATATCAAGAGTAAAACCAAGATAAGCCAGAATAACGACGAAAAACACACTCTCTAAGCTAAGCACACTGACTAAACTAACAAACACGCTTGCTAGAAAGAAAATCTAACCTAACTAAAAATTTCTCCATACCCACCATTTAAGCATAATACCTCTTTAGGTAAAGTCCATTTCTGGGTTTACCCAAAGAGTCCCCATCAAAATCAACCAGCTCATAAGCCCCTTTTGCTAGCTTTCGCTTTACAATGTAGGGTCCATGCCACATAGGAACGAATTTTCCAGCACCTAGCTTATCGTTAGCTTGATCATATAATAGCACTAGGTCTCCCTCCGAAAAACTTCGAGGGGTCACATTTCTATCATACTGAGCTTTCATTCGCTTCGCGTGAGTCTCGATTGCCAATGTAGCGTCACGTCGAGTCTCATCTAATTTAGCTAAGTACAATAAACGTTTCTCCTCTTCGGAAGTAGCTGGAAGTAATTCGACAGCCATTTGAAGTGATGGGATTTCGCATTCAATGGGTAACACAGCTTCCAAACCGTAAACTAGCTGGAAAGGAGTGAACCCTGTTGAAGTTTTCACTGAGGTTCGGTATGCCCATAGCGCTGAAAATAACATGTTGTACCAATTCGACCGATTAATACCAATGGTTCGTCGGATCATGATAACCAGAACTTTGTTGATAGACTCAACCAAACCGTTGGCTTGCGGATAATAAGGGGTAGAGCTATCGTGGCGCAAACCAAGCTGGCTTGTAAGCTCAGTCATCATGATATTTCGAAAATGGCTCCCATGGTCAGTAATGATTGCTTGTGGGACACCAAACCTAGTTATGATATGATTGAATACGAAAACTGCAGCTGTTTTGCCGCTTGCGTCGAATGTAGGCATCGCCTCGGCCCATTTAGTAAAATAATCAACCGCGAGGATGATATACGCATGCCCCCCAGCCGAGTGAGGGTTACAAGTAATAAAGTCGATACCCCATTTGGCGAATGGACCAACGGAAATTATAGGGTGGAGAGGAGCAGGTGGTGCGCGCATCTTGCGATCAAACACTTGACAGTTGTGGCACTTCCGGACTGCAATGATACAATCTTTAAACATAGACGGCCAGAAATAGCCAGCGCGCAACACCTTCTGAGCTGTGGCATGCCCAGACATATGACCGCCACATGCTCCAGAGTCACAATCATTCAAAACCCTCTCAGCCTCTTCGTGAGTTAAACAACGTCGAAAAACTAAGTCTGCCCCCCGGCGATAAAGTGTATCTCCAATAATTTTGTATTGCTGGGATTGAAACCGAATTTTTCGACGTTCCGTCTTGGAAGCTTCAGGCCGAAAGGTTTGGGTTTGGAGATAGATGATTATATCCCCATACCACGGATCTACAATACTGATAAGAAACAAAGATTCGTCCGCAATGGACTCCTCTGCCACAGTCTCTGTGTCAGCACACGGGAAATCACACATCAATTCCGCAAAAACTAAGGATTTCTTAGACTTGGACTTTTCAAACTCCAAGTCGAACTCTTGCAGGATAACGATCCATTTAGAGTACTTGCCCCCTAGCAGTTGTTTTGTCAAAATATAAATCATAGGGTTGCAATCCGAAATAACTGTAGTTTTACGGAGAAGAATGTAGTGACGGAAACGCTGGACAGCTTGAACGGCTGCCAGGGCCAATTTCTCCACATGCGAATATTTTAACTCAGTGGGATTTAAGGTCCTACTAAGATAATATATCACATGTTCTGCTCCGAATTCATCTTCTTGAACTAACACCATTCCAATGGTGGAATGCGAAGCTGCGAGGTATAAGAAGTAGTCCTGGTTGTAGTTGGGAGGATGCAACAACGGTGCATGGGTCAACGCGTGTTTAAGTGCATCAAAAGATTGTTGGGCAATCTCGTCCCAAAAGAATTGTGCGTTCTGTTTCAACAACCGTGTAAAACCTTTAGTGACCTCGGCGTAGTTTGGGATGAATCGGCGTAAAAAGTTCGCTTTCCCTTGCAAACTTTGGAGTTGGCGCAAACTCGAAGGAGGAGGCAATTTGATGATAGCTTCGACCTTCGAGGGATCGACGCGAATGCCGGCTTTTGAAACAACAAATCCCAGCAATCGACCTGTTTCTATACAGAAAACACACTTGTGGGGATTCAACCGAATTCGATAATGCCTACACCTCATAAAGATTGCTCGTAGGTGGACAAGGTGATCAACTCGGTGTAAAGAATGAGTAGGCAAATCATCGAGGTACGGTTGCACAATGTGCTTGATGTCATGAAATGCGTAAGACATTGCCCGTTGAAAAGTGGCCCCGGCATTCTTAAGTCCAAAGGGTAATTTGCAATAAGCAAATGTCCCCCATGGACAAATGAATGCCGTTTTTGGTTGGTCGGCAGGTAGAATATTGATTTGATTATAGCCCGAAAAACCATCCATAAAGGAAAACATTTCACTTCCGGCACAATCATCAATAATTTGATCGATATAAGGCGTAGGATAGTTGTCTTTTGGACAAGCTCGATTTATATCCCTATAGTCGATACAGATTCTTATTGTTCCTTGTTTCTTGTTGACCGGAACAATATTCGATACCCAATCCGTTAACGGGATCGGATAAATGAAACCTGCTTTCAACAACTTTTCGACTTCTGCTTTAATCGCAGCCGCTTTCCGAGGGTGAATCTGACGCAACCGTTGCCGGACGGGTTTAGCATCCGGGTAGGTCTTTATTTCATGAACAACAATGGCAGGATCGATTCCCGGCATTTCCTCGTAAGACCAGGCAAACACATTGCGGAATTCTTGGAATAGGGCCTTGTAAGTTCGGATTTCATCTTCTGTACAAGCGGCACCTATATGAATGTTCTCCTCAATTCCGGGCTTCACTGAAATATCAATGGGAATAGTATGAGAAATATTCCTTAAATTCAACTCTGAATCAGAATGTTTCGTTGGATCCTGAGCGTCTTTGACATATTCAGCGGTAAAGATAGATGAAAAATCGTTTTCAAAAGCATCATCCTTAGGTAAAAACGAAGATCTGTGATGGAGATCTTCCCACGGTAGATCGTCTACACTGAGGATTTCGCGAAGTTGCTCGTCAGATGACACGACTGCGGGAAACGCTATCCGTTCTAAGGTTGAGGTGAAAAAAGATTCTTCATTGACCACATTCATTTGGTCGATTTCGGTTGAACGCGAGTCGGTAAAAGACATGACAGCTTCATAAGCTATTTCATATGGACTCAAAGGCATAGCATCACCGAATGAGTCTATCTCAGATTCAGATGGGATAATCCAAGGATCATCATAAATAATGTTTTCTGATGTAATCATATGAATTGTTGCAAATGAAGGGTCTGCGTTGATTGGAGGGAAAGGAAAAGTTCCCAGTAAACCGGAATCTTTAACTAAACCTACGCCAAAGTCCCTATAAGGGATTGTCGTCTTACTGACATGCTGGATACTCTCTGACGAGGCTGGGTCGGATGAAAAGTATGTCAGCTGATCAATAGTCACGATCTTACCGTTATATGGAAACTTAATTACTCTGAAGACCGATGAAACGACCGCTGTCATAGCATATGACCAACTTCGACCCAAAAGAAGGTTGTAGTCTAGAGGGGCATCAACCACTTCCACATCCAGACTAACGGTTTTACCTTCTACCCCTATAGGCAATTCCTGTAGAATACCAAACGGACGGAACCCACGGCCATCAAAGGCCTTAAGGATGGTGGGGGATTGGTTCAGCGAAGGAGAACCAAGAGATCTCCAACATTGAATCGACATAATACACGTAGAGGCTCCCTCATCAATCACAGTCCGATGAATAGGCCTGTTTTTGACTATCACTGGAATTTGGAAAGCCATTTGATGGGGGAGACGCGGTGTACTATTTTCTAGATCGAAGATTATCAGATTCGGGTCCTGAACATCAACAGCTCCGATAGCTGACAAAAGTAATTTTCGTTGTGCTGGGCATGATTGCAGCACTTCTAACGCCGACATTGCTGAGGGTGAAACAGCTAAGTCCTCAACAATGTTGTAATTCTGGGCTGCTCTCGCATGTGGATTGAAAGCAGACCTTCGAAGTACACCCTTGGCGGGCGGTTTAATTACTAAGTCCGGGTTAGGTTTTTCGATCTGTAGTGGATCGGAACCAGGAGCTGAGGTTGATGGGTTAGAATGAGAAGATTCTGCTTCTTTACCATCAACAGGAGCCTTAGTACCATAATCTTGCGATCGAGTCGCAATCCTCACATGAGACATCATCAAAATGGGTTCTTCACTGGCATGCGAAGAAGAACCTATCATCTTATTCTCCTGCTCTTGTCGTGGCGGAAAAAGTCGTTTGTGCGGACACAACTGACCTACCTAGGAGTCTAAACTCTCTAGCGACAAACAAGACAAAATGGAGCGATCTTTCTCTAAATACACCTTTTAAAACATGAAAACTACAAGTGTTTAGGCTTACCTTATTCCAAAACGCTGTTGTTGTAGTCCGTCCTTGCCGATCCGGATGATCTCCTCCTTCACATCAATTCCTGCAACCACAAATAATCAAACAATTACCAAGCACTTGCATCTCATATAATAAAACATATATTCAACATGCAGACCAAGGAACACATGAAATAACTCATTAACACAAGCTATTGAGAAAAATGAACCAGTTTGTATTAATAACGAAACAAAGAAACTCTTACAACCTGGCCTTGGTGTTGTGCAAGTTCCTCCCAGGGTCCATCAAGGGTTTTCCTCTACTTTGACAAAGCTCACCCACTTCCAAGTAGAATCAAGCAAAGACAATCTCTCCTCACAAGGTTCCAAATGGGAGTCCTAATTCCTGCAGCATTTACCCAAAGAAAATGTATAGCTTCAACCTCCCCTCCCTCTGGCTCAATGTCTTTATTTATAGTGCTGTAAAGAGGTTATTCAGGTCCACCATCAATGGGATAATCCCCCTCTTTGGGTGGGATAGCTCCCTTATTGATGGGATAAGTTCCCCCTTAATAGAGATACATGAACCAACTGGAGGCGCATCCAATTCATCAAACCGACCTCTAGAAAGTTCTAGAAGTAACCACAAGTAACTTTTTTAAGATGAAACTCGCGCATTTTGCCTTTTACAGAAGGACGCACCTGTCCCTTAATATACAGAGCGTCCAAGGACGCACCTTTTGTGAACATGGTCAGCGTCCCCGCAGGTAAGGCTAGAGAGAACCTGCGACCCCAGAGATAAACATATTTTTGACAAGACTTTCTCTCTACTTTGAGTTTGAGATGGATAGCAGAGGCATAAGACTTGCCTAAGAGGGTAGCATGACTGTTGATTTGAGCCATACTAACTGTAAGTGGTCATGGTGACATTTTTTAGTGTAACAGATTGCCCCCTAAAGTGCGAAGCCTGGAATAGATTTAGGGTTTTGTAATTCTAGGAAGGGTGAAGCGCTTTATCATTTCAAGGATTGTCTTGTGGATGGCCTGGTTGGAACCTGCAATTTTCAACACAAAATACATGGATAAGATTATATCATCACTGAGGTAGGCATTCCCATACTCAGATTCAAAACTTTAACTAATGGACTAACTATTCTGATACAGGAATGATCTTGCAGTACATCATTTTTATAGACTTTTGTAGACACAGTATGGACGCAGCCATCTGTTTATGATTAGTCTACATAGATAATGAATACAAAACTCCTCGCAGCCTGGATGGTAGAAACTAGATCTAGGGTCTTCACTTCTACTTCCCGAATTGGTACGATTCTAGCCATGTGATTAAATGATTCGATGTCGAACATGTTAGAAACCACTTGATTACCAGTCGATGATGCAAACTGTTAACAAGCGTGAGAGAAACCACCAGTAATGTCAATGGTTCTCAAAGTACCAAGCACAACCCGTGAAATGTGAATAGATGTTTTGATGTCGAACACTTCACGGAATCCTTTGATCGAAAGTCAATGATGTAAACTGACGTCAAAGGCGAGAAACCTGCCATTGATGCATGCAGACTTCAAGGTGCTGTCGATTCCTAAGTCATCTTTCTAGATAATGTGCTGATGTCGATAGAAAGCGACCCGTTGCAGGCAAGCCCGCAACACGAAATCATTATTCAAGTTGAAGAAATGTTGCTGTAAGGACTGACTCAGGGATGGTCAAATGGATGACAAGTATTTTGCAGATGAAAGTTTTGCTTGCAGACCTCTTGAACACATAACGACACGACAGATGGCTTGGTGACGAATAACTCAAAGTTAATCCCCGGAACCCGGTTAAAGACTTTCAAAGTGGTTTGATCAACTGTGAGGTAAAGAATTTCCCAACCCATGTGAATGAAAAGTGTCGTGTTCAAGAGTGGTAGTAAAGCTTCTTTTGAGACAAAAGGTAACAAACAGGTTCATTCTTCTCTCTTTTCCCCCACCATTTCTGGCAAGTACCTCTTTATTTTTAACAAGCTTGAGGAGGATAACATATGCTTGATTATAAGCTCATCCTTCGGACGAGTCCAACCTAGTTTAAATTCGAACCCTAGGAAGGAGTGGTTCGTTCCTGTTTGTAATTGAACAGGTCCTCTACTGTAAAAGTTTAACGAGCCCAGTATAGGAGAAACTCGGCGTTTTTCAATTTTAGAGAGTCTGAAAAACTTAAGAAGACTCCAAGTTGAACTTTTTCGTAGATTTGTGTCCCTCAAGCCCGAAAAAGTATAAAATAATACCTGGGGGAACCGCTTGATCTTGCGACCAAGGAGTACTTTCATAATTAGTGTCACTGACCTGAAAAGTAAAAAGCGATCAAGGACACGTCGTTTTATTTCCGTATCGAGTTTGAAACGACAAAAACCCGGCAATCTTTTCCTGATTTTACGGTCAGAAAAGAGCTATAAGGGGACCGTCTTTTAATTCCGTTTTAACGAGTGTAAAAGAAACGCTCGGCAATCTTTTCATATTTTAGGAGTCTGAAAAGGGCTTAAAAGAGAACTCCAAGGTTTCACTTTTTCGTAAGTTTTAACGAGTTCGAAAAAATGATAAAAATGTACTCATGGTTTTCACTTTTTCGTAAGTTTTAATGAGTTCGAAAAAATGATAAAAACGTACTCACATGGCCGACTTTCAATTTATTTTACGAGCAGGAAAAGACGGAAAGAACTCGGCATTTTCATTTGTTTTACGAGAATGAAAAATAGCAAAATAATCTCGGGATTTTCATGAGTTTAACGAGTCTTGAAAATAACTGAAATTGACTCGAGATAGGTTTCATTTTTACAAAAGCTTGAAATAGACAAAAACTATGCTTCAAAGTAGTTTCATTTTTACACAAGCTTGAAACAGAGATAAAACTGTGCTTGATGCCCCCTAAGCATAACTGCTAGAGTGCATGCCCCCCTAGCTTCATTTCATTCAACCATTTGGATGAAATGAAGGTTTAGTGACGAGATCATTTAAAAGACTTTGACCTAAAACTGTAAGAAAATTATGCAAAACACCGAAACAACTAACCTAAATATACAACTTAACATTTACGAGATCTAGTCAATCTCTCGACTCAAGTAGAGGAGGATTTGTTTCATTTTTTAACGAGCTTGACACAGGAAAAGAACTATGCTCGGATTCGGTTTCATGTTTACACAAGCTTGAAACGAAAAAATATGCTTGTTATAAGTTCACATGCCCCCAGCATAATGACGCAAAACGAGGTACGTGCCCCCCAAGCTTCATTGCATTCAATGAGGTGGATGGAATGAAGCTTTACTTTCAAGATTTTGGAAAGACTTGTGGGAGTTGTTTCATTTTTTAGTGAGCTTGACACAAGACGAGGAACTATGCTCATAACTACTTTCTACAATCTACCTAACAAAAAACTATACTCTAAAAAACCTTGATTCATTTTTTAACGAGCTTGACACAAGACAAGGAACTGTGCTCTAAAAACCTTGATTCATTTTTTAATGAGCTTGACACAAGACAAGGAACTATGCTCTAAAATCCTTGTTTCATTTTTTAACGAGCTTGACACAAGACAAAGAACTATGCTCATGACTACTCTCTACAATCTACCTACTTAACCTACCCTTGTTTCATTTTTTAACGAGCTTGACACAAGACAAGGAACTATGCTCAAAAAGTTCGCATGCCCCCAGCATAATGATGCGAAATGAGGTACATGCCCCCCAGGCTTCATTGCATTCAACCGGCTGGATGAAATGAAGGTTTACTTTCAATATTTAACTTGAAAAGGGAGTTGTTTCATTTTTAAAGAGGTTGACACAAGAAAAGAACTATCCTCATACCTGATTCATTTTTTAACGAGGTTGACTCAGTAACAGGAACTGTCCTCAAACCTGATTCATTTTTTAATGAGGTTGACTCAGTAACAGGAACTGTCCTCAAAACCCTACTTTCTACAATCTACCTACATATCCTAAAATCTACCTGATTCATTTTTTAATGAGGTTGACTCAGTAAAAGAACTATCCTCATACACTGATTCATTTTTTAACGAGGTTGACACAGTAAAAGGAACTTTCCTCGTACCATCCAATTTCATTTTTTAACGAGGTTGAGAGAGGAACAAACTATCCTCGAACCATTGATCATGGCTTCCAACTGGAAGAAAGACATGTCAATGGACACACCTTGATCATGGCTTCCAAAAGGTCTTCATCCGAAGGAAGAATAGTTTTTTGGAAGGAACACACGTCAAGGGACTCAAAAGGGATAAGAACATCGTGTTCAAATAATCCCATAGAGTTTTCCATGTCAATTACCGGATCTAAATCAAAGGAAGATGAGCAAACAATGGGAGGCTCACTTACATCGGTAACTGAAAACATGGGACCAGTTGCCACATAATTAACCCGTGGCAGGGTAGATACCACTTTAGAATCAGGAACATTTAGGGGTGTCATATTATTGGTAGTTGAGACAAGACTAGGGAACGAAAGCTGGTCTACAGTCACAATACTGCCATTGTGAGGGAAAGACATCACGCGAAAGAGTGTCGATACGACAGCTTTCATTGCATAAACATAGTCTCGCCCAAGGAGTAAATTGAAATCCAAGGGACCTCGAACTACCATAAGATCAATACAGACAGTTTTACCTTCCAAGGTAATAGAAAACTTAGGAAGGATCCCTAAAGGTTCACTAATGGTTCTGTTAAAAGCTTTCAGATTCTGCGTAATAGGCGCAAGCTGAGGGGAACCCAAAGCTTTCCAAACAGATGAGGATAAAATACTAACAGAAGCACCTTCATCTACCTGAGTACGATGTATGTCCCTACCACCAGCCTTGACAATGATTTGGAAAGGGATGGAGGAAGGAAGACGAGGTTCTGTCAGTCTATTCCAATCAAAGGAAAAGACCTCAGTGCTTGGAGGGGGTTCTGTAGAAACAGGTGAAATGCCCCCCGGCATAGAAGAATCTGATGTAACAAGAAGAACCTGAGCGGTATGAAGTTCACTCTCCATAGGGAAAGTGTGATTGATTGAATGTGAAATTGAATCGACCACTTGATCAACTAATGGATCATCAACCTGAGTGACATGAGTTTCACTCTCCAATGGAAGAGTGTGATCGACTGTACTTGAATTTAGATCGATCACTCCGTCAGATGACGGTAGGTTGGGAGAAAGTTTACGGTAACCAGTTGGAAATTCGTGCTGTGGAACAGTAAGTTTTTCAAACAATGTTGAGGCTTCATCCATGTGAGGGCAAACATGAGTTTGATGACTCCCGTTGCATAACTTACAAGGAAACCTAACTTTACCCTTTTTCCCAGGAACCTGACTATCACTGGTTGATGGATCAACGAAAAGTTGATTAGATTTTTCTGACCATACTTCCAAGACCTTTGGAATGCCAGGACAATTGACAAGGAAGTGGTCACCCTTACAAAGCCTGCAAGGGTATTTGGGTTTACGATGCATGTCGGAATTTTCCTCAACATAACTAACACTTACAGCCATGGTTGGTTGGTTGACTTCTTTCTTATCTTGCTTCTTCTTCTTCTTCTTCTTTTTCCCTTTCTTCTTCTTCTTAGACTCCTGGTTACTAGCATCAAGGCTTTTACCAGGCGAAGAGGAAGAAATGGAGGAAGAAAAATTAGGCGAAGAAGGTAAAGGGTCAACAGAAGGTTGGTGATGTTGAGATGGTGAACTCTGTTGAGGTGAAGCATCCGGTTGAGATGGAACAATTGGAGTACTTTGGGCCAACGAAGTTGAAAATAACCATATCGGTAATCCTATTGTAAATCCAGGTAATGACAAAGTAGCCATGTAAGGAGGACCAACATTTCCAAAGTAAGGAAAAGTACTAGGATTCTCATTAGGAGGGGTTCCTAGGTTGATAAATTCCGGAAAATTTGCCATTATATTCAACTTCAGTGAATTTTATTAACAATTTAAAACTAAAATTAACAATTCACAATTCACACTTAACAACTAAAATTCACAATTCACACCTATGGTCTCTAAAAGTAAAAACAAACAAATTAACACGCGCTATCAAATCTAGGAGTCAAACCACACACAAACAGTAAGCTCTCCGGACCGAAAACACTAGTTGGTGATGAAGCCCAACCTCGCAGAATTCAGTACAGAAATGGCGGGTGGAACAGTTACCCCGGCAACCTGCTTAATGAATAGACCGGCACAAGTTCCTCCACTTTAACCGTCTCGAAGTGAAGTGAACCCCCCGGAAAATCCAAGTGAGTATAACCGACGTCTGCTCCAGGTACAGTGGGACCTTCCCTCCACCGTCACCTCAGTAGAACCCTAAAGATTATGGTCACTAAGGTCACCAACAGTAACAAATACACCTGGGGGAACAGTCTAAACTCCGACAGCACGCAAGGGCAGAGTAGCAAGCTCAATCCCCTTACCGGCTCCTTGACAACAATCCAAGGTTTACCGATAAGTGACCCCTGGCTCCTCGACAATGGTTAATCCGAGGTTTACCGTTTGTAATACGTACTGTCTGGCGTCGTTCCCAACGAGGGGGGAATGATCCCCTCACTGGTTCGGACACGAGCTCGTGCTTCTCCTTTAAGAGGAGCTTTCCCAGAGTGCAATTGAAACAATTGGATTTATTCTACTCAAGATAAACTATCTGTTTGGTTTTGTAGTCTTGGAGAGTTAAGTACTCACCTACTCCAAGACCCTAGCCTAAGCTATGTTGGTGTTTCAGAGCCCTAGAAATGTAAAAATTACTAGATGAATTTTAATTAAGCGCTGTGTTATTAAGGCTGTTATTACTCAAATGGGTAAATGGAGATGAAACCAATGGTGTTATGACCCGACTCAACTGAATGCAATCGAATATGATAATGTAATCCTTTCAATTCGATGAATCCTATCTAAAGTAAGGAGAGAGTTTCCATTCACTTCCAACAATGCAAAAAATTGACCATTAAGAGAAAATTTAACAAATTCTCTAATGCACTAATTTCATCAAGAAAAACTAATGCAAATCAATTCCAAACCAATTTTTATTTTTATTTTTGTGTAAATTCAAATCAAAGAAAGCTGATCTAAATCTACGATTGATTTTTCAGAATGTAAACTATGCAATTGTAATCTATGCACAATTCACATGAAAAGTATGCAAATGTAATCTATGCACATTTTTCATTCATATTCTGAAACTGAGAACTCTAATTATGCAAATGTGATCTATGCAAGAGAATTCTCAAACACAAGATGATTCTAATGTAATCTAAGAACCAATCAAGTGCAAGTCGAGAAAATTGGGTGAGAGTTCCAAAGATCAAAACATAAAAACACTCAAAGGCGATTAACACTCATACACAATTTAGCCCCCCCCGGCGAATGAGGGGGAAATTTTTTTTGCAAAAACAAAAGCAAAAAGATGCAAAATTGTGAAAAGACTGAGAGAAACCTCCAAGTAATGACCAAAGGAAATCAAATTAAGAATTTCTCAAAAAAGAGACTCAAAACACCCAATTGATGAAAGCTAAAAGCAGGAATGCTAATGAAACAAGTTCAGGTGAAAATTTTTGACAGGGTACTAAAGGATCTGGGCAGAAAACACTAAGAAAAACCAAAATCTAAAAGCAATTAAAGCAAAAATGGAGTTTTCCTAAGTTTTTACAGGAAGACGCAGGCAACCCGTTAGAACAGGCGCGGGCCCGCTCTGTGCAAACGGCAACAGCGCGTCCAAAGACGCACTGTGCAGTACTCAAAGGGTGCGTCCTTCTGGAAAAGTTAAGAAAAACCAAATCTAACTAAATCTAAAGCTAAGCCACCCAAATACTAATTCTCACAGTCAAAAACCAGAAAATAAAAATGATTTTCTCAGAGCAAAGTTCACACAAAGGAAAAGACTTTCTCATTAATGGATTCCCCAGTGGAGTCGCCAATTTGTCGTGGCGGAAAAAGTCGTTTGTGCGGACACAACTGACCTCCCTAGGAGTCTAAACTCTCTAGCGACAAACAAGACAAAATGGAGCGATCTTTCTCTAAATACACCTTTTAAAACATGAAAACTACAAGTGTTTAGGCTTACCTTATTCCAAAACGCTGTTGTTGTAGTCCGTCCTTGCCGATCCGGATGATCTCCTCCTTCACATCAATTCCTGCAACCACAAATAATCAAACAATTACCAAGCACTTGCATCTCATATAATAAAACATATATTCAACATGCAGACCAAGGAACACATGAAATAACTCATTAACACAAGCTATTGAGAAAAATGAACCAGTTTGTATTAATAACGAAACAAAGAAACTCTTACAACCTGGCCTTGGTGTTGTGCAAGTTCCTCCCAGGGTCCATCAAGGGTTTTCCTCTACTTTGACAAAGCTCACCCACTTCCAAGTAGAATCAAGCAAAGACAATCTCTCCTCACAAGGTTCCAAATGGGAGTCCTAATTCCTGCAGCATTTACCCAAAGAAAATGTATAGCTTCAACCTCCCCTCCCTCTGGCTCAATGTCTTTATTTATAGTGCTGTAAAGAGGTTATTCAGGTCCACCATCAATGGGATAATCCCCCTCTT
Source organism: Pinus tabuliformis (assembly GCA_031772625.1). NCBI lineage: Eukaryota > Viridiplantae > Streptophyta > Pinopsida > Pinales > Pinaceae > Pinus > Pinus tabuliformis. The sequence continues at coordinate 1,926,196,494 of CM062817.1, read as the reverse complement.
TGGGTGGGATAGCTCCCTTATTGATGGGATAAGTTCCCCCTTAATAGAGATACATGAACCAACTGGAGGCGCATCCAATTCATCAAACCGACCTCTAGAAAGTTCTAGAAGTAACCACAAGTAACTTTTTTAAGATGAAACTCGCGCATTTTGCCTTTTACAGAAGGACGCACCTGTCCCTTAATATACAGAGCGTCCAAGGACGCACCTTTTGTGAACATGGTCAGCGTCCCCACAGGTAAGGCTAGAGAGAACCTGCGACCCCAGAGATAAACATATTTTTGACAAGACTTTCTCTCTACTTTGAGTTTGAGATGGATAGCAGAGGCATAAGACTTGCCTAAGAGGGTAGCATGACTGTTGATTTGAGCCATACTAACTGTAAGTGGTCATGGTGACATTTTTTAGTGTAACAGCTCTGGAAATGTATTTTTTAACACAGCAGGAGTGGGAGAACCTTTGACTATTTTCACAACCTCGGCCCGATGAGGGCAATCTCTCGTAAAATGATCCTCTTCACAAATAAGACAAGGATATCGAGGTTTGCGCTTTTCGTCATTGGTTTCCGACTTTTCCATTTTCTCCTTCGGAGCCTTGTCTGCTTTAGCCTTCTTCTTTCCTTTCTTCTTTCCACCGTTTTTTGATTTGGCCGTAGATGACTCTACAGCGTGAATATCGGCGGTAAGTTCAGGAGAAGACTCTCCTGTCGGAGAATCAGGCAAAGTGATAATTGGAGTAGTTGAAGCCTTGGAAGACTTCTTCTTGCTCTTCGTATTCACGATACCAATCATACCATCAGCGGCATGAGATCCCGAAGGAGCAGCAGCGATTTGATTCGACTTTGGAAGATCCGGAATCTTCTCGTGTAACGTACCCGACTCAGTGTAAACTAAGTCAAGGTATTGCGCCTGAGCAATGACTTGCTCCTCAGTAACTACTCCGGCCTTAGCTACATCTTCAGTAATCTTCGGTAATAATGATTTGACAAACCATTCAGCTAAGATTTGGTCCGGGATAAAAACTTTCACTAGTCTTCTTCGACGTCTCCACTCATGAATGTGATCAGAAATATACGTGGACGTCGATTGTTTTAGTGAAGTTAATAACTCTGTGCTGTTATCGTATCTGACCGGCAACTGAAAATGAGTTAGGAACGAGGTAGCTAACTAGCTAAAATTGTAAAAAGAGGCCCGTGGCAACTCAATGTACCACTTGGCCGCGAGACCAACGAGTGTACGCTGGAAAAGACGTAAGCGGATCGAATCATCCGAGATAGAATTTGAAGCACACCAGAGGTGGTAAGTCATCACGTGATTGGACGGATCCTCTCCAGACTTACCTTCGAACTTGGGTATATCACTGGGCAACTTATTTGGCATTGGCGGCCAGAACTGAAGATATTGAATTGGATCATTCGTTAGGCGCGTCAAGTCTGGTAAATCCAAAGTTGCGATAAACGGTAACTGCCGGTTAGGATCTCTAAAACTATGGGTCACAAGACCAGTCCCAGGAGGAGGATATCCAGGATAACTAGGAACAGGAATCGCATTAGGGATATTATATCCTCCTGGAAAACCAGGATTAACCGGACCGTACTGGGGTTGTTGAGGTTGTTGATAAGTGTACCCAGGATACGGTTGATACTGGTAAACCGGCTGTTGGACAGCTTGCCCATGTTGGTACTGTCCCTGGTACGGAGGTTGAACAAATTGAGGTTGAGTAGTGACAACCGTACTTATACCAGGCTGACCTACATGCATCTGGACCGTGGTTTGAATCGTAGATCCAGACAACGGTAAAGATGTCTGAGGTGTGGTTACAGAGACAGTAGAAACAGGAGCCGTCGATACTCCAGAAGTAAGTGTGGCAGATGTAGCGGTAGTTGCAGCAGCCGTTTGAGATGGAGTACTAGGTGCAATTGGCGGCTGAGTGGCTACCGAAGTTACAGAAGCTTGAACATTTGACTGGACAGGTTGCGGTTGCTGGGGTGGACCAGAAACTACGGGTTGTCCAGCTTGAGGAACCAACTGTATACTTGGCTGCAACACCTGTTGACCCTGTGATGGATCCCACACTAACATTCCAGGGTATTGACCCGTAACAGGTTGAGGATACTGAGATCCATAACCGGATTGAGGATAGGATTGATAATTGGAAGGTGCAGTTCCCATACTTGGAACATATGACTGACCTTGAGGCGGTTGATAACCTTGACTCGAGTATTGACCTTGAGGTTGATAACCTTGAGGTAAATACTGATACTGGGGTTGACCTTGACCTTGAGGTTGGTACCCTTGAGGTTGATAACCTTGGGGTTGATACCCTTGAGGTTGCCATCCTTGAGGTTGATATTGATACTGAGGTTGTCCCTGGGGTACATATTGAGGCTGGGGTTGACCTTGAGGCACGTATTGCACCATTGGTACATACTGACTTTGAGGTTGCGCCCCAGACACGATGTGTGTACCTTGAGGTTGCCCCCCAGGCGTTAACTGCGGTTGCCCCCCAGGCGGTAATTGGCCACCTTGAGGTTGGGAAACGGGAACTGAACCTGACATCATATAAATGTCTCCTACACCCAATGGTATATTACCACTGTTTCCAGCTAATAACCCATGATCAGCGGGTTGAGGAGATGCCCCCGCAAAGGTACCAGAAAGTGATTGATACCCGGTGGGAACAGAAGGACCGCCGTGCAAGAAAGATTCAGGACTTTGAGTAAACACGGATGACTGACCAGACATATTTACAGGAGTATAAATACCTCCAGGTGGAAAAGGAGTACGAGGTGTAGAAAAACCTACCCCTGAGTTGTCTAAAAAATTGGTTAACGCAAGGTACCAAGAAGTACTTCTAGGAGGACTGTAAAAGATGGATTCACGCTCCCTTAGATCAATAGTAAGTTGACCTTCAAGGTTAGAGACACCTATTTCCTCCTCTGGAGCAAGTTCTTCTATAGCAATCAAACCAGTAGGAAGATTTTCGGTGATAATTCTTTCTATTCTTGGTGAATCTGGAACACTAGAAGTTGGAGTAACAGGTTCAGATATTTCAGGTTCTTCGCCTGTATCACTAGCAGACGAAAAACTACCAACAAGCTCAGAAACTGAAACAGCTTCGGGATTATAACCTGTCTCTAAACTTTGGTAATCTGGATGGACTACCAAGGAAGATTCTCCTTCTTCAGGTGAACCTACTCTACTGCCACTAGGAGGAGTTACAAGGACCTTCAACCCTTCGTACTAACCCGGAATGTCTTCAGGAGATTCACCCCGCGATTTACGGAGTTTTCTTAACAAATCTATTCCGGTAACAATCTCAGGAGACTTGCCCCGAAGTCTACGGGACTGTCTCGGTAATTCCACCACAGCTAAAAACTTTTAACTACTACACACGAAAACAAAGTAAAATTTCAAATCAAACCACCTAAAGTCTCTAAAGAACCAAACAAATTTGAATCACACACCTAAAGAATCTAGGGCATCAAACCAAGCACAAACAGTAGCCTTCCAGACCGAAAGCGCTAGTTGGTGATGAAATCCAACCTCGCCGGATTCAGTACAGAAGTGGCGGGTGGAACAGTTACCCCGGCAACCTGCTTAATGAATAGACTGGACCAAGTTCCTCCACTTTAACCGTCTCGAGTGAAGTGAACCCCCCAGAAAATCCAAGTGAGTCTAGCCGACGTCTGCTCCAGGTACAGTGGGATCTTCCCTCCACCGTCACCTCGATAGAATCCTAAAGATAATGGTCACTAAGGTTACCAACCGCAACAAATGCACCTGGGGGAACAGTCTAAACTCCGACAGCACGCAAGGGCAGAGTATCAAGCTCAATCCCCTTGCCGGCTCCTTGACAATAATCCAAGGTTTACCGACAAGTGACCCTTGGCTCCTCGACAATGGTTAATCCGAGGTTTACCGTTTGTAATACGTGCGTGTCTGGCGTCGTTCCCAACGAGGGGGGATTGATCCCCTCACTGGTTCGGACACGAGCTCGTGCTTCTCCTTTAAGAGGAGCTTTCCTAGAGTACAAATGAGACAATTGGATTTAATCTATCACAAGATAAGCTACTTGTTTGGTTTTGTTGTCTTGGAGAGTTAATTACTCACCTACTCCAAGACACTAGCCTGATCTAAATTGGTGTTTCAGAGCCCTAGTAAATAAAAATTACTACGTCGATTTTACTTTAAGCGTTAATTTTATGGTTTTTTCTTAAAGACAAAAGGTAGCGGAAGTGAAACCAATGGTGTGTAGACTCGACTCAAACCACTACAAAGATGCACCTAAGATGATTTACGCTACTTTTCCTTTTTCAATGAAATTCTTAACTAAGAGAGTTGAGAGAATGCAAATTTTAAAGAAAACAACTTTCTTAATAAAGACAATCAAAGAAACAATTCTCTTTATCTTTTCAAGCATACAAACATGACCACTTCTTACGTGCACGAAAAACTCTTTTTCTTTCGAAACTTTTCAAAGCTACTTGAAACAAAACTTTTCAAAGGAGATATTTTTGTATTTTCTCTTTTTAATAAAGCATATAAATCTATTGTAACGAAAATCAATCTTAAAAGCTATAAAAACTATGAAAACTTGACTCACAAGCAAATCAAAAAGGAAATTACTCTAAGTAAACCTAACAAGGCAAAAGCTCACAAAGATGATTCTAGGTTGTTTTACTTGACCAAAATCAAATCAAGGACTAGCTAATGCAGAATCAAAAGACTAGTCAAAAACTCAAATCTTTTTGTTCTTTTTGTAAAATGGAATTCAAGACTTAATCAACAAGCACTTCGAAATTTGCCAAAGAGACAACTCAATGGTAAGTTGCTCACACAGGTAGACTTTATGACAGGTCTGACTTCTAAGAATGTTGACAAAACCAGAGAGATCTAAGGTTTGACAACTTCTACCGCCAAAGTCACTACAAGACCTACTCAAAAATCAAACCCTAGGGCTTAAACTTCTATGAAATCCACTAAAACACTCAATGCTATCGAAACAAGTTCAGGTGAAGATCTTTGACAAGAGACTAATGAATCTGAGCAGTAAAAACTAAGAAAAAGCAAAATCTAAGAGAAAAAATGCAAAAAATGGAATTTTCTCAAATTTTAACAGGGGACGCAGGCAACCCGTTAGAACAGGTGAGGGCCCGCTCTGTGTACACAGTGACAGTGCGTCCAGAGACGCACTGTGCAATGCTCAGAGGGTGCGTCCTACTGGAAAACTCAAGAAAAACTAAAAGGAATCTAACTCTAAGCTAACCCACCCAAAAACAAAGTCACAGAGCCAAAAACCAGAAAAATAAACCAATTTTCTCAGAGCAAAGTTCATACAAAGGAAAAGACTTTCACATTAATGGAGTCCCCAGTGGAGTCGCCAATTTGTCAGGCGGAAAGAGTCGATTGTGCGGACACAACCAACCTCCCTAGGAGCCTAAGACTCTCTAGTGACAAACAAGACAAACAAGAGCAATCCTTCTCTAAACATGCATTTACTATATGGGAAATCAAGTGTTTAGATCCTACCTGTAATCCAACGCTGTTGTAGCAGTCCAGCTCCTCTGATCCGGATGAGCTCCTCCTTCACTTTGAAACCTGCATACACTAACAATCAAACGATTAAATAGCACTTGATAATCTCATAGAATAAAACATATTTAACACATAGACCAAGGAGTACATGAAACAACTCATAAATGACAAGTTATTGAGAAGAATGGACTCATTTGCATTAATAGGTAACAAAAGGAACAAATACAACCTGAGCCTTGGTGTTGTGCAAGTCCCTCCCAGGGTCCATCAAGAGTTCTCCTTTACTTTGACAAAGCTCACCCACTTCCAAATAGAACAAGCAAAGATGGCAATCTCTCCTCACAAGCTTCTAAATGGGAGTCCTAATTCCTACAGCATTTACCCTTAGAAATGTATAGCTTCTAACCTTCTTCCCTTCTGGCCCAATGCCTGTATTTATAGTGCTCAAGAGGAGGTTAATCAAGTCCACCATCAATGGGATAATCCCCTCTTTGGGTGGGATAGCTCCCTTATTGATGGGATAAGTTCCTCTTTGGTAGGAGTGCATGAACCATCTGGAGGCGCTCAATACACGTCGAACAACCTTCTAGAATGCTCTAGAAATGACCACAAGTAACTTTTTAAAGATGAAACTTGCGCATTCTAACCTTTACAGGGGGACGCACCTGCCCCTTTACATACAGAGCATCCAAAGACGCAGTTTTTGTGAACATTGGGAGCGTCCCCGCAGGTAAGGTTGAGAGAACATGCGTCCCTAGAGATAAATACATTTATACAAGACTTTCTCTCTTTTTGGAGTTTGACATGGAGAGCAGAGGTATAAGACTTGCCTAAGAGGGTAGCATGACTGTTGATTGAGCCATACTAACTGTAAATAGTCATGGTGACATTTTTTAGTGTAACAACCATAGATGAAGCATTCGTATGTAAATTGAAAAAGGCTCTATATGGATTGAAACAGGCTACCATAGCTTGGTACGAAAGGCTAGATAAATACCTTTAGAAGCAAGGCTTTAAGAAAGGTACAGTTGACATCAATTTATACATAAATTTTGTAGGAAACCACCTACTAATTGTAGTAGTGTACATGGATGATATAATCTTTGGTAGTGGCATGGAAAAATTGGGTCGTCAATTCACAAAATGTATGGAGATAGAGTTTGAAGGGTTCATGATCATAGATTTGTCCTTCTTCCCGGGTTTACAAATCTCTCAGTATCCACGAGGAGTGTTTATATCCCAATCCAAATATCTCAAGGAAACCCTGAAGAAGTTTGGGCTGGAAGATTGAAAGCCAACGAGCACACCGATGACTACAGGCTATAAAATAAGATGAGACACCACCAGTAAATTAGACTAGATACATATTCAAGATAGGAAGCTTGTTGTATCTTATAGCTTCGAGGCCATACATCATGCAAGTTGTGGGTCTTGTGGCCAAATTTCAGGCCTTCCCGCATGAAATTTATGTTGTTGCTATCAAAAGGATTTTCAAATATCTTCAAGGAATGAAAGAATACGAACTATGGTATGCTAAGAGAAAATAATTTAAGTGTAAGGCCTAGATTGATTTGATTGGGATGGCAGTCTTGATGACATCAAAAGAACCTTTGGTGCAACTTTCTTCTTGGGGAAATGCTGGGTGTCATGGGTCAGCGAGAAAAAAGCCTCTATTTCTTTATCAACTGTTGAAGTAGAGTATATTTCTACTACTACCTATTGCACAGATATTATATGGATGAAGCAGAATTTAAAATATATTCAAGTAGAGCAAACTGATCCTATTCCAATTATGTGTGATAATACAAGTGCCATCAACATCTCTAAAAATCCATTCATGCATTCAAATACTAAGCATATTCCTATCAAATTCCATTTCTTAAGGGAACAAGTTGTAGCAAATTTTTACATACTTGAATACATGGCCACTAAATATCAACTTGCAGATAGCTTTACTAAGCCTCTAGAAAGAGAACCCTTTGAATATATCAGGCAGCAGAGAGGAATTGTGACTCCTCCTTCCAAATGACTTATTTTTGGTAGGTGTTGGCAGCTACTCAGCATGTGGGAACAATGGCAGAGTAGGTTGCAGTGGTTTAGGGGGTGTATTCAATAAGTATTCTTTTCCATTGATGCCAAATGGGGAGAAGATTATTGGGGCATCGGAAAAGACCATGCCTAACCTGAGGGGGGGCTTTATCGTATAAGACCATTCTTAGGTGTTGCCATCAATGCCAAAGGGGGAGATTGTTGGACAATTGGTAGTATCTAGATGGATACTGGTTGTGATAGTGTTGGAATTGATGTCAAATAGGATCGACATGGTGATTGGCAGTCCAGGAGGAATCCATGGTATTTGCAGGCTTCTGGTAGAGAATCATCATAGTATATGGCTTATTGAAAAGCCATAAAATGATGACTACTATGGTGATTGGTAGTTTAGGGTCAGGAGGAATCCTATGATAGTTGCAGGCTTCATGTAGATAATCATCACAGTTGTAGGCTTACTGGAGAAGCCATAAAATTATGACTCTGATGGTTGGGAATTCAGGATTCCAGGCACAAGAAGAATAGTCGAGGAGAAAAGAATGGAAGAGATTTTGTAGCCATTTTATAGGTAGCATATGGGCTCAAAGCCTACATCTAATCCTCTCCATTAGGAAGTACCCTAAAAGATTTTTCCAATGCTATGTGGAAGTCTAAAATGGACTCCTGGATCAGAAGTTATGGTCTGCTAAACTTCAAAGACTTGAAGTCCTAAGCAGGTTGAAATATTAAAGGTTAGCACATTGGAGCAGGCTATATCAGAGTTCAACAGTGAGGAAGGATAAATATCGAAGTTCGAAGAACATCGAGACCCGATATCAGAACCCCAGAGCATAGGGCCATGGGAGAATTGGAATATCAGAGATCATAGAATATTGGGACGTCTAAGTATGTCATATCGGGATATCGAAGGTTGGAGGCCATCAAAATATCAAAGGTCATCAACATATTAGAGGTTGGAGCATATCAGAATATCAAAACTTCTTAACATCCATATTTTGAGAAGTTACAATATTCAGTGTTGTCGATATTTTTAAAGCATCGAGGGATGCTCAGTAGAATTAAAAAAGGACCTTGTTGCAAAACCAAGGCTAATTGGGAATCTTTCTCCTTCCTATGGTAGGACGCATGGTGACATGTCATTGGCTCCAATAAGCTAAAGTGGCAACTGACGTCAGCATGACATGATAGTACAATGGACACGTGACTTCCTATTTTGGCACTTTCAGTGTCCTGGTGGGGAAAATCAGAGTGACACATGTCATCTCTTATGATTTTCCATGTGTAGAAGTGACGTCAGCATATCGAAGTTCAATATATTGGAGGATGAGGACATCGTAACTCCTGTGCAAATGGCGTTTGAAAAGTTACGATAAAAGGGGGCTCTGATATTACCTGACACATGGTCATATGGAGCTCAAAGGAACCAAGGGCTTGTTGGGTTGTGTTATATCTTTTCCACGACTAGCCTATGTAGTTAACCAGGGGGGTAGAGTGGGGGTGGAGCCCCCCCTTCGTTGCGTCGATTGCATAGCAGGGGGGTCGCAGCGAGGGTGGCAAACCCCCCTATCTAGGGGGTTTGAGGGGATGGGTAGCCCCCCTCTACGAGGTCTGGGTAGCGCCCCGGGAAAAAAAAATTGGACCCTATATTAGGTTGGGTGGACCTACCTATGGTTTTGTGCATGGTTTTTGCACAAGATTCTGGGCGCGATGGTTTTCGGTCCATGGTATTAGATGCTTTGGCATGTATAAATATGTATTGTAACATTGAAAGGAACATAATGCAAAATCAATCTGTTAGTCCCGGTTTTGGGATCCAGGGGGAAATCTCTGTGTATGTGTGTTTTATGTGTTATGCTCTCGCATTGTTTATTTTCTATGTTTTAGAATTCGTACGCAGATAATTTATGTACGGGATCAAAACCTACAGGGCTAAATAGAGGGAGCTAAGATGCAATTAGAAATTTACAGAAGTTATGATATAAAGGGGTTCCGATATAATTCTAAGAGGAGAGTCACAGGCCTCGTCCTATGAGAAGGAAAATGCTCAAGGAGCTAAGTGACGAGGGGGCTAAGGATAACGAGGTTGTCCAATATCGTAACATTTCGTTTGCTTAAGTTACGATATGATGGGGCTCTAATGAAACAATATAGTGAGTTTAATGGAGTTAATTGATGGAGCTAGTTAGATCTGTAGAAGGCATTGTGACATGACAACAAGCACAATAGGTCACAGAGAAGAACTGAAGAAATGGAGAAAGAATTTGGTTGCTTCATATGCACAACTGGTAGATTTAAATGAGGAACGAAGTGGCCAATCCTGAGTGTTGTCAATCTATGTGGAGTAATAAATAAGCATGGGAGTCACCGTAGAGTGTGTAGGATTCCAGCGATTAAATTCTCAATATGGAGGATTACACAGGGAGTCAGTGAAGTACTCAAAATCCCATTTATGTGTTTAATGCTATGACAAATTTCAATCAGCAAAAACAAAAACAACAAGAGGAACCGCACTGAGGTACACTTAGAAATTATGGACACATGCATGAGAGACAACATTGTGCAGAGTGTATCAGAGGATCAAAACCATTGATTTCCATCAAGCAACGTGGTGAGAAGAGCATATTGTTGAAGTGATGACGAGTGAGATTTGTGTGAGAAGGGAGAGGACTGAGAAGAGAGAGTAGAGAGAGTGTTTCGAGACAAGCAGCGAGTGCAAAGTGATTGTTGTGAGAAGAAAAAAAGAGCAGAGCTGAAGTGGGTGCATTAGAGAGATTGTGCGAGAGAAGGCACAGTGTTGAGGATATGTTGATGTGAGTAGCTGGCATAAAGCAGTTGTGCCTATGGAACAACAGTGGATTGTGTTCAGAAGTTGTTTCTACAACCAACCTGATTGGTATTTTACTTGTAATTGTATATGCCTCTGTTTTCAGTTTGAAAATTGTATGAAATAGTAGAACAGTGGAAAGAGTAGGTTGGTGCCTGCATTTAGAAGAGTTTGACAACTCTTGGAAAGTTGGTGCTTGCTAACCTAAGGGGTAGGTGCCTCCTGTTATCACTTAAGAATTCTAATGCCAAAATTTCTCATACTAGCTTGATGATAAAGGTCGGTGCTAGTCTAAGTTTGATTTTGTTTTTCCTTAGAGTCTGAGTCTTAGGGGATCTTGAGTCAAGTATGCATTCTCATTCATCACTAGCCATTTTCATTCATCACCGGTCTCATAGCCATGTATCAGTTTGATTTAAAAATTACTATGGGCCACAAAGCCTTTTAGGTGATTTCGTACCGCATGTAACCATTTTGAAGTATTTTCGCAGCGCATAAATCTTTTTCAGCAGTTTCGCAACGCAAAGGTCCTTTAGGTGATTTTGCAGCGCGATGCGTTTTAGGTAATTCGCAGCGCATAATTCAAAATTTACACTGACCATGCTGCAAAATCGGAGATTCGTGCATTCCGCAGCAAATATTTCCTAACTGTCAAATCTGTCAAGTTAATCTATGGTTGCGTCATTCATTGTCAGTTTATGCACTCCACATATCATGTCCAACCGCTTATCTCCATTATTACAACCACTAGGTATGTTGGTACACACATAATACAAGTTCCAAGAAAAGCCAGGTATGCACAGTCTTAATGATGATTGTATGTCTTGCATGAGAAACAAGTCTGCAAGATTTCAATTTGAAAACATTGTCATCAAGCGAGGCAACTATCAAGCGAAGCAGTCATTCAAGCGAGGCAAAGGTTGGAGTTTGAGCAGCGCTAGCAATTCCGCATCCATTACACTGGATCTTCATGGAGGGATCGACAAAAAGGAAAGACCACAGATCAGGCAAATGTTTGAGAAATGAGCCTGAAGGTTTAGACATAACCTTGAAGAACAGAGAAGTCAAGCAGGCATTTAAACAAGCTGGATGTTGGAATTTTTGCAAGAAGCTCCAGGGAGGTCATGCACAAGTTACTAAGGAATTTTCCCTGAATTTTACAGGACTAAACTCAAAGGTTGGTATGCTGGAATTGCAGGTCTCACCAGACATGATATCCATAGTTACGGAGATTCCAAGAGGGCAAGAAAGTTGGTTCAAGAATTTCAAATTTGATATGAACCCATGCAAAGAATTTCTAAAGCAGGAGTTCACTAACTCAGATCTAAGCAAGTCTGTTCCCATAAGTTATGTCAAAGAATCATATGCCCATTTTCTTACCTGTATACAGAAGTATCTGACCTGTGAAGGGAGATATAACAAAGTGTATTCATACCATTTTAAACTTCTGTTGCATTTCACAGGGAAGACATCTATTGATCTACCTTTTTACATATTCCACAGCTTAAGTAAAATGTGTGACAAGGTACAACTAAGAAAAGAAGCCTGTGAGACTTCATTGTTACACCATGGCTTGATTAAGTTGATTGTTCTGCATGAACTCCATAGGGTAGGTAGGGACTGGGACACATTCATATTCATGTCTGGTTTCAAGAGCAAGACCGGTCTCAGCCCTCAAGCTGCAAAAGATCTTCCAACAACAACTGGTCATCAGGCAGAACAAGATCCAAGAGGTTTTCAAAGTTAAAGGCAAGGAAACAAGTAAGGGAATCCACCAGGCCACTGACCATCCAGGATACACCCCAGCAGTCCCTTAAAGAGAAAACTCAGGTTAAATAAACTGCACATGAATCAAGCACAGGTTTAGGAGTTCAAAGAAGAAGGACTAGGAGCCAGGTGGCAAAAGAAAAAGGTAAGTCAGTGGCTATTGAAGAAAGCATTGTTTCAAAGGGAGCCTTAAATGACTTATTGCAAGCCATTGACATTGAAGAATCACCACTAGTTTAAGCAGATTTGATAGAATCAGGAAAAGACAAGGCTAAGAGAGTTAATACCTCGAAGAAACTCAAGTTTGATGATCAAGTTGAACAATTTGTTTTTAAGCCCAGGAGACCCATAACGAGGAAGTTCAAACAAGTACAGGAGGTATCGCCAAGAGTAGATGAAATAGGGGAGTTGACACGGCCTCATGAAAGAAAGGATAAAGGCAAAACAGTTGCCACTCAAGAAGAAGGTAGTGTGGAAGACTTGAAAAAGAAATTGGAATTGGCCAACTTTGAAATTGATAGACTGAAGAAAGCTGCCAGAAAATTTGCAATTAAGGAGGCTTATTTTAACCAAATGCAAGCTCGGTGGGAGGACCAAACATTTCAAATTCCCGAAGTGGTTGATTTTAGTGTTCAATTCCATAGCTGGATTGCTCCTGCAATAAAGGAAGCTCAATTTATCAGAAAGGTCAATACAAACCTCAGGTTTGGGATCAAAGTCATGAAGAAACAAATTGAAGACTTAAAGATACAGTTGAGCCAGCGAAAAGAATCTCCATAAAGAAATCTCACTTCAAGTAAGGCTATGTTTCAAATTTTGATGGTTTTGCTTGGTATAATCTTTCTTGAAGAATCAAACATTCCCATTCAGTTTTGAAAGGTCGTGGAGCAGTTGAAAGAATGCTTAAATAGTAAAAGGCTCAAAATGGCAAAATTTTGGTTGAAACTGTGTTTTTTGGAATAACACAGCAGTTTCGTAGCGCGCTACGAAACTGCTGAAGATAATGGCTAACGCTCAGCAGTTTCGTAGCGCGCTACAAAACTGCTAAAGCTACACAATCCAATCTCAGTCAACCGGTTTTGAAATATAAGCGGGAATTTTGAAAAGGGAATATCTACAAGGGATCATCTGAAGCTATCAACTTTCAACAAGGTCAAGATAGGTGGAGGAAACATGTATTCGAATCCAACTTTAAATTTTTGTCATAAAGTGAGCACATTTACCACAGTTCAAGATATATCAAACAGCTTGGAAGAACGTTTGCCTTCACACATGAAAAAAGGTGGACAGCACATCAAGGACGTGGAAATCTGTTATATTTTGGATAATCAAAGATAAAGGACATGCTTCTTTGGATTCGAACATTTTGAGGCAAACCAAAGACCGATAAACAGGGGTAGTTTCCTATGTTTCAGGGCAATGGAAAAGATGTGACATTGAAGACCAACATGGAGCCTTGAACATCCACCACAGCCAAACTAAAAGGGGACTAGATGTCAAAGGACGAGAATGATTGTAATCAAAGCTATTATTAGCATAATATGGAGTTAGAATCCTACTTGATTTAGATCTCTAGAAAGTCTAGTTGGAGTTTGTTACATTAAATAGGCAGTTAAAAGTTAAACAGGTGTCATTAGAAGTAGATTTCGAGTTCCCCTAATGTTTAAGGAGGAATCTTAGTCAGGTAGAAGAACTCTATATATAGGAGAAATGGAAATGTAATAAGGGTTGGAAGTTTATGTAAAAAAGCTCTATTGTTAAGCTTATGTAAAGACTCTGTTTCTTTTGGTAATACAGTATTGGCTTCTGCTGCTCAAGAATCATAGAGACTTCAATGTATGAATTCCTCTTGTTGTATTTTCATGTTGTCTATAGTATTATGAGTATTTGATTACTTAGAAATCACTTGCAGTGTCCTAATTTCCTTCATATACTCATAGACTATCCTTTTATATTTGGTTTACTCTGTTTATATTGAAATCTGAATGCCTTGATTTTATTGCAAAGCCAATTCTACTATTAATGCTAAATGACATATGACCCCATAAGCCCAATGGATGCTTGTTAATTTTGATTTCACCAGCCTCATTCCTATTTGTTTCACAAAGAGTTATCCATCTTAATCAAAATCACAAAACCTTTAATCCTTTGAGAGAGCCCTCTCAGGCTAAGGAGGCTAAGCCTTAGCTAAAAGATTGGTTTGAAACAGTTACTTGAAGTCTTCCTGGTCTGCAGCCTTCCAAGGCCTGATTTTGAGTTAACACCTCCTGTGAGTGGGTTCTCACAAACAAACTAATGTAATTAAGTAGATGCTTAAATTATATCATAAACAAACAACAAATTGGTGGGTTTTTCCCTGCAGACTTCCACGTGAAAACACCAATGTCAAAATGTGTATGTTGTTCATGTGATTAGTTGTATGAACATATGAATTCTTGAAATTTTTATTTACTTTGTTTATGAATAAATGATCTCATAAGTAACAAAAAATAAAAAGGATTGAAAGCATATTCAGGAAAAAAGATTTAAGAATATCACTATTACTAATTCACCACCCTCCGTAATTCCTTATTCCAACAAGATTTAAGAAATATAAAATGTTTTCACTACCACAAATTCAGGAACTATGTAACAAAGTGTCTACACAAGAATTATAACAATAATTCTTCAAGAGGAATAGGACATGAAGCACTTGCCTCACATTTTGAGTTAGACTTCACCCTGATTGCATGCATGGCTAGCACTATAATGGGGAGTGTTTGGTATCTAGATTCAGGCGCCCCATTCCATATGATAGGATGCAAAGAATTATTCAGTTTCCTAGAGGAGAAGGATCTCCATATGCACATATAAATTGGGGATGATGAGAGGTATAGTACTAAAGGAATTGGTATCATAACTTTTAATAGTGAGTCAAGCTCCCATCTTCATTTGAAAGATGTCATGTATGTACCTGGGTTGAAGAAGAACCTGATCTTTGTAGTTTTATTGGAGGATAGAGGTTATGATTTTGGTTTTAGTAAGGGGAAATCCTTTTTGAGACATGTAGCTACCAAGCATGTGAAACAAATTGAAGTTTGATGGAAGAATATCTACAAAATTGAGGTGGAAGCTTGTGTTGCATTGAGTAGCAAGGCAGGAGAATTGCAAAGTCGAGATGTTGGAGAAATATGGCACACGCGCATGTGATGCTTACACTATGGGGCCTTAAAAATCATGCAACAAATTTCCACCGATCTCCCACAATGCACCCTTGACCAGCATGATGTTTGCAACAGATGCACATTGGGGAAATATGTAAAATCTACCTTCAAGGGCTAAGATAGGAGAGCTAGATTAATCTTGGAGTGAGTCTACTCTGATGTATTTCTACCATTTTCTACAAACTCTACAATAAAACACAGGTATTATGTGATTTTTTTGATGACTTTTCTAGAAAATGATGGATCTTCTTCATGTAGAAGAAGGATGAAGTTTTCTCAAAAAAAAATTGAATTCAAAGCATTGGTTGAAAAGGAGACTAGTCAAAAATTGAAAATCCTGAGAAGTGATAATGGAGGAGAATTTGTTTCTAACACCTTCAAGGGCGTTTGTACCAAAGAGGGTAATAGAAGAGAACTTATAGCACCCCATAACCCACAATAAAATGGGGTGGCTGAAAGGAAGGACATAAGCATAGTGGCAGAAGTAAGAGCCATGTTTCATGATCAGGGGTTTCCATTACATATGTGGGCAGAAGCATGCAACACCATAGTTTATTTACAAAATAGGAGCCCTCATAGAATACTTGGCATGATTATACATAAAGAAGCTTTCTCTAGCAAGAAGCCATATGTATCTCATTTTAGAATTTTTGGAGCTAGTGTGTATTGTTATGTCTCCAATGATAGCATGAAGAAACTTGAGCCTACAAATGAGATGGAAGTCCTTGTAGGATACACAGAGACACCACATAACTATAGGGTGTATTTTCCATCACTCAGGGTGACAGTAGTGAGGAGAGATGTCAAAATTTTATGAGGAGAAAGCTATAATATACTCTCTAGAGTGAGAGTTGAGTATCCCAATGGAGGAAGAACTTCTAGCTCCAAAGGAGGAGCCTCAAATAGAGCTTTGGGATATTATGGAGTAGACAAATATGAAGGAGTAGACGGGAGGTCAAGTGGAGGAACCCACTCAACCAGAACCTTCTAGAGAGGGGAGGAAGAGAACCAGAGAAGATGAAAAATTGGTACAGGATGCACGGGAGCATGTGGGAGCTCCTACATCTCAATGTAGGAAGAGGAGGTCACTAGATATGTACACGAGGTATATGGATCTCATGAAATAACTGATTGATACATAACCTTATTTATTTGAGGAAGTAGTTTCTCAACCAGTGTGGGTAGAAACCATTGTGGAGGAGTATGAATTCATCATGAAGAACAATGTATGGGAGGTGGTGGTGAGACCAAAGAACAATTCAATGGTTGGTTCCAGATGGATCTACAAAGGGAAGCATGCAGTTGATGGTAGAATTGAGAAGTATAAGACCATATTTGTGGCTAAAGGATTCTCTCAAGTAGAGGCAGTGAACTATGAGGAAACATTCCCCCCATTGGAAATATATTCCTCCATCAGAACCATTTTAGAATTAGTTTCGCAGATGGGGTGGAAGATCCCTCAGATGGATGTGAAGACCTCCTTTCTCAGTGGTGTTGTTGTTGGAAATACTAAAAGCGGGGGGTGAATCAGTGTTTATTACTAATTGTTCTTTTTATCACCAAGACATATATATATAGAACACAGAAATGGATAGCTTAAATAATTGCTTTTATTAACACAAACAGTGCAATGAAATAAATACAATACATAACTGGTTGTAATCCGTTTCCAAGCACCAACTTGGAATTTTGTGAGGCTCCAACCTCCAGAGCACCAACTCTGCTCTTCCAAGGCAATAGTTCTGCACTTAGGAGCACCAACTCCCAAGGATTCCAGTCCTTTCAGTTCTGAGGCTCCAACCCTATGGGCTCTAACCCAAACCTGGTATAAACTATTTTGTTGTAGTTTTCTTGTCTCAAACCTATTGAGCTTCGGCTTCACTCCTATCCTCCTGCTTCTCTTGTCTCTCCTGCCTTTGCTCCCTCTGCCTGCACTTCAGCTTCCTCTCACACTGATTTTTTGCACACACACTTCCTTGCCTTTTCTGTTTTTGTATTCCTAATGCCTTTCACTATTCATTTCTGCTTCCCACTGAGTCTTCAATTTCTTCCATGCTTGCTTCAGCTTCCTCTACACTAGCTTGTCCTTTGGATTTTTTGTTTCCTCTGTGCTCACTTTCCATTTAGCTTCCTAGATTTTCGGTTGTTGTGTGTTAAAACTGTAACAGAGCCCTATTTTTTCAATTATAACAGTCATCCACAAAGGCTATTTTGTTTAACAGACATGCCACATCCTAATCACAATCGCAATCGACATTAGTTCAGCCTCCTGAACTATCGGGAGCATTCCTTAATGTATTTCTACCTCCAAACCTCGCGCAAGCCAAATATTCAAATACACAGGAAATATGAGCTAAAACAGGTGAAACTATTAAAGAGGCAAACTTCAAATTCTTTGCATCCTCATCTATACTTGCATCAGGTCCATAGTGAAATTACACTCAGTAGTCACAGCATATCGCGCCATCCCTTTATAACTTGTAATGGTCGCTCCCGACATAGCGGATGCGATATACCATTAAGTCAATTTTAATGTTGCATCGGGTTCAGTCTTGCAATCGCAATCGACACTTGCGAGAGTGACAAGGCTTTACAATGTATGTGATACATGACTCCCGATATGACGGACGCGATATTATATAGGGTTGTTGCTATAACCCGTTCGGCTCCGTGGGTCCCCATATATATCTATATATCTATATATATATATATATATATATATATATATATATATATATATATATATATATATATATATATATATATATATATATATATATATATATATATATATATATATATAGAGAGAGAGAGAGAGAGAGAGATCGCAATTGGGGGTTTTGGGTAGTGGCACACAACCGAACCCGCCGATTATCACTGTCGCCGATATATATGTATATATGCACCTATATACATAACCTTCTCCGCTCCGATAGTGTATTCTGCTATACCTAAGTCTTTCTACCCCCGATAGTGTATTTGCCATGTATGTAAAGGTTTTGACCGCTGATAGTGTTAAATGCATATATATATTGGTTTATGCCTCTAATAGTGTTGAACGCATATATATATATATATATATATATATATATATATATATATATATATATATATATAGATATATGGGTTTATGCCTCCGATAGTGTTAATGCATCCTTCACTCCTTTGATAGCTCCCAATAGTGTTAAACATATATATGGCTCCCGATAGCTCATTTGCATGCATATGACCCTTTTTGTGGCATACATTTCTCCGATAGCTCCCAATAGCTTTGTCTACTTCCTCCATTGCTCTAATGGCTCTATTTTCTTCCTTTGGCTTTGTTTGCTTCCTCCGATGGCTCTGTTTTCTTCCTCTGGTTCCTCGAATATTGCCATATTGACATCAATGACAATCTATGTCAAAAATCTCCCCCTTTGTCCTTTGTTATCGATGGCAATATTCTTCTTCTCTCCCCCTTTGACATCAATGGCAAAGGAATGCACACAAACTCCCCCTATCGAACTTCTCCCCCTATAGAACTGCTCCCCCTGTCCTGCAACCTCTTTATGAATGAACTTGAGTGATGTTAAAGAGATAATCCCCATCTTTTGACACAGATGTTCAAATTCCTCTCTAGGAAGAGGTTTTGAGAAAATATCAGCTATTTGCTCCTTAGTACTGATGTATTCAAGATGATGTTTTGTTCAGCTACTTGCTCATGAAGGAAATGATACTTGATTGGTATGTGTTTGGTCCTTCAGTGCATCACTAGATTTTTGCTGAGACTGATAGCACTTGTGTTGTCACAATAGATGGTAATCAGTTGATCTGTACCTATGTTGACATCTTTTAGAGCTTCCTTCATCCATATTATTTGAGTACAACAGTCTACTGCAGCTATATACTCGGCTTCGGCTGTGGATAATGATATGGATGACTGTTTTTTGCTGAGCCAGGATACTAAAGAGTCTCCTAGGAAGAACACATTTCCACTAATACTTTTTCAATCATATACACTTCCAGCCCAATCAGCATTGGTGTATGCAGTTACAGTCAGTGTTGAGCTCTTAGGGTACCAAAGACAGAAATCAGGAATTCCTTTCAGATATCTGAGAATTGCATTTACAGCTAATAAATGGGATTGTTTGGGAGCAGATTGAAATATTCCAACCATTCCTATTGCCTACATTATGTCTGGTCTTGTAGTTGTTAAGTATAGAAGGGATCCAGTTATTGACCTATAATGAGTTGCATCTACTGGAGGGGATTCAACATCTTTGCTCAATTTGCAGTTTCTGGTCATAGGTGTGCTCATGGGTGCACAGTCCTCCATTCCATATATTTTGAGCATGTCTTTTAGATATTTGGCTTATACACAATCTCGCTATGGTTTGAGACACTTGAAGTCCAAGGAAGTGAGATAGCCCTCCTATCATTGACATCTCGAACTCTTTTGACACATTTTGAGAAAATTCATGGCTCATATCATCATTATTGCTAGCAAAAATCAGATCATCGACATAAACAAGAGTAACTAGTAACTTACCTTCATCTTTCTTTATGTATAGATTACTTCCAGCCACTCCCTTTTTGAAGCCTTTTTGTTTTAG
The DNA here is from genome assembly GCA_031772625.1 of Pinus tabuliformis. Lineage (NCBI taxonomy): Eukaryota > Viridiplantae > Streptophyta > Pinopsida > Pinales > Pinaceae > Pinus > Pinus tabuliformis. The sequence goes on along the minus strand of CM062817.1, from coordinate 1,926,176,522 downwards.
ATAGTGATCCAATCTTGCATACCAAGATCTAGAAGCTTGTTTCAACCCATATAAAGCCTTTTTCAGCTTACAGACTAAGTCCTTTCCTTCTGTTAGATCAAACCCTTCTGGTTGCTCCATGTAGACTTCTTCCTTGAGTTCCCCATTCAGAAATGCTAATTTTACGTCCATTTGATAGATTTTGAATCCTTTTGAGCAAGCAAATGCCAAGAACATCCTGATAGCTTCCATCCAAGCTACTAGTGCAAATGTTTCTTCAAAGTCAATTCCTTCAATTTGTGAGTAGCCTTTGCAAACAAGCCTTGCCTTGTTTCTGATAACTTGTCCATCTTCATTCATTTTATTTTTGAATACCCACTTGGTTCCTATTATGTTTTTGTCCTTTGGAAGAGGTACCAGCTCCCATGTTTCATTCTTCTCAATTTGAGACATTTCTTCTTCCATGGCTTTTACCCAATGAGGATCCTTGGTTGTGTAAACGTTTCTGGTTCTATCATGGATAGAAGAGCAATTACATTTCTCTTTGGTGTAATTATCGTCTTTCTTCGGGTTTGCATCCCTTCATCTCTATTGCCAATGATTTGTGCTTCTGGATGATATTTCTGGAGAAACTTCATCTTTGAAGGGGTATGAGGTGGTTCTTTTTCCTCTTCTTCTTCTTCCTGATCTATTTCTTCTTCTTTAGGTTCTTCTTCTTCAATGAGAAGATCATCTTCATGTTCTTCAATTTCTTTTTCTGGAAGGTCTTCATCAATCTTTACATCAATGCTTTCCACTATTTTCTTTAGTTGAAAATTGTAGCACTTGTAGGCTTTGCTCCGTGTAGAGTATCCAAGGAATATCCCTTCATCAACCCGAGAATCAAACTTTCCTGGTGAGCCATCATTGATTTTTATGAAGCACTTGCTTCCAAAGATATTGAAGTACTTTACTAAAGCAAGTCTTCCTTTCCATAATTCATAAGGAGTTTTTTCACAATTTGGTCTTAATTGAGTTTGATTTAAGGTATAGACAGCTGTCCCGACTGCTTCTCTCCAGAATTTTGGCTGCAAGTCTGCTGCAAATAACATTATTCAAGCCATTTCTTGAACTATCCGATTTCTTCTTTCAACTACTCCATTTTGCTGGGGTGTTCTGGCAGCAGAGAATTCTTTTTTAATTCCATGTATGTTACAGAATTCATTAAATTCTTTTGATGTGAATTCTCCCCCTCTATCTGTTCTGAGGCACTTAATTTTTAAGTCCTTTTCATTTTCTAAAAGTGTTTTTATATTCTTAAAATGCTCAAATGTTTTAGATTTATATTTGACAAAATATATCCACATCATTCTAGTATAGTCTGTTAGCCTCCTATTGCAACAGGTGTTCATTTTTCATGATTGACATTTTTACATGCCAAATATGTCATACTTTGCAGGCTACAGTGTTCCATATTTCCACAAGATGCCATGAAGGGTGCTAGTCCAAATGCCACTACTGTATTCCAATTTTGATGAATTGTTCCAGTTTTGAAAAAAATTTAAAGGGAGGTCTAAACAGTCTAATCTTGGTCTCCCTAGGTTTCAATTTCTTGTTTTAGAATATAGAGAATGATATCTGTCTAAACAGTTTAATCTTGGCAGATCTGTAGATAGGTAGAGAATCAAAGGAGCCCAACTGCCTAATCTGGGTCCCTGGCAGAAATAAGTGTAGACTTAGATAGGAGAACAGAAAAAAGAAAAATTGTAAAGCTGGGTCTGAAAGTCTAAGTGCACCCAAACCAAAAAGAAGAAAAAATGTTAGGTGAGTAGGCTGGGTAGGTAGCTGTAAGGTGGCAGAATGATGATTTATGATCAATTTTGTGTTACAAAGTGTTTTATCTTTTCAGATCACAGTTATTAGGTGGTTTTCATCTAGAGGAGCTCAAGCTGGACATCACTAACTCCCCTTTCTTCTAATTCACCAAGTCACTCACTAATTTCCCCAAAGAGGTCAAGATCTGCTTGATTCCTCTTAGTTTCATCAATTTCCATGTCATTCGTCTTAGTGAAGATCTGCCTCACTCAAGGATTCTTTAGTTCTCATCTATGAGTCACTTTTCCCTCGAAAATTAGCCTAAGGTCTCCCACCTTAGCGCCTGCTTATCATCTCCATATTAACTACTAACTCTAGTATATAACTCCCTATCAGTTTTCCCCTTCCCCTACTAAAACTATGTATATAAAACTTCCCTAGGTAAATATCCCCTCCCTGGCAATATAGCCATATTTCTTCTTAGTCAGGGAAAAAGCAGTCTATCTGGGGCTGTTTTTAGCCCATCCGTGTCATAGCAGGAGTTAGATGACATCTGTTCATACTAACAACCTCCCCCCTAGCCCTAAAACCATTCAAAAAACCCATATTTTTCCCCTGTCCCTAAGTCCCAAGTGTAAATATATTAACCCGCGCTCATTAAACCCATAAACCCGTTTTCCTAAGTCTAAACCCCCACCAGCGCGCATATTAAAATGGTAATATTCCCTGGATCCCCACCCTTATACCTCCGCCGTTTCACATTCGCCGCCAACCGTTAGATCGCCCGCCCCATAGATCTACGGTGGGCGGGCCTTCCTGTCTCCCAACGCGCCCGAAGGATAGCGTGTGGGAGATGGGCGGTATTGCCACCGTACTCCTGCCATGCGTCACCTTCCCGGGCGTGGCATAGCCCCCTCCTCCGAAACCACCTCTGTCCAAAGGCGGTGTGCCTGAAACCATTTACCACCCTCCTCCATCCTACGTCAGCACCACGTTGACGCTGACATCATCTGCCTGTGTGGCCTCCTGCCACTGTATCACCGAGTCACCCTGCCACCTCCCTGCCACGTGTCCTACCACATCATTAGACCCGCCGTACTACCACGGCACCTCCGTACGTGCTGACGTCATCACTGACGTTACCCACCGTACAAGGTCCCACCCGCTGACGTCATGCTGATGTCATCAGCAACTTTGGTGCGAAGGGCGAAAATCGCACTCTGGAGCCCCGAAATCAGTTTCTGAGGTAGTTTTTGATGCGCGATTTGCGCCTAGTGCAAATCGCGCATCACTAGATAAAATAGGCCTGAATGGGGAATCTTTTCATCACGCAGCCCCCAGCAAGCCCGAAAGGCGCCGAATGACCCGTTTTTCTTCGCGAAGCATGCAGAAAAGAGCAGAAGACAGTTCTAGAGGAAACAGAGGCTGAACAATGGCCATTAATTTTTTATTAGACCCACAGCAAAAGAGAGAAGCGACCCAGTTCATGTGTCAGAGAGTATCAGAGGAAAGAGAAGCAGCAAAGTGTACCAGTTAAATTGTTTAAAAGAAACCTTCAGTTCCCAAAGTAGGTTAACATTTAATGGCCACCAACAAAGTCAAATCAGGCGGTGAAAGCCCATCCCAACTCTCAAATCACAGTTGAAGCATTTAAGGACACCGAACTACAATGGAGCAGAGACCCATGCACAGTTATTGCAGAGACAACTGCACCAAGCCACCGAGGACAACACATTTACTCAGTCCCCATACGACGGCCCTCAGTGTAGCTCAAGATATTTTATGCATTTATTTCTGGATGGGATTAGGTTAAAGTAATCATCTTTCCTCTAGACCTATTTAGGTCAAACTTTAAATAAGCAATTTTGAAGAGTTTTCCCTATATATACCACTCTCTGCACTGTTTTAAGGGTTGGTCGATTGGTAATGCTGACTAGAGACTCACACTGTATACCTGAGATTTTTTCTATAATCAAAGACTGTTGATGAGTTTGGAGTATGACTATCTGATGTGTTGTTAAAGATTTCTGAAGACTGAATGTGGAATTCCTGTGTTGCAGCCTGGAACAATAAGTGCATCTTACCTCTGTTTTATTGTTAACCACTATCTAAATAGCAGGAAGAAAGATTAGCTTAGAATTTGTTTACAGCACCCTATGCTCAATTTCTGTTCTTTTTGTATGTTTTCATCTGAATGAATTGGTAATGAATATGAATTCCTTTTGGCTCATATTTACCCTAATTCACCTGTGTTCGCTAATTATCTAGGGATTCTTTACTGCCCCTAGGTAGAGCTCTGTTATCTCCTTCTGTTAAGCTGAAAGAGAGATTCTTGATTGCCTCTCATTCCTTAGCATTCATTCCATCTTTAAACCTGAAACATTGTTTCATGTGCAGCTACCTTGCTCCATATATCTCTCTTGTGATCAATAAAACGCACCACCAGTCTTCCTCCTCGACTCCATGCCCAATGGTTTGAAACTTATCAGACTATGCTTTGCCTCTCTACTCGAAGACATCAATTTTCCCACCAAAATCAAAACAAAAAACCCTCAAGCCCAATACCTAGCCTAAAATCAATTTCAACAAATCTGAAACATAAAGAGAGAGCCCTCTCTGATTGCATGGTTGGCTAGAACCTGTAGTCCAAAGTTGGTTTGTGGTTACCTTGGCCGTATCCCTTTCTTACAACCTGAGGGACAACCTGAGTGTTAACATAGTCATCAACAAATAAAACAAAGTACCTTTCTCCTTGGAGTGCGTGATTTCTAGTTGGTCCACATAAATCAGCATGGATGATCTCCAAGGGATTTGATGTAGAGAGCTCCTTGATCTTATGGCTGGTTCTAGTTTGTTTTCCATGTTGAGAGGGACCACATACTCCTTGATTTGGTTTGAATAGCCTTGGGATGTCTCATACAACTTTAATCTTGCTAATATTGATCAGATTTTCGAAGCTTTTATGTCCAAGTCGCTTGTGTGACAACCAACTTTCATCTGTCTGACTCAGGTAGCATTTATTTTATTGAATCTTGTTTAAAATTTAAATGTTTTCTAGTGTTCTCACCCCTTTCGCCACAAGTTCCCCTGAGGAGGAGTTCCTTATTTCACAGTCTTTGGTGCTAAAGAAAACATTATGTCCTTCATCACAGATTTTGCTAACACTCAGAAGGTTGTGTTTGAGCCCATCTACTAGCAGAGCATATTCAGCTTTTCCTTTTCCATTGATGAGGGTAACAATTCCTTTTCCCGCAATTTTGCCAGATCCACTTCCAAAGGACACATTTCCTTCCTTTTTTCTCAATGAGACAAACTTCCTTTTGTCCCCTGTCATGTGTCTGGAGCACCCACTATCCACAAACCAATGATTTTCATTATTTTGAGCATATAGAGCCAGGCCACATTTATCCATGTTGGGATTCTCACTACTTGCTTTTCTCCTTTTAAGTGGGTAGTTTTGTTCATAGTGTCCATTATTGTAGCATAATGAGCAAATTAGATCAAATTTGGTCAAGGGATAAAACGAATTGAAGGTTTTGATTTGTCCCTACCTTTTGGGGGCATATGGTTTGATTATTTGATCCTTTAGCTTTGGTGTTTCACTCTTGCGAGCCATGCAATGTTTGGCTTGATGACCAAAGTTTTTACAATGAAAAAAATGTCCAAGAAAAATAGTTTTGTACCTGTTGTAGTAGCCACGGTTTGAGTCAATTTCCTTCCTTAGAATTACTCCTGCTTCATTATTTGGATTTGAGACGGCCTTTGATGGAATACTACTTTGTATTTGTTGTAGTATCCATGATTTGAATCCATATTATTCTTTGGAGTTATTCTCTCTTCGTTCTTTGAATCTATAATGCACCTTTGATGACATATTTTTTCTTCTTTTGGGTTGCTGGAAAGTGCATCAGCATAGCTTTTCGCACTGTTCTTAGTGCATGATGATTCTCCTTTATAGTCTATTATAGACTTGTCATGTTGAGGTTTTTTATTTTTTAGGATAGTCTCAAGTATTTGAGAGCTTTTCCAATCCTTTTTGACTTGCTCCAATTCCTTCCTCAGAGATACTATTTCGGCTTCACGTTCTTCATAAGTCTCTTCTTTTTCTTTTAGCTTTGTTTCCAAGAGATCTTCTCTTCTTCTTGTTTCCTCGTTTTCTACCTTGAGAGAAATTATTTTATTCCATAATTTCGCATTTTCTTCAATGGCACTTATTAACAGTTCATCTACATTTCCTTCTAACCCTGAGTCATCTTCATTTGTGAATGCCATGAATAATGTTTCTTGGCTTTCATCATGATCACTTTCCTCATCTGATTTCCTTTTGATGACTACAAATTCATCCTCATCAGACTCATCTTGATTAGAGAAGAAGTTCTTCTTATTGGTTCCTTTCTTTTTGTATACCCTTCTTTTAGAATTTCCTTCATCATCATTGTCATGTTTATGAGGACATTTTATAGCATAATTGTTACAGGGAAAAGTGTCTATTTAGAACTACTCTATCCCACTAAGGTGTGACAACTACCTTAGAAACAAACAGAGAAAAACTACTTTTGTACTTCCTTTATGAATTATAGATAGAGAGGAATAGAAAGAACCAACCTGTGTCTTGCGCTAATCCTTTGATCCAATCCCTCTCTTCTTTGATGGTCTCCAGCTACCTGCTCCCTTGCATGCCCAGCTTCACAAAGTACCTGTAAGATCACAGAAGCAGAGCACTATACAAAGACATGGATCTATATTCATAAACAACTTAGGATCCGATTTAAGTTAACCATACAAATGTAACTAGCATCAATGATACAAAAGCATGGAGGAGAACTCAAATAGTTTTTATTGATAAACAAGAAAAGATCCAAGAGGATTTACAACCAGTGGTTCCGACCCAGCATCAACCTCCCAGCAAAGAAGCCCCTCTTCACCTCAAACAAAGCATAAATCACCCAACAATCTGATGTTTTGTCTCTAGAAACCAACAACAATTCCTTACAATATGAAAAATTCCAGCCTCTGGATCTCTGGGATGAGGGATCCATATATAGATATCTGTAAGGAGGATGAGTCAGCTTGTGATTTGATTAGTGTCTTCTCTTTGTCAGTTCTTGCTTCCACTTGGAGACTGAGGGCCTCTTACTCATCCTTGGTCGAATTCAATGAGGCAAGTGTCACAGGAGAAGATTCTGGAAGCTTCCAATACCTCTCCACCTCGCGGAATGACATTGCCATTTGTCATTTCTCGCCCATCGCACCCTACAGAAGGGAGTTTTGAAATGCAACACACCCTCACAGTGCATTTGGGTGAGATGCAACGCACCTAGCCAGTGGAGCAGCTGCAATGATCCTGATTTGACCAATTCTGAGCAGTTTCTGGTGGAGAACTTCTGGGAGAAGCTGTAATCTGTTGACCTTGTTCCTTTAGGGGTTAGAGCAACACTTTTAGGGACTTAGGAGCCCTTGGTTTATGGAAATTTCATGCTTGGGTTGTAGGGCACAAAAATGTCTATAACAGTTGCCCCCTAAAGTATGACGTCGTTAACCTTTTGGTGTCGGGTGAAATGCTTTATTATGAGGATCTGAAGTTCTTTCAATGCTGGGAGGAGACCTGTAATAAGATACAATACAATACATTATCTTCATACTATTTTCATGATCTAGCTGAGGCGGGCATTCCCATGCTCAACTTTATAAATTCATTTTCATGTACATAGGACAGACAATCGTCTGAGTATAGACTGATGATTCTGATAGAGCCATCATCCTTTTGGTAGGATGATTATCTGTGCTGCAATGCTGTACATTTAATGTCTTTATTTCCCTGAATATATATCGCAGCCCGGATGGATGAAACTAGATCCGGGGTCTTCAATCTCGTCTGATCTTCACTCGAAGTAACGGTCGATCCATGTGAGAAATGTTCTGAAGTCGAACATGGAAAGACATCGCTTGATTACCAGTCAATGAAGTAAACTGTTAACAAGCGCGAGAGGAATCACTGATAATGATAATGATCCTCAAGGTACTGCAGTACAATTCACGTGGTGTGAATAAAGGAATTGGCGTCGAACACCACGCAAAATCTTTTGGTCGAAGGCCATTGATGTAAACCTATCGCCGGAAGTGAGAAACTTGCCATTGAGGCATGCAAGCTTCAAAGTACTGAATGGGGTGTTCTTAGATCAACTTCTTGGATAATGAGCTGATGTCGACAAGAAGCGATCCGTCACAGGAGGGCCTTAATGAATCCCACATCAATGACATGGAACGGAGCAAATGATTTTGATGGAGGTGAAAACAATCTGGTGATATAAGGTTCAGGGTGGCGGTCATGAAAGAATGGAGTATAATGTATGGTAGTGGGTGAGACACAGGTGACTTCTCTGGATGACATCTCTTGAACATATCGGCGACACTGATGTGATGGATTGGTAGCATTAACCCCAAATGTGGATGGTATGGCGTGACCATGGTGATGTGACTGGTGAATGAAACAACCCAACCCGACTCGGACACGGAGTGGAGTGTCATGTTCAAGAGCGACTTGCTACCAACAAAGTTTCTTTGAATTTTCTTCCCAATTTTTCCCCAGTCATTGCTGACTAGTACCTCTTTATTTTTGTCAAGCTTGAGGAGGATAACATATGCTTGTTCTATAATTTTCCCTTCGGGCAAACCCATCGCTATGTTTTAACGAGCCTAGCGATAGTGAAACTCGTTCTCGTCTAAAGACAAGTTTGTCACTATTAATCTTTTTAACGAGTTTAACGACAAAGATAACTCGGTCCTTTTCAATTTTAGAGAGTCTGAAAAGGAACGTAAAGGTAACTCCAAAATTCTTTTTTCATCATCTAATCCCTTAAGTCCGAAAAAGTATAAAACAATACAGAAGGGATGAATTTTCGATAGTTTTAACGAGCCGAACAAAACAAGCGCTCGATCTTTTTGTGTAATAATCCCTCAGGTACAAAAAGATTAAAATCTAGATGAGGGATATCACCTCCTGTCCCTTTAATGAGCTGGAGAGGCCGATGGCTCGACAATCTTTTCATATTTTACGAGTCAGTTGAAAAGAGCTTAAAGGAGACTCGTCTTTTGAGGAACGAGTGATAAAACAGGTAGCAGCTGATTCCAGGTAAGGTTTGGAATTTTCCAATCACGGCAGTGTCACAAGGATGGCTAATGAAATCACTCTTCGCAGTTGTTCCTCAAAAATGGGTAAACAATCAAATGGAGGTGAATGATTGGCCAATGAAAAGTGGAGGTGACGGTGCAAACACGACCAAGGCTTTAATGGCTGAAGTACTACATTCACGATGGTTATTTACCGGGGAATAGTTCATTTTTTAACGAGCTTAAACGCGGGTGGAAACATTTGCTCATGTCTTATGTTTATTTTTTAACGAGCTTGAACTATGTGCTAAAACTGCTCGATTAATCCAGTCTTTTGATAAGAATGTCTCATATAAAAATGACAACTTTTAGAGATTTTCCCCACATCCTTTGTTTATGCAAGTTAGGAAACGACCAGTCCTACGAGTTTAAAGGGGTAGAGGTCCTAAAAATTTAAAAAATAAATAGTCGCTCTTCGCTTGCATTCCAAAAGGTTTGCATGCCCCCAGGTATCAAATAGAGTTTCAAGGTTACCCCTTCTTTAGTCCGTTAAAACATTTGTTTTACAGAGAGAGGCCTACCTCTTACAGGTTACCCAAAGATCGTTCTATTCACAGTGCAAACAAAACACTTCTCCGGCGATGTCTACCGAAATAAACAAAGGTGAGTGGCGGTGCTCGCCAACTCACATAACTTTGACAAGAGAATCTTGTTCTAGAATAACCCCCTTTTCCAATCACGGATGGTGGTACAGACTAGTCATATTCTCTCGCGGAAACCTACCCTATACCCAAAGTTTTCCTGCCGAAGCAGACCAAGGTGCATGCCCCCTGGGTTTCAGTCATATCCCTCCGAATTACTCGCGCTCATCGGGAGGACGGACTGGAGATTGAGACATTTCTTGCGTGAAAAGACCATTCAGGGATGGTATATGACTATTTTCTCTGTATGATCCGGGGAATGAAAGCTGGTCCACGAGCTTGACCACTCTTCCTTCGTGCAGAAAACACATTACTCTAAAGAGTGAGGAGACAATTGCTCCCATGCAATAAATATAGTCTCGTCCAAGGAGTAGATTGTAATCCAGGGGTCCTTGAACTACCATTACATTCATGTGAACGGTTTTCCCTCTCAATGTTATGGGCACATCGGGAAGGATCCCTAATGGTCGACTGGTTCCTTTATCAAAGCCTGTCAGATTTCTCATCTCAGGCAAAGGCGGTGGCGAACCAACCACTTTCCAAGCAGTTGAGGAAAGGATACTCACAGAAGCCCCCTCATCTATGATGGTACCAGCCATAACCATTCTATATATCTGAACAATAATTCGGAATGGTACACTAGCTGGTAAATGGGGTCTGCTTAGTTGATTCCAGTCGAAGGAGACAACTAGGTTGCTTGGAGGTGGGACCGAATAGACGACCGGGTACGACTCTGACGAACTTCCTTCCTACGGTAAAGGAGCGGGTAAATTGCCACCATGTTCGTTGGAGTCTGTGCTTATGTAAAGAATTTGGACGGTGTCATCTTTGTTCTCTTCAGTGATTGTATCATTTGAAGATGGAACCTCTGAAGGCAAGACCGGGTCAACTGCCACCTCGACCTTTTGACTTTCGTCTGGTATGGATTCAGATGGTTCATCTTCAATGACAGATGCTTCAGCCGACCACCTGAGCGGGTCAGCCGGATTTTCAACTAGTGACGGACTCGGCAAGAGTTTTTTATATCTAGGAGGAAGTCGTAACGGTGAAACTGGACGATCATCCAAAACTCTTTTAGCTTTGTCTAAGAAGGGACAACAGTGGATGGCATGATCACCTTCACACAGTTTACAAGGAAATTTATATTTTCCTTTTTGTCCTGGGGCTTCACTTTCACTAGTTGACGGTGTGTTTTCAACATGATCATCAAAGGTTGACGACACCGGGTTGTGCAAACGAGGAGACCAATCCCTTAAGATCTGAGGGATGCAGGGAAAATCTCTGTGAAAGTGGTCTCCTTTGCAAATGACACATGGAGATTTAGGCCTGGTCGGTGCAGTGTGTGGATTTTCGTTAGACGACACTCGTTTGCCCCCATTCGCTTTTGGCTCCTTCTTCTTCTTCTCTTTCTTCTTCTTTTCCTTCTTCTCCTTAGGAACTTGACTTTTGGCTTTACCAGCCCCATCAAGCGAAGAGGAAGGAGGAGAGGAAGAATTAGAGGAAGTAGAAGGTTGTTGGGTAACTCTGGACTCGTCTAATTGCTGATTCGATTGTTCAGGAATAGTGGTGTTCTGAACGACAGAGGTTGAGAAGAGCCATACAGGCAAACCAATTGTCAGTCCTGGAAGAGACAATGTGGCCATATGGGGTGCACCAACATCTCCCAAAGAGGAGAAGGGACTAGGATTTCCTCCAAGGGGAATTCCTTGGTTGGTGGACTCCATTTTCTCAACCCAAGATCAACGTAGGAAAGGGGTAATGAATATTCCGTTTAAAATAAATTTTAGACGCTTTGACACAGCTTGTTTTTTCAGTTTTTAAGAGTCGAGAAAAAACAAAAGATGACTCTAGTCTCCTTCGATTTTTAATGAGCCTGAAGTGACAAGTGTGTTACACTAAAATTTGTCACCATGACTATTTGTAGTTAGTATGGCTCCATCAACTGTCATACTATCCTCCTTGGCAAGTCTTATACCTCTGCTCCTCATGTCAAACTCCAAGAAAGAGAGAAAGTCCTTAAAAATTCAAATAACTCTGGTTACGCAGTTTCTCTTAACCTTACCTGCGTGTACGCACCCCAAGTTCACAATACCTGCGTACTTGTACGCTCTGTCTGTAAAGGGGTGGGTGCGTACTCCTGTAAAGGTCAAAAGGCGCAAGTTTTACTTCAAAAAAGTTACTTATGGTCGATTCTAGAGCATTCTAGAAGATGGTTTGACGTGTATTGAGCACCTCCAGATGGTTCATGTATCCCTATGAAAGAGTAACTTATCCCATCAACAGGGGAGCTATCCCATTGAAAGAGGGGCTTATCCAATTGATGGTGGACCTGATTAACTTCCTCCAAAGCATTATAAATATAGGCATTGGGCCAGAGGGAGGGGAGGTTGAAAGTTGAACATTCCTAAGGGTAGATGCAGCTGGAATTAGGACTCCCTTATAGAGCTTGAGAGGAGAGATTCCCATCCTTTCTTAGCTTCATTTGGAAGTGGGTGAGCTGATCAAAGTAAAGGAGAACTCTTGCTGGACCCTGGGAGGGACCTGCACAACACCAAGGCAATGGTTGTAATGGTTTCTTTTGTTTCCACTTAATACAATTAAACTCATTTTTCTCAACAGGTTGTTATACATGATTTGTTTCATATACTCCTTGGTCTGTATGATGAATATGTTTTATTTTATGAGTTATTCAGGTGCTATGTAATCATTTGCTTGTTAGTGAATGCAGGTTTCGAAGAGAAGGAGGAGCTCATCTGGATCGGCGAGGCTGGACTGCTACAAAGCGTTGGACTAAAGGTATGTTATAAACACCTGATTGCTTGTATTCTAAATGCATATTTAGGGAAAGATAGTGTTTAATTGTCTTGTTTGTCACTAGAAAGCCTTAGCTTCTAGGGAGGTCGGTTTTGTCCGCAAAATTGACTCTTTTCGCATGACAAAATGGTGACTTCGCTGGGGAATCCATGGATTTGATTGATTTCTCTTTTTATTGATACTTTGATTTGAGAAACGTTGATCTGTTTCTGTTTTTGACTTGATGATCGTGGGATTGGGTGAATTTAGTTAATTTTGAATTAGTTTTTATTTTTCATAGTTTTGGGAGAGGTACACACCCTCTGAGTCAAGCACAGTGCATACTAGTACGCACTTTTGCTTTGTGCACAGAGCGTAGACGCACCTGTGTAAACAGGTTGCCTGCGTACCCTATCAAAAATTTGAAAAAGTTTAAATTTTTCTCTTTTTTATCAGTTTAGAATTTGTTTATAGGTTTTAGCCATTGCCCAGACCTGCTTATTCCCTGTCAAAAACTTTCCTTGGTTAATTTCATTGGCATTCCTACTCTAAGCTTTTATCAATTGGGTGTTTTGAGTCTCTTTCTTGAGAAATTCTTGATTTGTTTTCCTTTGGTCATTACTTGGAGGTTTCTCTCAGTATTTTCACAATTTTGCATCTTTTTGTATGAGTGTTAATCACCTTTGAGTGTTTTTATTTTTTGATCTTTGGAACTCTCACCCAATTTTCTCGACTTGCACATGATTGGTTCTTAGATTACATTAGAATCATCTTGTGTTTGAGAATTCTCTTGCATAGATCACATTTGCATAATTAGAATTCTCATTTTCAGAATATTAATGAAAAATGTGCATAGATTACATTTGCATACTTTTCAAGTGAATTGTGCATAGATTACAATTGCATAGTTTACATTCTGAAAAATCAATCGTAGATTTAGATCAGTTTTCTTTGATTTGAATTTACAAAAAAATAAAAATAAAAATAAAAAAACTATTTTGGAATTGATTTGCATTAGTTTTTCTTGATGAAATTAGTGCATTAGAGAATTTGTTATATTTTCTCTTAGTGATCAATTTTTTGCATTGTTGGAAGTGAATGGAAACTCTCTCCTTACTTTAGGTAGGATTCATCGAATTGAACAGATTACATTATCATATTTGATTGCATTCAGTTGAGTCGGGTCATAACACCATTGGTTTCGTATCCATTTACCCATTTGAGTAATAACAGCCTTAATAACACAGCGCTTAATTAAAATTCATCTAGTAATTTTTACATTTCTAGGGCTCTGATACACCAACATAGCTTAGGCTAGTGTCTTGGAATAGGTTTTAGTTAACTCTCCAAGACAGCAAAACCAAACAAGTAGCTCATCTTGTGGTAGGATAAATCCAATAGTTACATTTATGCTCTGGGAAAGCTCCTCTTAAAGGAGAAGCACGAGATCGTGTCCGAACCAGTGAGGGGATCAATCCTCCTTCATTGGGAACGACGCCAGATACGCACGTACTACAAACGGTAAACCTCGGATTATTGTCGAGGAGCCTGGGGTCACTTGTCGGTAAACCTTGGATTATTGTCAAGGAGCCGGCAAGGGGATTGAGCTTGTTACTCTGCCCTTGCGTGCTTTCGGATCGTAGACTGTTCCCCTAGGTATATTTGTTGATGTTGGTGACCTTAGTGACTATTATCTTTAGGGTTCTACCCAAGGTGACGGTGGAGGGAAGATCCCACTGTACCTGGAGCAGACGTCGGCTAGACTCACTTGGATTTTCTGGGGGGTTCACTTCACTCGAGACGGTTAAAGTGGAGGAACTTGGTCCAGTCTATTCATTAAGCAGGTTGCCGGGGTAACTGTTCCACCCGCCACTTCTGTACTGAATTCTGCGATGTTGGATTTCATCACCAACTAGTGTTTTCGGTCCGGAAGGTTACTGTTTGTGTGTGGTTTGACTCCTAGATTTGATAGCGCGTGTTAATTTGTTGTTTTTACTTTTAGAGACCATAGGTGTGAATTGTGAATTTTAATTGTTAGGTGTGAATTGTGAATTGTTAATTTTAGTTTTAAATTGTTAATAAAATTCACTGAAGCTGAATATAATGGAAAATGTTCCGGAATTTACCAACCTAGGAACCCCTCCTAACGAGAATCCTAGTACTTTTCCTTACTTTGGAAATGTTGGTCCTCCTTATATGGCTACTTTGTAATTACCTGTATTTACAATAGGTTTACCAATATGGTTATTTTCAACTTCGTTGTCCCCAAATACTCCAATTGTTCCACCTCAACTGAATGCTTCACCTCAACAAGTTCACCATCTCAACATCACCAACCTTCTGTTGACCCTTTACCTTCTTCGCCTAATTTTTCTTCCTCCATTTCTTCCTCTTCGCTTGGTAAAAGCCTTGACACTAGTAACCAGGTAGCTAAGAAGAAGAAGAAGCAAGATAAGAAAGAAGTCAACCAACCAACCACGACTATAAGTGTTAGTTGTGTTGAGGAAAACTCCGACATGCATCATAAACCCAAATACCCTCGCAGGCTTTGTAAGGGTGACCAATTCCTTGTCAATTGTCCTGGTATTCCAAAGGTCTTGGAAGTATGGTCAGAAAAATCACATCAACTTTCCATTGATCCATAAACCAGTGATAGTCAGGTTCTTGGGAAAAAGGGTAAACTTAGGTTTCCTTGTAAGTTATGCAAAGGGAGTCATCAAACTCACATTTGCCCTCACATGGATGAAACCTCAACATTGTTGGAAAACCTTACTGTTCCACAGTAAGAATTTCCAACTGGTTACCATAAACTTTCTCCCAACCTACTGTCAACTGACGGAGTGGTCGATTCAATTTCACATTCGGTCGATCACACTCTTCCATTGGAGAGTGAAACTCATGTCACTCAGGTTGATGATCAATTAGTTGATCAAGTGGTCGATTCAATTTCACATTCGGTCGATCCCACTTTCCCTTTAGAGAGTGAACTTCATACCGCTCAGGTTCTTCTTGTTACATCAGATTCTTCTATGCCGGGGGGCATTTCACCTGTTTCTACAGAACCCCCTCCAAGTACTGAGGTCTTTTCCTTTGACTGGAATAGACTGACAGAACCTCGTCTTCCTTCCTCCATCCCTTTCCAAATCATTGTCAAGGCTGGTGGTAGGGACATACATCGTACTCAGGTAGATGAAGGTGCTTCTGTTAGTATTTTATCCTCAACTGTTTGGAAAGCTTTGGGTTCCCCTCAGCTTGCGTCTATTACGCAGAATCTGAAAGCTTTTAACAGAACCATTAGTGAACCTTAAGGGATCCTTCCTAAGTTTTCCATTACCTTGGAAGGTAAAACTGTCTGTATTGATCTTATGGTAGTTCGAGGTCCCTTGGATTTCAATTTACTCCTTGGGCGAGACTATGTTTATGCAATGAAAGCTGTCGTATCGACACTCTTTCGCGTGATGTCTTTCCCTCACAATGGCAGTATTGTGACTGTAGACCAGCTTTCGTTCCCTAGTCTTGTTTCAACTACCAATAATATGACACCCCTAAATATTCCTGATTCTAAAGTGGCATCTACCCTGCCACGGGTTAATTATGTGGTAACTGGTCCCATGTTTTCAGTTACCGATGTAAGTGAGCCTCTCACTGTTTGCTCATCTTCCTTTGATTAAGATCCGGTAATTGACATGGAAAACTCTATGGGATTACTTGAACATGATGTTCTTATCGCTTTTGAGTCCCTTGACATGTTTTCCTTCCAGAGAAGTATTCTTCCTTCTGATGAAGACCTCTTGGAAGCCATGATCAAGTTGTGTCCATTGACATGTCTTTCTTCTAGTTGGAAGCCATGATCAGTGGGTACGAGGATTTTAGAGCATAGTTCCTTGTCTTGTGTCAAGCTCGTTAAAAAATGAATCAAGGTTTTTAGAGTAGAGTTTTTTGTTAGGTACATTGTAGAGAGTAGTTATGAGCATAGTTCCTTATCTTGTGTCAAGCTCGTTTAAAAAATGAAACAACGGTTTTGAGGATAGTTCTTTTCCTGTGTCAACCTCACTAAAAAATGAAACAACTCCCACAAGTCTTTCCAAGATTTTGAAAGTGAACCTTCATTTCATCCACCGGGTTGAATGAAATGAAGCTTGGGGGCCATGTACCTCGATTTGCGTCATTATGCTGGGGGCATGTGAACTTATAACAAGCATAGTTTTTCGTTTCAAGCTTGCGTAAACATGAAACCGAATCCGAGCATAGTTCTTTTCCTGTGTCAAGCTCGTTAAAAAATGAAACAAATCCTCCTCTAATTGAGTCGAGAGTTTGACTAGATCTCATAAATGTTAAGTTGTATAGTTAGGTTAGTTATTTCAGTGTTTTGCATAATTTTCTTACAGTTTTAGGTCGAGTCTTTCAAATGATCTCGCACATGAACCTTCATTCCATCCAGCTTGTACTTAGTTGAATGAAATGAAGCTGGGGGGCATGCGCTCTAGCAGTTACGCTTAGGGGGCATCAAGCACAGTTTTCTCTCTGTTTCAAGCTTGTGAAAAAATGAAACTACTTTGAAGCATATTTTTTCTCTGTTTCAAGCTTTTGTAAAAATGAAACCTATCTTGAGTCAATTTCAGTTATTTTCAAGACTCATTAAACTCATGAAAATATCGAGATTATTTTGCTATCTTTCATTCTCGTAAAACAAATGAAAATGCCGAGTTCTTTCCGTCTTTTCCTACTCGTAAATTAAATTGAAAGTCGGCCATATGAGTACATTTTTATCATTTTTTCGAACTCATTAAAACTTACGAAAAAAATGAAAACCATGAGTACATTTTTATCATTTTTTCGAACTCGCTAAAACTTACAAAAAAATGAAAACCATGAGTAAATTTTTATCATTTTTTCGAACTCGTTAAAATTTACGAAAAAGTGAAACATTAGAGTCATCTTTAAGCCCTTTTCTGACTCCTAAAACATGAAAAGATTGCCAAGCGTTTCTTTTACACTCGTTAAAATGGAATTAAAAGACGGTCCTCTTATAGCCCCTTTTTGACCGTAAAAACAGGAAAAGATTGCCGGATTTTTGTCGTTTCAAATTTGATATTGGAAATAAAACGACGTGTCCTTGATCGCTTTTTACTTTTCAGGTCAAAGACACTAATCATGAAAGTACTCCTTGGTCGTAAAGATCAAGCGGTTCTCTCAAGTATTATTTTATACTTTTTCGGGCTTGGGAGACACAAATTTACAAAAAAGTTCAACCCTGGAGTCTTCTTAAGTTTTTCAGACTCTCTAAAATTGAAAAACGCCGAGTTTCTCCTATACTGGACTCGTTAAAATTTCACAGTAAAGGACCTGTTCGATTACAAACAGGAACGGACCACTCCTTCTTAGGGTTCAAATCTAAACTAAGTTGGACTCATCCGAAGGATGAGCTTATAATCAAGCAAATGTTAACCTCCTCAAGCTTGTAAAAAAATAAAGAGGTACTTGCCAGAAATGGTGGGGGAAAAGAGAGAAAAATGAGCCTATTTGTTATCCTTTGTCTCAGAAGAAATCTTATCACCACTCTTGAACACGACACTTTTCATTCACCTGGGTTGGGAAATCCTTTGCCTAACAGTTGATCAAACCACATTGAAAATCTTCAACCGGTTCCGGGTATTAACTTTGGGTCAATTGTCACCAAGCCATCTGTCGTGTCGTTATGTGTTCAAGAGGTCACTGCAAATAAACCATTCATCTGCAAAATACCTGTCATCCATCTCGACCATCCCTGAGTCAGTCCTTACAGCTACATTTCTTCAACTTGATCTATGATTTTGTGTTGTGGGCTTGCCCTGCAACAGGTCGATTTCTATCGACATCAGCACATTATCTAGAAAGATGACCTAGAAATCGTCAGTGCCTTGAAATCTGCATGCATCAATGGCAGGTTTCTCGCCTTTGACGAAAATTTTCATCATTGACTTTCGATCGAAGGATTCCGTGAAATGTTTGACATCAACTCATTCATTCACATCTCATGGATTGTACTGGGTACTTTGAGAACCATTGACATCACTGGTGGTCTCTCTCACACTTGTTAACAGTTTACATCATCGACTGGTAATCAAGTGGTTTCTACCATGTTCGACATTAACTCATTTATTCGCATGGATAGAATCGTACCATTTCAGGAAGTAGAAATGAAGACCCTGGATCTAGTTTCCACCATCCAAGCTGCGAGGAGTTTTGTATTCATTATACAGTAGACTAATCATAAACAGATGGTTGCATCCATACTGTGTCTACATGAGTCTATGATTATGATGTACTGCGAAATCATTCCTATATCAGAGCAGTAGTTAGTTTGTTAGTTA
Organism: Pinus tabuliformis; assembly: GCA_031772625.1. NCBI lineage: Eukaryota > Viridiplantae > Streptophyta > Pinopsida > Pinales > Pinaceae > Pinus > Pinus tabuliformis. The sequence goes on along the minus strand of CM062817.1, from coordinate 1,926,157,792 downwards.
AAGTTTTCAATCTGAGTATGGGAATGCCTACCTCAGCGATGATATGATCTTATATATGTATTTTGTGTTGAATATTTGCAGGTTCCGACTGGGCTCTCCACAAGATAATCCTTGAAATGATAAAGTACTTCACCCTTCCTAGATGATATGAAACCCTAATCTACTACAGGCTTCGCACTTTAGGGGGCAATCTGTTACACTAAAATTTGTCACCATGACTATTTACAGTTAGTATGGCTCCATCAACTGTCATACTATCCTCCTTGGCAAGTCTTATACCTCTGCTCCTCATGTCAAACTCCAAGAAAGAGAGAAAGTCCTTAAAAAGTCAAATAACTCTGGTTACGCAGTTTCTCTTAACCTTACCTGCGTGTAAGCACCCCAAGTTCACAATACCTGTGTACTTGTACGCTCTGTCTGTAAAGGGGTGGGTGCGTACTCCTGTAAAGGTCAAAAGGCGCGAGTTTTACTTCAAAAAAGTTACTTGTGGTCGATTCTAGAGCATTCTAGAAGATGGTTTGACGTGTATTGAGCGCCTCCAGATGGTTCATGTATCCCTATGAAAGAGGAACTTATCCCATCAAGAGGGGAGCTATCCCATTGAAAGAGGGGCTTATCCCATTGATGGTGGACCTAATTAACTTCCTCCAAAGCATTATAAATATAGGCATTGGGCCAGAGGGAGGGGAGGTTGAAATTTGAACATTCCTAAGGGTAGATGCTGCTGGAATTAGGACTCCCTTATAGAGCTTGAGAGGAGAGATTCCCATCCTTTCTTAGCTTCATTTGGAAGTGGGTGAGCTGATCAAAGTAAAGGAGAATGCTTTCTGGACCCTGGGAGGGACCTGCACAACACCAAGGCAATGGTTGTAATGGTTTCTTTTGTTTCCACTTAATACAATTAAGCTCATTTTTCTCAACAGGTTGTTATACATGATTTGTTTCATATACTCCTTGGTCTGTATGATGAATATGTTTTATTTTATGAGTTATTTAGGTGTTATGTAATCGTTTGCTTGTTAGTGAATGCAGGTTGCGAAGAGAAGGAGGAGCTCATCTGGATCGGCGAGGCTGGACTGCTACAAAGCGTTGGACTAAAGGTATGTTATAAACACCTGATTGCTTGTATTCTAAATGCATATTTAGGGAAAGATAATGTTTAATTGTCTTGTTTGTCACTAGAAAGCCTTAGCTTCTAGGGAGGTCGGTTTTGTCCGCAAAATTGACTCTTTTCGTATGAAAAAGTGCTCAGATGGACCTTTTCCATTAAGGAGTCTGAAAAGGAACGAAAGGGACTTCTCTAGAGATCTAGGTAGAGGGAGTACCAAACCAATCGCAAAACTGCAGAATACTTTTTACGGTACGACAGTCAATCTTCCTGAATGTTGTGTTCAGTGCATTGCAATCAATAGGGCAGTAGACACGGCTTCCTAAGGATAAAGGATTTAAGCCTATAGGGGTCTCCCAGAATATACTCAACGGTACGTGGGAGCACAAGTCTGTACTGGCACTTATCGTCTCAAAGTCGAGGAATCACCCAACCATCAGTGAGGACAACAGTTACCAGGCTTTACGACGCTGGAATACGTCTCTAGCCTAGACCTCTAAATGTTGTGCGTTAAGTTCCAAAGCGTTGTTAGATTCATTGAATTTATTTTAAGTTGATCTTGTTTATGAAGTTTGCCTTTCGGGTTCACCACGAGATGTAGATGTAATTCCTAAAATGCAATCTAAAGATGATAAACAAACTTTTATCTCTTTTGTGCAATGAAAATCCTAACTACTAGGGGAAAAGAAAGACATAATCTTTTCACAAAGAGAAAAGAGCACACTGTAAATGCACTTTCCTAAATCAAGCCAAACAGACTGTCTATATGCAAATGCACATGCATGTATTTGTTTTCGACTTTCTTAGTATTGATGCTAAAAAGAAAGTTGATGTACAAATCTGAATTTCTTTTCAACCGAAAAATATAAACAAGCTCTTTTTTTAAATCAAAAACAGATATGATTACGACACCTTACGATTTTGAAACAAACACTTGTTCTTGACACTAGAAAATTACAAATTCAGACCAAAGGCAATAATAATAGGATAATTGACCATCAACAGCAATCAAACTTTCTCCTATGATTGAAATCGACACTTGCGACAGATTCAAATCAAAGGACGATAGTACGACTATGCTACTTTTGCAAAGGAAAACTGTAAACGACTCAACAAACACACAAAAACATCTACAGTTCTTTTGTACAAAGGAGGCGGAATAACAGCAAGGAAAAGAGGTTTCAAACAGACATATACTGATCACAGGCAGCAAAATTCAGGGATAGAACTGGAAAGAATGAAGCACAGGAACCACAGCTGCACAGAGCTAGTCTGATCAGCGCACCTGTAACACAAAGAATCTAAAATGCAGTGCAGGTTGCCCCTTCGGGAAGTGCGCTGAAATTCAGGATCTCTGAACAATACCTACGCTGGGCCAGAAATGAGACTCTGTCTGGGTTCCGGGTCACAGTTTGCAGTTCAGTCCTTGGTTTTTGGCCGAGTAAAAAACAATCAGTAATGCAACAATCAGGGGTAGATCTAAGGAGGATCTAAGAGCTATCACAAGGGCAATCAGATAGTTTGTGAATCAGCAGTTTGAATCATAAACAGATCCAGTGAATGGATTGAAGCAGCAGTTATCTACTTTGCATTTGTTATGGCAAATGTAGTTTGAAAGCTACTTATAAGTTTATGAAACAAGAAACAAAGAATGATACACAAACAAACTAATTAGACATTCCCCAGCGAAGTCGCCATTTTGTTACAGGGAAAAGTGTCTATTTAGAACTACTCTATCCCACTAAGGTGTGACAGCTACCTTAGAAACAAACAGAGAAAAACTACTTTTGTATTTCCTTTATGAATTATAGATAGAGAGGAATAGAAAGAACCAACCTGTGTCTTGCGCTAATCCTTTGATCCAATCCCTCTCTTCTTTGATGGTCTCCAGCTACCTACTCCCTTGCATGCCCAGCTTCACAAAGAACCTGTAAGATCACAGAAGCAGAGCACTATACAAAGACATGGATCTATATTCACAAACAACTTAGGATCAGATTTAAGTTAACCATACAAATGTAACTAGCATCAATGATACAAAAGCATGGAGGAGAACTCAAATAGTTTTTATTGATAAACAAGAAAAGATCCAGGAGGAGTTACAACCAATGGTTCCGACCCAGCATCAACCTACCAGCAAAGAAGCCCCTCTTCACCTCAAACAAAGCATAAATCACCTAACAATCTGATGTTTTGTCCCTAGAAACCAACAACAATTCCTTACAATATGCAAAATTCCAGCCTCTGGATCTCTGGGATGAGGGATCCATATATAGATATCTGTAAGGAGGATGAGTCAGCTTGTGATTTGATTAGTGTCTTCTCTCTGTCAGTTCTTGCTTCCACTTGGAGACTGAGGGCCTCTTACTCATCCTTGGTCGAATTCAATGAGGCAAGTGTCACAGGAGAAGATTCTGGAAGCTTCCATTGCCTCTCCACCTCGCGGAATGACACTGCCGTTTGTAATTTCTCGCCCATCGCACCCTACAAAAGGGAGTTTTGAAATGCAATGCACCCTCACAGTGCATTTGGGTGAGATGCAACGCACCTAGCCAATGGAGCAGCTGCAATGATCCTGATTTGACCAATTCTGAGCAGTTTCTGGCGGAGAACTTCTGGGAGAAGTTGTAATCTGTTGACCTTGTTCCTTTATGGGTTAGAAAAACACTTTTAGTGACTTAGGAGCCCTTAGTTTATGGACATTTCATGCTTGGGTTTGTAGGGCACAAAAATGTCTATAACAATAATGACCTATTTTTCCACATTTGAAACAGAGAAGAGGGTACTTACCTTTTAGCTTAGATCCTCTCTTCAGTTTTCGTACAAATTGAGCCAATTTGTATTCCACATCAGAGTCATCACTACAATCATTACTTTCTTTCCCCTTCTTTTATTTTGAAGCCTTGAATGCTACATCTTTGGAGCTTGGGCCACCTTTCCTCATCTCATTGGTAGTGAGGATTCCATGGAGTTCATCCATCTTGAGAGTATCTAGATCCTTTTCTTCTTCTATGGCACTTATTTTGGAGTCAAATCTATCTGGAAGAGATCTTAATGCCTTTTGAACAATGGTATTTTCTTCAATCCTTTAAGGGAGTTGACCACTTCAGCTACTCGGAGGAAGTATGATGAAATATCTTCTTCATCTTCCATCTTCAGACTTTGAAATTTCCTTCTATGAGTCTGAAGCTTTTCCTTCTTGACTTTTGAGTCTCCATCGTATAAGCCAACAATCTTATCCCACATTTCTTTGGCAAAGTTACAATTCATGACTTTTGTGAACTCAAAATCAGTGATTCCACTAGTGATGGAGTTCAATGCTTTTGCATTTGCAATGTAGGCTTTCCTCTCATCTTGATCTATTGGAAGAGTGGGAGGAATTTGGTACTCATTTTGAACAAAATGTCAGACTTCAGGTCCAAGAGACATTAAGTAGTAGGTCATTCTCTTTTTCCAAAAACCAAAGTTAGTGCCATCAAATAGAGGAGGTCTTCCTGATGCTTCGTGATTTCTCATCATGGCTATGAATCCTTCTTCAAACTGTTAGGCTAATATGAAGAAGCCCACTCTAATACCAATTGTTGGAAATACTAGGGGGGGGGTGAATCAGTGTTTCTTACTAATTGTTCTTTTTATCACCAAGAGATATATATATGGAACACATAAATGGATAGCTGAAATAATTGCTTTTATTAACACAAATAGTGCAATGAAATAAATACAATATATAACTAGTTGTAATCAGTTGCCAAGCACCAACTTGGACTTTTGTGAGGCTCCAACCTCTAGAGCACCAACTCTGCTCTTCCAAGGCAATAGTTCTGCACTTAGGAGCAACAACTCCCAAGGATTCCAGTCCTTTCAGTTCTGAGGCTCCAACACTGTGGGCTCCAACCCAAACCTGGTATAAACTATTTTTTTGTAGTTCTCTACTCCCAAACCTGCTGAGCTTCCACTTCACTCATGTCCTCATGATTCTCCTGTCTCTCCTACCTCTGCTCCGTCTGCCTACACTTCAGCTTCCTCTCACACTGATTTTTCGCACACACACTTCCTTGTTTTTTATGTTTTTATATTCCTAATGTCTCTGACTGTTCGTTTTCGCTTCCTACTGACTCTTCGGTTTCTTCCATGCTTGCTTCAGCTTCCTCTGTGTTAGCTTGTCCTTTGGCTTTTTGGTTTCCTCTGCATTGGCTTTACATTCAGCTTCCTAGATTTTCGGTCACTGTGTGTTAAAACTGTAACAGAGCCCCGTTTTTCAATGATAATAGGCATCCACAGAGGCTATTTTGTTTAACAAACATGCCACATCCTAATTGCAATTGCAATCGGCATTCATTAATGTATTTCCGCCTCCAAACCCCGTGCAAGCCAAATATTCAAATACACATGAAATATGAGCAAAAATAGGCGAAACTGTTAAAGAGGCGGACTTCAAATTCATTGTATCCTCATCTATACTTGCATCGGGTCCACAGTGAAATCGCAATCGACAGTCGCAGCATATCATGCCATCCCTTTATAACTTGCAATGGTCACTTCCGACATAGCGGACGCGATATACCATTAAGTCAATTATAATGTTGCATTGGATCCGGTCTTACAATCGCAATCGACGCTTGCGGGAGTGATAAGGCTTTACAATGTATGTGATACATGACTCCCGATATGACAGGCACAATATTTTATAGGGTTGTTGCTATATATATATCACAATCGGGGGTTTTGGGTAGTGGCACACAACTGAACCCACCGATTATCATTGTCGTCGATATATATGTATATACGCACCTATATACATAACCTTCTCCACTCCGATAGTGTATTCCGCTAGACCTAAGTCTTTCTGCCCCCAATAGTGTATTTGCCATGTATGTAAAGGTTTTGACCACCGATAGTGGTAAATGCATATATCTCTGGGTTTTGGCCTCCGATAGTGTTAAACGCATATATATATGGGTTTATGTCTCCGATAGTGTTAAACGAATATATATATGGGTTTATGCCTCTGATAGTGTTAATGCATCCTTTGCTCCTTTAATAGCTCCCGATAGTGTTAAATGCATATATGGCTCTCGATAACTCATTTGCATGCATATGACCCTTTTGTGGCATACATTGCTTCGATACCTCCCGATAGCTCTTTCTGCTTCCTCCATTGCTCCAATGGCTCTGTTTTCTTCCTCTGGCTCTGTTTGCTTCCTCTGATGGCTCTGTTTTCTTCCTCTGGTTCTGTTTGCTTCCTCTAATGGCTCTGTTTGCTTCCTCTGGTTCCTCGAATATTGCTATATTGACATCAATGACAATCTATGTCAATAGTTGTTGAGGAATAAATTTACATAGAGCATCCAGAGGGATTTGATACATATGACAGGGAGTCACATGTGTGTAGACTGAGGAGAGCCATGTATGGTCTCAAACAGGTGCCTCGATCATGGTACACTGGAATTGACACATATCTCAGTGGATTAGGCTTCACCATAAGTGAATCATATGTCAATCTCTACCACATTTTGGTAGATAGCAAGTCCTCTGTATTGGTCTTTCATGTTGATGACATGTGTAGGTTTTAACCCCGCACAAAAATTACATACATACGAATTCTAAAACACAGAAAATAAATAATGCGAGAGCATAACACATAAAACACATATACACAGAGATTTTCCCCTGGATCCCAAAACCGGGACTACTAGCTTGATTTTTCATTATGTTCCTTTCAATGTTATAATACATATTTATACATGCCGAAACATCCAATACCATGGACCAAAAACCATCGCGTCCAATACCATTGACCAAAAACCATCGCGTCCAAAAACATGTGCAAAAATCATGCACAAAACCATAGGTGGGTCCGCCCAACCTAACATAGTGTCCAAAACCAAAATTTTCCAGGGTGCTGCCCCGGACCCCATAAAGTGGGGTTACGGGTATGCCTCAAACCCCTTGTGAACCCCCCCCGGCTACACAATCGGCGCAACAAAGGGGGGCTCTACCCCCCCAGTTAACTACGTGGGCTAGTCGTGGAAAGAATATAACACAACCCAACATTCTCCCACTTGTTGTTTTCTTTCCACAGGGGGCCACAAGAGAGCTTAGTCATTTTTTTAGCCCTGAAATGCCCATTGTCTCTCTACACCAAGAGAACTTCTCAGAGCTCACATATTTTGTCAATGCATCTACAGTATTCTTCAAAGTGTCCACCTTTACCAGCAACACCTTTTTGCCTTCTATCATATCCCTCACAAAGTGATACTGAACATCAACGTGCTTTGTCTTTGAATGATATGCAGGGTTCTTTGCCAAGAAAATTGCACTTTGGCTGTCACAATCTATCCTTATAACTCCCTGTACTAACTCCATACTTGAACACAATCTCTGCAACCAAACTGCTTCCTTGCTTGCATGAGTGGTTGCCATGTATTCTACCACTGTAGTTGATATTGCCACTACAGATTGTTTCTTACTCATCCAACTGACTGCACCTCCAAATAGGTTAAACACATACCCACTTGTAGATCTTCTCTAATCCATATCTCCAGCCCAGTCTGCATCAACAAAGCCACAAATATCCAACATTCTGTCCAATCTTGATCTTCCTTGGTAGCACAAACCATAATCACTAGTGCCATGCAAATACTGAAAAATCACTTCACTATTGTCCAGTGCTCCTTCCCTGGTTTTGACATAAACCTGCTCAATACGCCCACTGCATGTGAAATGTCTGGTCTAGTACAGACCATTGCATACATCAGGCTATCGACTGCACTTGCATATGGAACACGGGACATGTCCTCTTCCTCTTCTTGTGTCTTGGGACACTGTTCAGCAGATAACCTCATACCTACGGGAATAGGAACCTTCACTGGTTTACTATCCTGCATATTAAACCTCTGCAGTATTATCTCGACATACTTCCCCTGGTAAAACCAGAGCTTCCTCTTTGTCCAATCTATTTTAATTTCCATGCCCAAAATATAGTTTGCAGCACCAAGATCTTTCATGTCGAATTTGGAGGACAACTAGGTCTTCAAATCCTGGATAATTTCTTTGTCATTTCCAACCAGCAACATATAATCCACATACAAGACCAGATAAATAACACGGTCACAAATTAATTTAAAATACACACAGTGATCTACTTTGCTTCTAATGAAGCCAAGTCCCCGTATAAATGTATCAAATTTCTGATACCACATGTTTAGTCAATTTAGTATGTCCTAAATTTCTACATTAATTATCAATCCGGGAGTCATAAACTGTTGAAGTGTGGCACACTATATGTGCAAGACAGCCTCTTTCTTACTTTTTATCAATTTTATCTTTTTTTTGGGGGTTTTATCTTGGTGTGTCTCCTAATTCAAATGATAATTCTATTCCTAAGTTTCAAGAATACTTTTAGAAGGCAAGTTTGGGTATAGATTTTAAGGCAATTATGTCCTCTATAATGATTTCCAAAACTTAACACTTCAAAAGGTCTTAAAAAATGCTAATGATGAAATTAATACTTGAACAAGAATGAAATATGCTGCTATTCAAATCAAACAAATAATGAACTATTGATCATGAAGTCACTATCTCTGCTGCTTATCTAAATACAGAAAGAAAAATCAAGCTACTGCGCTCAAAAAAATCAAAAACTGCAAATTAATAAAAGTAAAATCAATTCACTTCATTTATAGTCTGATAGCTCGCCAAGTAGTCTAAGCTATGGCTCTGTGGATAACATCAATAATATGAGGAATTGATATCTAATTGCAGAAAAATAAAGCTAAAATCAAATCACATCATTCATAGTCCAATAGCTCGCCAAGTAGTCTAAGCTATGGCTTTGGAGATAACGTCAATGATATGAGGAATTTGATATCTAATTGCAGAAAAATAAAGCTAAAATCAAATCACATCATTCATAGTCCGATAGCTCGCCAAGTAGTCTAAGCTATGGCTCTGGAGATAACATCAATGATATGAGGAATTTGATATCTAAACTAACTGACAAAGCAAATGAATAAAACTGAAAATCAAACCATAACTATAATTGAAAAACTAAGAAAAGCAAAGTCAGCAGAAAGGCTAATCTCATGTCACTAGTTATCGTAAAAATTGTATGAAAATGCCCGAGCCTAGCCTATCCTGAAACACACACACTGATCAATGTTAGCAACAATATACAATACTTGAGAAATCATGTACAGGACTGTAATGTTAACACCATGACCATCTTATGAAATATACACAGGTGAACGAATTATGAAATATGTACAATGGAAATAAGGACACAATACATAAAACTATACAACAATAAAGAAAACAAAACCTCAGCATGCAGGGGCCCTCTGCACGACCTTGGTCAACACGTTATCAGTCTGGAATTATGCTCACACAGTCATATAAAACAGAGTTCTATTGTATTGCAAAACAGAGGAAGACTCCTCTCGTTACAACAGCAGGTCCAGTTCATGGCACAGTACAATGACTAACAGCAAAACGACATCAAAAACTAACTCTACATGTGTTTACAAATGTGTTATTTATAAGGAAAATTACATAACTGTTTTCTCATGAAACACCTTCAATAGAGGACACGTAAAAAGACAGCATCCGTGGGTTTAGCATGATGGTTGCCGAGATCATTCAATCTATCAAAAGATGGTTGTTGGATTTGCATCGTGGAGGCAGTCTACAACTGTCAAAATGAACCCAGAGATCTAGGAATGGCTTCAGACCCTTCGTGTGTTGAAAAACAAAGACCTATTGCCATAGGACTCCTTTGTTTGACCATAGTTTGACCACGACTTTCCTTCATGAATCCGGCTAAACCAATAGGACCTGATCCATGTCCAGATCATTCCTGGACTGCCCACGTGACTCATTTTTCTTGACGACACCTGTAATATAGAGATCAACAAAAATAGCTGCAGAAAGTTGAATCAGCTGCGGAAAGTGGTTGCATTCCACAGCTAATGAGAAAAATCTAATTCAAATAGCAAACACAAAAACATAGTTAGAAAACCACTTAAATTCTCTTTTAGAATCAATATGCAATGATCTCTGATAGCTTATGAGGTACTGGTGAGGGGAAAAAGTCTAGGAAAATGTGTAGGAGAGATGTAGCTTCAGAGCTCAACATACCCCCACTATGAAGGTGTTGCATGTCCCCATGCAACCAAAACTTTGACCATCCTCCTTTCAGTTCATGTTTTCTGAGACCTTTGCCAACACATCCAGCCTTCTTTTCTTCTTTCTTGGGACCACTGTCATCCTCGGCTTCCTCATTAGGCACTTGAATTTGAGGTTGATGAGAGCCCTGCTCAACCTCCTGTTCTTTTTCTTCAATTTTCTATTTTTCTTCTGCCATAGCCCAAGATGCAACGTGGTGTTGTTGTGAATAACCTTATCTAACCTGCCATGTTCTTTCAATGTTTCATTTTCTCTTTTGATGTGTCTATTTAGCACCTCCAACTCAAAAACTTCATGTTTTAGTGATTGGATTTGAGCTTCCTAGGCAGTACTAGGCTGGGCAAATGAAGTTCCTTGATCTGTGGTAATTTTCTCCAGTGTTTCAATATAATCATACATTTTTTGCTAGGTTGGATCTATCTCAGGTGTAGTCTTCCTTGGGCTTTCCCCAAAATCTGGTTGAGAAGGACTGATCTCAAAATCTAGCTGAATAATAGGAGTATGCCATGGGCCATGTCCAAGAGGGATTGTTGGAGGTTGTTCCTATGTTTCCCCTCCTAAATCAATGAAGTGGGGCCCTTTAGTTTGTACTTTCCTCAGTTTTCCTTTAAGTCTAGAGCTCCTCCTTAAATTTTGTGAGCTAATATCTTCTTTCTCCACACTCTGTTTTTCTTTCCCTTTCCTCTTGGTTGCAGCTGATTGTTCCTAAAGATAAACTAGTCTTTCAGAAAGTATTTGGTGGTCCTCTTATGAGGAAGGTTCTGGGGTACGATAGATAGCTTCAATGTTTCTTTTTCCCTTTAATTTTCTTTGCTTCCTATCCTGAGTTCTTTCCTTCCTACTTTCTGGCAACTTTTATTCCTTATTAGTTTCTTTAGATATGTTAGTAGTAGTGTCCTGAATTCTCACACTTGTTTTCTTTCTCCTACTTTTCCTTTTTGAGCTACTCTCGAGTGTTTCAGGTGGATCTTGAAAGAAGTTTCCAACCAAAAATTGTTCCCAGGTGTCTTTCTTTTCCTTTAACTATGTTTCTATCAAAATTTTCACAAGGCCGTGATGGTACAGGTGGGGTTCTATGTCCTCCAGATTCTTTTGGATAGTTATGGACATGTTTTTCAGACTATTCAATAAAAAGTAAGGCAAATTGATAGTTTGATTTTCTAGAAAATTCATTAGCGACCAGGTGTGGTACATATACATGGACCCGAACCGTCCCTCACATTTAATAAACTTCTGGATTATCAATAATAGACTGGCCCACTTTTCTTCTAAAGCAGCGACATGGATTCCACGTTTGAAAATGGTTATATCCATACCTAGATTGCGTAGGATAACCCTCCAGGCCCTCTCGTCGAATCTTTTGTTTTTGAACCACCGTTCCTCCTCCTGTGGGAGTTCCTTTGCTACAGCGATAGATGCCTCTGTGACATAAAATTTAAGGTCTCCAACCTCAACTTCCACGCCATTAAAATACCTCGCAAAAGTCTTCATAATTTCTTTGTTGTAGCCTCTGAATTTTTGGATGAACCGAAGCCACCGTGCCTTCCTTAGTATTTTTTTCAATTGGGGATACCCCTCCATGAATTTGGGCCCTTCCATTTCTACTCTTAGCAAAAGACCCATTCCTATCTCTTGCCTTAAAATACGTCTAAGTGAATAATGGATTGATGGAGGTGAAACAGCTGTGTTAGCGAGGAATGGCAAAGGTTCGAAAGAGCAGAGAATAGGTAATGAGAATGAATTCACAGGAGTGTAAATAGGCCGAAAATAACAAACGGGATAGTGTGGGAATGGAGTGAGCTTAGCTTTTGAAATAGACGGTTGTGGAATAAGCGTGAGCACGTTCTCAAAATGGCTACGGAATGTGTGGCAGGACAGAGCCGTGATCAAATAGATTACGTCCTCATAATTACCCAGCTAAGCAGGTGGAATGCCAACGTAAAAATAAACACAAGTTAAATTCGGAGGCGGATCTTGAGGCCGTTAAGAATTAATGCAAGTTTCATGGAGAAATCATGTAAAGGTTATGGAGCGGTTATGGAGGCTATCAAATGCTAATAATTACATATAATGGAGTTGTGGTTTCATAACTATATAAAATGTGCTTTTTAAAATGCTATTTGAAATAAATCTTGCTCATACCTCGGAATTTTTGCCACTTTCATCCATTAACCTTTGATTAGCTGCTTCCTGTTAGTGCTTTAGGTGCTTTACAACTTCAAAATATTTTCCTTTGTCATACTTGCACTTGGTTCTCATCATCATTTGAATAACATCTGACTGTCAGTGCTGAATAACAAAGTGTTAGCTGTAGAATCAATCAACTGGTTGCGGAATCAGTTTCTAGCTATGGAAACTGACACAGTGAACATATGACTGAATGGAGATGGATGGAAATGAATAATGACTGAGTGAACGATATAGGAAAACTGATCATGAAAGGAATTTCATTGGCGAAATGAGATGATGAAATGAAATGGAGTGAAGTAAAATGAAGTGAAATGACATGACTATGAATACAATGAGGAAAGATTTTTTTTTTTGGAAAATATAGGGCGTCAAAAGTTTCTGATTTTTGCCCTGTATTTTCTGTATAAGACTACCAATCAATGATTGGTTTTCAGGCTTGTACAATTTTATTTATTTATTTATTTATTTATTATTATTATTATTATTATTACTATTATTTTTTTTATAAAATAGAAAAAAAAACAAAGACTAGGCTGGTTGAGAAGAAGGATTCTTCTTCACCAGCCTTACTGCAGAATTATCTTGAAATATTTTGACAAATTCCTCTTTTGAGAGTGGCTTATGATATATCTTTAATCTGTGGCCATTCACAATAAGAGGATTTTAATGTTCATCAATGGTTTTGATTCTTACCACTCCATTGCTAAAGATTTTGTCAATCTCATATGGCCCAAGCCAATGAGTCTGAAATTTTCCTTTGAAATCTTTAAACTTGGAATCAAATAGCAATGCCTAATTTCCTTCTTGAAACTTTTTCTCCTTGATGTATTTGTCATGCCACATAGCTCTTTGATATTGAACTAGATCAGTTCTTAGGATTGCTTCTTGTCTAATCTCATCTAGCTCATTCAACTGCTCCATTCTATGCTTTTGGGCTTCTGATAGAACCATTCCCAACTGAACTGCCATCTTGAAAGTTTTGACTTGGAACTCGATGGGGAGCAGGAATTCTTTCCCATAAACAAGTTCGTAGGGAGAATGTCCTTTTGTATTCCTCCATGTAGTTCTATAGGCCCATAAGGCTTCAAGAAGTCTTTCTGCCCAATCTCTTCTGTGTAGATGAATAGTCTTGGTAATGATGCCTTCAAGAACTTTGTTTTAGACTCCACTTGACCATTTGCTTGCGGATGGTAAGGAGTAGATTTTTTGTGCTTGAACTTGTACTCTTCCATCAGCTTCTCCACCAGCTTGGATGTGAATTTTCCTCCCTGATCTGTCACAATTTCTCTTAGAACACCAAAGCGAGTAAAAATATTCTCATAAAGAAAACTAACAACTGCATGCTCAGTAGCAGAAAATAATGCTTTGGCTTCTACCCATTTAGTGACATAATCAGTACATACCAATATATACTTTCTTTGTTTAGATGGTGGGTTAATAGGTCCAATAAAATCTAAAGCCCATTTTTCAAAGTGTTCGATGAGTACCTATGGCTGCAATGGAATTTCATTTGAGAGGGTAGGTTTTCCTACTCTTTGGCAGCTGTCACACCTTTTGACATATTGTTTTGCATCTTTGAAGAGGGATGGCCAATAATATCCTAAAGAGAGGATTTTATAGACTGTACTTTTGTCAGCAAAGTGTCCGCCGCATGGTTCATCATGGCATGCTTTGAGAATATCAGGCATTTCATCTTCCCTAACACATCTTCTGATCACAAAGTCTGGCCCTATTTTAAACAATTCGTTAGAAATCCATGAATATTTTGAACTCTCCTAAATAATCTTTCTTCTTTCACCAGGAAATAAATGTGGAGGTAGTTTCCCTGTAACCAAATAGTTAGCTATATCTGCATACCAAGGAATCTTAGTAGTTTCTGCAAATAAATATTCATCAGGAAACTTGTCCTCTACAAGAGAATCTTCTTTAGTATTCTAAATCCTAGACAAGAAATCAGCTACTGTGTTTTGTTTCCATGGTCTATCTAACACAGTAATATTTAATTCCTGTAAAAGTAAGAGCCACCTTGTAACTCTGCCATTATTAATGGGTTTGTTCATTAAATATCTAATTGCAGAATGATCAGTATGAATAAAAGTTTCATAGCCTGTTATATAATGTCTAAACTTATTGATTGCATGAACAACAGCTAAGAACTCTTTTTCAGTCACAGTATAGTTCAACTCCGTAGGAGTTAAATTTTTACTGGTATAGTAAATGGCATAAGGAACTAAATCTTTTTGTCCCAATACAGCCCCTAGAGCTGTATCTGAAGCATCTGTAGAAATATGGAAAGGAAGTTTCCAATTTGGTCCTCTCAAGATAGGCGATTCAGATATTCTTGTTTTCAAAGTTTCAAATGTTGATTGGCAATCAAGATCCCATTTGAATTCAAACTCTTTTGTAAGCAGTTTGAAGAGTGGAGATGCTATTTTAGTGAAGTTTTCTATAAATCTTCTATAATATCCAGTGAATCCCAAAACAATTCTAACATCTTTTTGACAATTTGGAATAGGCAACTTGGAGATGACTTCAACTTTTGATCTATCAACTTTAATCTCGTCCCCTAAAATCTGATGTCCCAAAAAAATACCTTCAGTAAACATCATAAAGAATTTTTCATGGCTTAGCGAAAGTTTTGTTTCTTTACACCTTATAAGGACTTTTTCCAAATTTTCTAATGCCTCTTCAAACAAATCACCATAAACTGTAAAATCATCCATATAAACCACTACACAATCATGGATTAGATTAGAAAAAAATCCTAGTATTGCTCTTTCCAATGTTGCAGGTGCATTACATAATCCAAAAGGAAGCACTCGATAAGCAAAAGTTCCCCATGGACAGGTAAATGTGGTCTTGTCCTGATCTTCAGGTGCTACCTGAATTTGATTATAACCACCAAAACCATCCAAAAATGAAAAATACTTTTTGCCTACTAATGTATCCAATACTTGATTGATAAAGGGCAAGGAAAAGTGGTCCTTCAAAGTTGCTTTATTCAATTCCCTGTAATCAATGCATACCCTCCATTTACCACTCTTTTTGGGTACTATAACCAAATGAGAAACCCATCGGCTATCTAAAATTGGGTAAATGAAATTTACATTGAGTAGTTTTTGGAGCTCTTATTTCACTATCTCCCTAAGATTTGGGTTCATCCTTCTCTGAGGTTGTCTGATTGGTCTACTGTTTTCCTCAATATAGATATGATGGATGCAAGTCTTAGGATCAATACCTTCATATCAGTATGCTCCCATGCAAATGCAATAGAATTTTTTTGCAAGATTTTGGTTAGCTCTTCCTGTTGTGACTTTTCCAAATTTTTGTTGATATTCAGTGTTTTTCCTGGAAAAATCTCAATGGTAGAGCTACCAAATTCTTCCATAGAGTAAAGAGACATTTGTCTTGATGATATAAATTCAATATCAGAATCTAACTAAAATTGTGTGTGGTCATATTCTGAAGATGTTTCAAAATTTTCTAATGTGTTCAAAATTTGACTATCTTCACTAATTCAGAAACAGTAAAGACAGGTTGTATAATATCTTCATCGTCAACCCAGTCATTGTCTCCTACTTATGTAATTTCCTTTGCTAGAGGATACAAATTGAATTTCGTTGTCGAACTACCATCAGAAATGTACATATCTCCATATCTACAACTAATGAAAGCATCAACTGTGGCTAGCCAAGGTCTTCCTAAGATGAGTGGATGTCCTCCTAAATTACTCTTGGGAGTCAAAATCATGAAATCTACTGGATACTCCCAAGAATCTAAGGAGACTGAAATATCTTATAATACACCATCTGGTTTGATTATTGATCTATCTGCAAGTTGCAGTAAGGTAGGTGTAAAAAGAAGATTAGAAAGTTTAAGCTATTCCATAGTCTATCTACTCATAATGTTGATAGAAGCCCCTAAGTCAATCAAAGTGTTTGGAATTTCTATCCCATTTATATGTGTTTTGACAATTGGACTACCTGGATCTACATACTTCTACATGGTAATTTTCCCATCATGATATCTACAATTTTTCCTACCAGGAAGATTCTTCTTGTATCTCTTGGTTTCCTTCCTGTATCTCTTGGTTTCCTTCCTGGTCTTTTAAGACTCAACTCCTTTATTATTTTTGCTAGAATAGGAATCTCTCTAATGGCTTGTAGCAAGGGAATCTTGATACAGACATTCTTTAATTCATCTAGAAAATCATAGTCAGGCAACAAGATTTGTTTTTCCACCCCTTTGTCAATTTGTAATCTTTCAGCGAAAGGAGGCGTGGATGAAGATGCAGGTTGCTCAACTATAGGAGTTGTGTGGGTTGACTCTTTTTCTTTTTCTTTTTGAATGATTGGGTTTTGAAGAGGTGCTTCCTCATAACCTTTATTGACTTTAAGAGAATCCTCCTCAGAAATACCTTGCTCTTGAACATCTATAGAAGGTTTTTCTAAAACTCTACCAGATCTAAGTTGAACATCATTAAGAGGAACAATCATATAGGTAGGAAATTGTTGTCCTTATACCATGTAAGCATTCTAAGGATTTTTGTTGTTGGGATTTGGAAATGGTTGGGCTGGTAGTTGATTTGTCTTTTGTTGAAATGGAAGCAAAAGTTGAGAATTTGGATTTTGTTGAGAAGGTTGTTGTTGTGGGAATGGTAATGAAAGTTGAGGGTTTTGGTTTGGAAATGGTGGATTTTGTTGATTTGGAAAATATGGAGGATATTGATAAAATTTAGCAAATCTCCCATAAGGATTTTGCATCCCTTGTGCCCATGATTGGTATGGATTTTGAGATTGGGGCTAGGGTTGTTGCCAAGAATTCCAATTTGGTGGGAGCTGAAAGTTCATAGGATTGTTAAATCCTTGATTTTGTTGCCCTTGCCATGGTCTTCTTGAAGCAAAACAAAGGGACTCTATTGAATTTGGATCTTCCTGAAAGACAGCTTTGAGCCCAGGAATTGAAGGACAATCCTTGGTCTCATGGCTTTTTGAGCAAATCATACATGTTTCTATAACTTTTGCATCCAAGAGTCATTCCCTTAGAGCATGTTTCTTTCTACATTTTGGACAAAATATGGCCAGGGCATCAGCTTCTGCTTTTTGCTTGTTTTGTATTTTAAGGGTGTCTAGTTGTTCACTAAGGCTCCCTAGAATATCAGTTTTGAACTCATCAAGCATATTATCAATCTCTACCCTACTTACTGATCCAGTTGCAGATTTGTTTGCTCTAATAAGAGAAGGATCTCTCGGCCCTTTCCCAGTTTTAGACTTTCCCCTTGAGAGATGGACACATAGTTCTGCTATGTCATGAAGTGGAAGTTGAGAAATATCTCCCTTCCCCATCATGTTTAAAATATCTATCCATTCATCTCTAATGTCTTTCAGTAGAAGGGCCTTCAAGGTTTCCTCATCTAAATTAATCATTTTTGCTCTCTTTAAGTTGTATTGAAATCTTTCAAGTAAATCCTCCAAGTTTTCATCTTCTTTTTGCATCATCTTGAATACCTCATCCTTATGATTGGTGGGCATACAATAACCCAGGTATCTATCCAAAAATGTTTTTTTCATATCATTACAAGTCCTAATAGATTGAGTGACTAATCCCATGAACCATTTCAAAGCAGCTCCTTTCAATGTTGAAGGAAACAGTTTGAGTTTTTGAGAGTCTTCCATATAGTCATAGGTT
This sequence comes from Pinus tabuliformis, assembly GCA_031772625.1. NCBI lineage: Eukaryota > Viridiplantae > Streptophyta > Pinopsida > Pinales > Pinaceae > Pinus > Pinus tabuliformis. The sequence goes on along the minus strand of CM062817.1, from coordinate 1,926,139,623 downwards.
CGGCACAAGACTTCAAACTCAAATAGAAATGTTTTAGGATCCTCACTTCGCAACCCATAAAAGTTTGGGAGGACAGATGGTGAAATGTTTTTCATTGTTGTATGAGTTTCCTCATCGGCTATAGGGAATCCAAATGAGTTATCTCCATCCCTATTTCCCCCATTGTTAGCTCTACCTCCTCAATAATATGAGGAATTGATATCTAATTGCAGAAAAATAAAGCTAAAATCAAATCACATCATTCATAGTCTGATAGCTCGCCAAGTAGTATAAGATATGGCTCTGGAGATAACGTCAATGATATGAGGAATTTGATATCTAATTGCAAAAAAATAAAGCTAAAATCAAATCACATCATTCATAGTCTGATAGCTCGCCAAGTAGTCTAAGCTATGGCTCTGGAGATAACGTCAACGATATGAGGAATTTGATATCTAAACTAACTCACAAAGCAAATGAATAAAACTGAAACCAAAGCATAACTGTAATTGAAAAGCTAAGAAAAGAAAAGTCAGCAGAAAGGCTAATCTCACGTCACTAGTTATCGTAAAAATTGTATGAAAATGCCTGGGCCTAGCCTATCCTGAAACACACACACTGATCAGTGTTAGCAACAATATACAATACTTGAAAAATCATGTACAGGACTGTAATGTTAACACCATGACTATCTTATGAAATATACACAGGTGAACTAATTATGAAATATGTACAATGGAAATAAGGACACACTACATAAAACTGTACAGCAATAAAGAAAACAAAACCTCAGCATGCAGGGGCCCTCTGCACAGCCTTAGTCAACACGTTATCAGTCTGGAATTACGCTCACACAGTCATACAAAACAGAGTTCTATTTTATTTCAAAACAGAGGAAGACTCCTCTCGTTACAACAACAGGTCCATTTCATCGCACAGTAAAATGACTAACAACAAAACGACATCAAAAACTAACTCTACATGAGTTTGCAAACGTGTTATTTATAAGGAAAATTACATAACTATTTTCTCATGAAACACCTTCAACAGAGGACACGTAAAAGGATAGCATCCGTGGGTTTAGCATGATGGTTTCCGAGATCATTCAATCTATCAAAAGATGGTTGTTGGATTTGCATCGTGGAGGCAGTCTATAGCTGTCAAAATCAACCCAGAGATCTAGGAATGGCTTCGGGCCCTTCACGTGTTGAAAAACAAAGACCTGTTGCCGTAGGACTCCTTTGTTTGGCCACAGTTTGACCACAGCTTTCCTTCATGAATCCGGCTAAACCAATAGGACCTGATCCATGTCCAGATCATTCCTGGACTACCCACGTGCCTCATTTTGCTTGATGACACCTATAATATAGAGATCAACAAAAACAGCTACAGAAAGTTGAATCAGCTGCAAAAAGTGGCTGCATTCCACAGCTAATGAGAAAAATCTAATTCAAATAGAAAACACAAAAACATAGTTAGAAAACCACTTAAATGCTCATTTAGAATCAATATGCAATGATCTCTGATAGCTTATGAGGTACTGGCGAGGGGAAAAAGTCTAGGAAAATGTGCAGGAGAGATGTAGTTTCAGAGCTCAACATACCCCCACTATGAAGGTGTTGCATGTCCCCATGCAACCAGAACTTTGACCATCCTCCTTTCAGTTCATGTTTTCTGAGACCTCTGCCAACACATCAAGCCTTCTTTTCTTCTTTCTTGGGACCACTGTCATCCTCGGATTCCTCATTAGGCACTTGAATTTGAGGTTGATGAGAGCCCTGCTCAACCTCTTGTTCTTTTTCTTCAATTTTCTATTTTTCTTCTGCCATAGCCCAAGATGCAACATGGTGTTGTCATGAATAATATTATCTAACCTGCCCTGTTCTTTCAATGTTTCATTTTCTCTTTTGATGTGTCTATTTAGGACCTCCAACTCAAAAACTTCCTATTTTAGTGATTGGATTTGAGCTTCCTAGGTTATTTTAGGCTGGGCAGATGAAGTGCCTTGATCTGTGGCAATTTTCTCTCGTGTTTCAATATAATCATACATTTCTTGCTGGGTTGGATCTATCTCAGGTGTAGTATTCCATGGGTTGTCCCCAAAATCTGGTTGAGAACGACTGATCTCAAAATTTGGCTGAGGAATAGGAGTATGGTGTGGGCCTCGGCCAGGAGGAATTGTTGGAGGTTGTTCCGGTGTTTCCCCTCCTAAATCAATGAAGTGGGGCCCTTTAGTTTTTACTTTCCTCAGTTTTCCTTTAAGTCTGGAGCTCCTCCTTAAATTTTGTGAGCTAATGTCTTCTTTCTCCACACTCTGTTTTTCTTTCCCTTTCCTCTTTGTTGCAGCTGATTGTTCCTGAAGATAAACTAGTCTTTCAAAAATTATTTGGTGGTCCTCTTCTGAGGAAACTTCTGGGGTTCGATAGACAACATCAATGTTTCTTTTCCCCTTTAATTTTCTTTGCTTCCTATCCTCAGTTCTTTCCTTCCTACGTTCTAGCATCTTTTCTTCCTTATTAGTTTCTTTAGATATGTTAGTAGGAGTGTCCTGAATTCTCACACTTGTTTTCTTTCTCCTACATTTCCTTGCTGAGCTACTCTCGAGTGTTTCAGGTTGATCTTGAAAGAAGTTTCTAACCAGAAACTGTTCCCAGGTGTCTTTGTTTTCCTTTAACTGTGTTTCTATCAAAATTTTCACAAGGCCGTGATGGTACAAGTGGGGTTCTATGTCCTCTAGATTCTTCTGGATAGTTATGGACATCTTTTTCAGACTATTCAATAAAAAGTAAGGCAAATTGATAGTTTGATTTTCTAGAAAATTCATTAGCAACCGGGTGTGGTACATATACATGGACCTGAACCATCCCTCACATGTAATAAACTTCTGGATTATCAATAATAGACTGGCCCACTTTTCTTCTAAAGCAGAGATAGGGATTCCACGTTTGAAGATGGTTATATCGATACCTAGATTGCGTAGGATAACCCTCCACGCCCTCTTGTCAAATCTTTTGTTTTTGAACCATCGTTCCCCCTCCTGTGGGAGTTTTGTTGCTGCAGTGATAGATGCCTCTGTGACATAAAATTTAAGGTCTCCAACCTCAACTTCCACGCCATTAAAATACCTCGCCAAAGTCTTTGTAATTTCTTTATTGTAGCCTCTGAATTTATGGATGAACCGTAGCCACCGTGCCTTTCTCAGTATGTTTTTCAATTGGGGATACCCCTCCATGAATTTGGGCCCTTCCGTTTCTGCTCTTAGTAAAAGACCCATTCCTATCTCCTACCTTAAAATACATATGAGTGAATAATGGATTGACGGAGGTGAAACAGCTGTGCTAGCGGGGAATGGAAAAGGTTTGAAAGAGCAAAGAACAGGTAATGAGAATGAATTCGCGGGAGTGTAAACAGGCCGGAAATAACAAACGGGATAGTGTGGGAATGGAGTGAGCTTAGCTTTTGAAATATACGGGTGTGGAATAAGCATGAGCACGTTCTCAAAGAGGCTGCGGAATGTGCAGCGGGACAGAGCCATGATCAAATAGATTATGTCCTCATAATTACCCAGCTCAGCAGGTGGAATGCCAATCTACAAACAAACACGAGTTAAATTCGAAGGCGGATCTTGAGGCCGTTTAAAATTAATGCAAGGTTCATGGAGAAATCATGTAAAGGTTATGGAGCGGTTATGGAGGCTATCAAATGCTAATCATTACATATAATGGAGCCATGGTTTCATAACTATATAAAATGTGCTTTTTAAAATGCTATTTGAAATAAATCTTGCTCATACCTTGGAATTTTGCCACTTTCGTCCATTAACTTTTGATTAGCTACTTCCTGTTGGTGCTTTAGGTGCTTTATAACTTCAAAATATTTTCATTTGTCATACCTGCACTTCGTTCTCATCATCATTTGGCTAACATCTGACTGTCAATGCTGAATAACAAAGTGTTAGCTACGGAATCTATCAACTGGCTGTGGAATCAGTTTCTAGCTACGGAAACTGACACAGTGAACATATGACTGAATGGAGATGGATGGAAATGAATAATGAATGAGTGAACATCATAGGAAAAATGATCATGAAACGAATTTTATTGGCAAAATGAGATGATGAAATGAAATGAAATGAAATGGAGTGAAGTAAAATGAAGTGAAATGACATGAAACTGAATACAATAAGGAAAAAAAAAATTGGAAAATATAGGGCGTCAAAAGTTTCTGATTTTCGCCCTGTATTTTCTGTATAGGACTGCCAATCAGTGATTGGTTTTCAGGCTTATACAATTTTTTTTTTTTTAATAAAATAGAAAAAAAAAAAAAGCCTAGGCTGGTTGAGAAGAAGGATTCTTCTTCACCAGCCTTATTGCAAAATTATCTTGAAAGATTTTGACAAATTCCTCTTTTGAGAGTGGCTTATGATAGAACTTTAATCTGTGGCCATTCACAATAAGAGGAGTTTAATGTTCATCAATGGTTTTGATTCTTACTGCTCCATTGCTAAAGATTTTGTCAATCTCATATGGCCCAAGCCAATGAGTCTGAAATTTTCCTTTGAAATCTTTAAACTTGGAATCAAATAGCAATGCCCAAAGTCCTTCTTGAAACTTTTTCTCCTTGATGTATTTTTCATGCCACATAGCTCTTTGATATTGAACTAGATCAGTTCTTAGGATTGCTTCTTGTCTGATCTCATCTAGCTCATTCAATTGCTCTATTCTATGCTTTTGGGCTTCTGATAGATCCATTCCCAGCTAAACTGCCATCTTGAAAGCTTTGACTTTGAACTCAATAGGAAGAATGTCCTGTTGTATTCCTCCATGTAGTTCTGTAGGCCCATAAGGCTTTAGGAAGCCTTTCTACCCAATATCGTCTGTGTAGATGAACAGTCTTGGTAACGATGCCTTCAAGAACTTTGTTTGTAGACTCCACTTGACCATTTGCTTGTGGATGGTAAGGACTAGATTTTCTGTGCTTGACCTTGTACTCTTCCATCAGCTTCTCCACAAGCTTGGATGTGAATTGTCCTCCCTGATCTATCACAATTTCTCTTGTAACACCAAAACGAGTAAAAATATCCTCATAAAGAAAACTAACAACTGCATGCTCAGTAGCAGAAAATAATGCTTTGGCTTCTACCCATTTAGTGACATAATCAGTACATACCAATATATACTTTATTTGTTTAGATGGTGGGTTAATAGGTCCAATAAAATCTAAAGCCCATTTTTCAAAGGGTTCGATGAGTACCTATGGCTGCAATGGCATTTCATTTGAGAGGGTAGGTTTTCCTACTCTTTGGCAGCTGTCACACCTTTTGACATATTGTTTTGCATCTTTGAAGAGGGATGGCCAATAAAATCCTAAAGAGAGGATTTTACAGACTGTCCTTTTGTCAGCAAAGTGTCCGCCGCATGGTTCATCATGGCATGCTTTGAGAATATCAAGCATTTCATCTTCCCTAACACATCTTTTGATCACAAAGTCTGGCCCTATTTTAAACAATTCGTTAGAAATCCATGAATATTTTGTACTCTCCTGAATAATCTTTCTTCTTTCACCAGGAAATAAATGTAGAGGTAGTTTCCCTATAACCAAATAGTTAGCTATATCTGCATACCAAGGAGTCTTACTAGTTACTGCAAATAAATATTCATCAGGAAACTTGTCCTCTACAGGAGAATCTTCTTTAGTATTCTAAATCCTAGACAAGAAATCAGCTACTGTGTTTTGTTTCCGTGGTCTATCTAACACAGTAATATTGAATTCCTGTAAAAGTAAGAGCCACCTTGTAACTTTTCCATTATTAATGGGTTTGTTCATTAGATATCTAATTACAGAATGATCAGTATGAATAAAAGTTTCATAGCCTGTTATATAATGTCTAAACTTATTGATTGCATGAACAACAACTAAGAACTCTTTTTCAGTCACAGTATAGTTCAACTCCGTAGGAGTTAAATTTTTACTGGTATAGTAAATGGCATAAGAAACTAAATCTTTTTGTCCCAATACAACCCCTAGAGCTGTATCTGAAGCATCTGTAGAAATATGGAAAGGAAGTTTCCAATTTGGTCCTCTCAAGATAGGCGCTTCAGATATTCTTGTTTTCAAAGTTTCAAATGTTGATTGGAAATCAGGATCTCATTTGAATTCACACTCTTTTGTAAGTAGTTTGAAGAGTGGAGATGCTATTTTAGTGAAGTTTTCTATAAATCTTCTATAATATCCAGTGAATCCCAAAAAACCTCTAACATCTTTTTGACAATTCGGAATAGGCAACTTGGAGATGACTTCAACTTTTGATCTATCAACTTTAATCCCATCCCCTGAAATATGATGTCCCAAAACAATACCTTCAGTAAACATCATAAAGCATTTTTCATGGCTTAGCGAAAGTTTTGTTTATTTACACCTTATAAGGACTTTTTCCAAATTTTCTAATGCCTCTTCAAAAAAATCACCATAAACTGTAAAATCGTCTAGATAAACCTCTACACAATCATGGATTAGATCAGAAAAAATTCCTAGTACTGCTCTTTGGAATGTTGCAGGTGCATTACATAATCCAAAGGGAAGCACTCGATAAGAAAAAGTTCCCCATGGACAGGTAAATGTGGTCTTGTCCTAATCTTCAGGTGCTACCTGAATTTGATTATAACCACTAAAACCATCGAGAAATGAAAAATACTTTTTGCCTACTAATGTATCTAATACTTGATTGATAAAGGGCAAGGGAAAGCGATCCTTCAAAGTTGCTTTGTTCAATTCCCTGTAATCAATGCATACCCTCCATTTACCATTATTTTTGGGTACTATAACCAAAGGAGAAACCCATCGACTCTCTGAAATTGGGTAAATGAAATTTACATCGAGTAGTTTTTGGAGCTCTTATTTCACTATCTCCCTAAGATTTGGATTCATCCTTCTCTGAGGTTGTTTGATTGGTCTACTGCTTTCTTCGATATAGATATGATGGATGCAAGTCTTAGGATCAATACCTTTCATATCAGTATACTCCCATGCAAATGCAGTAGAATGTTTTTGCAAGATTTTGGTTAGCTCTTCCTGTTGTGACTTTTCCAAATTTTTTGTTGATATTTAGTGTTTTTCCTGGAAAAATCTCAATGGTAGAGCTACCAAATTCTTCCATAGAGTAAAGAGACATTTGTCTTGATGATAGATATTCAATATCAGAATCTAACTGAAATTGTGTGTGGTCATATTCTGAAGATGTTTCAAAATTTTCTAATGTGTTCAAAATTTGACTATCTTCACTAATTTCAGAAACAACAAAGACAAGTTGTATAATATCTTCATCGTCAACCCATTCATTGTCTTCTACTTCTGTAATTTCCTTTGCTGGAGGATAGAGATTGAATTTCTTTGTCGAATTACCATCAGAAATGTACATATCTCCATATCTACAACTAATGAAAGCATCAGCTATGGCTAGCCAAGGTCTTCCTAAGATGAGTGGATGTCCTCCTAAATTTCTCTTGGGAGTCAAAATCATGAAATCTAGTGGATACTCCCAAGAATCTAAGGAGACTGAAATATCTTCTAATACACCATCTAGTTTGATTATTGATCTATCTACAAGTTGCAGTAAGGTGGGTGTAAAAAGAAGATTAGGAAGTTTAAGCTGTTCCATAGTCTGTCTACTCATAATTTTGATAGCATCCCCTAAGTCAATCAAAGTGTTTGGAATTTCTATCCCATTTATATGTGTTTTGACAATTGGACTACCTGGATCTACATACGTCTGCATGGTAATTTTTCCCATCATGATATCTACGATTTTTCCTACCAGGTGGATTCTTCTTGTATCTCTTGGTTTCCTTCCTGGTCTTTTAAGACTCAACCCCTTTATTGTTTTTGCTAGAATAGGAATCTCTCCAATGGCTTGTAGCAAGGGAATCTTGATACAGACATTCTTTATTTCATCTAGAAAATCATAGTTAGGCAACAAGATTTGTTTTTCCACCCCTTTGTCAATTTGTAATCTTTCAGCGAAAGGAAGCGTCGATGAAGATGCAGGTTGCTCAACTATAGGAGTTGTGTGGGTTGACTCTTTTTCTTTTTCTTTTTGAATGGTTAGGTTTTAAAGAGATGCTTCCTCCGAACCTTTATTGACTTTAAGAGAATCCTCCTCAAAAATACCTTGCTCTTGAACATCTATAGAAGGTTTTTCTAAAACTCTACCAGATCTAAGTTGAACATCATTAAGAGGAACAATCACATAGGTAGGAAATTGTTGTCCTTCTACCATGTAAGCATTCTGAGGATTTTTGTTGTTGGGATTTGGAAATGGCTGGGCTGGTAGTTGATTTGTCTTTTGTTGAAATGGAAGCAAAAGTTGAGAATTTGGATTTTGTTGAGAAGGTTGTTGTTGTGGGAATGGTAATGAAAGTTGAGGGTTTTGGTTTGGAATTGGTGGATTTTGTTGATTTGGAAAAGATGGAGGATATTGATAAAATTGAGCAAATCTCACATAAGGATTTTGCATCCCCTATGCCCATGAGTGGTATGGATTTTGAGATTGGGGCCAGGGTTGTTGCCAAGAATTCCAATTTGGCGGGAGCTGAAAGTTCATAGGATTATTAAATCCTTGATTTTGTTGCCCCTGCCATGGTCTTCTTGAAGCAAAACAAAGGGACTCTACTGAGTTCGGATCTTCCTGAAAGAGAACTTTGAGCCCAGGAATTGAAGGACAATACTTGGTCTCATGGCTTTTTGAGCAAATCATACATGTTTCTACAACTTTTGCATCCAAGGGGCATTCCCTTAGAGCATGTTTCTTTTTACATTTTGGACAAAATATGGCCAAGGCATCATCTTCTACTTTCTGCTTGTTTTGTATGTTAAGGGTGTCTAGTTGTTCACTAAGGCTCCCTAGAATATCAGTTTTGAACTCATCAAGCATATTACCAATCTCTACCCTACTTACTGATCTAGTTGCAGATTTGTTTGCTCTAATAAGAGAAGGATCTCTCGGCCCTTTCCCAGTTTTAGATTTTCCCCTTGAGAGATGGACACATAGTTAGAAAACCACTTAAATGCTCTTTTAGAATCAATATGCAATGATCTCTGATAGCTTATGAGGTACTGGTGAGGGGAAAAAGTTTAAGAAAATGTGCAGGAGAGATGTAGTTTCAAAGCTCAACACCACATCCTTGGTGACTGTTTTAACCCATACAGAGACTTCTTTAACTTTCATACATGTTCTTTCTTACCCTTCTCCGCAAAGCCTTCAGGTTGCTTCATGTAGATTTCCTCTTCCAGATACCCATGAAGAAATGTTTTCTTCACATCCATCTGTTCAACCTCAAAATCAAAAGCAGCAGCAAAAGATAAAAGTAATCTAATAGAGGTTACCTTGGAAACAGGAGAAAAAATATCACCAAAATCAATTCCCGACACCTGGGAATAACCTTTTGATACCAACCGCCCATTTGTTGCCAATGGGTTTCCTTCCAGTTGGCAACTCCACCAGATCCCAAGCCTCATTTTTGTGCAAAGATGTCGTTTCATCAACCATGGCCTCTTTCCAAAGTTTTCCATCCTTTGAATCTATTGCTTCCTTCAGAGTTCTAGGATCATCATTAGTAATAGATAAAGCAAAATTTGAATAGAAAGCAGATGGACTATCCCTTTCTGGCTGCCTTATTTCTCGAGCTGATCTCCTTACACCCAGAGTTTGTGACTCTTCATCTTCTGATTCCTCCTCTGCTATAGAGTCTGATTCTTCCTCCTTTAGCTCAACCTCTATCTTCTCAGGTTCCTTTGCTTGGATTTCATTTTTAATAACATCTTTCACCTCTCTGAACACCACATCTCGGCTGTACACAACCTTCCTTGTTACTAGGTTCCAAAGCTTATAACCCTTTAAACCATCCTTATACCCAAGAAGGATGCACTTTTCAAATTTACTATCCAACTTGGTTCGTTTCTCCTTTGGAACATGTACATATGCATAGCATCCAAATACCCTCAGATGTGAAAGAGAGGGTTTCTTACCAGTCCATACCTCTTTTGGAGTCTTATCCTCCAACACTGATGAAGGTGATCTATTTACCAGGTAACATGCTATTTCCACCGCCTTTGCCCAGAATTCTTGTCTTAACCCAGCACCACTGAGCATGCTTCTTGCCCTTTCCATCAACGTCTTATTCATTCCTTCTGCAACTCCATTTTACTGAGTTGTATATGGAGTAGTCTTCTGTCGTGCTATACCACATTTCTTACAAAATTCTTCAAAATCCTTGCTGCAAAACTCTCCACCATTATCTGTCCTCAGCACCTTTATCTTCTTCTCTGTCTGGATTTCCACTAGAACCTTAAATTATTTAAACCTGTGAAAGACTTCAAATTTCTTCTTAAGGAAATATATCCATGTATTCCTTGAGAATTCATCTATAAATGATACATAGTACACAGACTTACCCAGTGATGGAACCTTCACAGGTCCAAACACATCACTGTGCACAAGTTCTAATATCTGTTTCACCCTCTTACTACCAGAGGGGAAACTCACCCGATTCTGCTTCCCATATACACAATTTTCACAGAAATCAAAATCCAGAGAGATATTACTTATACCTTCTACCATACCTTTACCATGAAGTATTCAGAGGCCCTTCTCTCCAATATGTCCAAGCCTTTGATGCCACAACATGGTCTTTCTCTCCAAAGACCACTAGATTTTCTGCTCCACTTTCAGGAACCACAGAACTGTTGCACCCATCAATAATAGTGCTACCTTGCAGCTTGTATAGAGTTCCAATTCGATCTCCCCACATCAATACCAGTGATCCCTGAACCATTTTGCAGGTATTATTCTCAAAAATTGTTTTTACACATGCATGATCCAGCTTGCTTATAGAAAGGATATTTCTGGCCAATGCAGGAATATGCAGAACACCCAGGAGTGTTCTAACCCTTCCACCTTGCAACTTCAACTTTAATTTTCCGCGACCAATAATTCTAGCCTTCCTATCATCCCCTAAGAAGACATCACCACCATCGTATTTCTCGTACTCGCAGAACAACTCTCTATGGGGAGTGAAGTGAAAGGATGCACCTGAGTCAATGAACCATGCCTCATGATCTACATGTGTACTTGGAGAAGCCAAGTACACATCCCCACCTTCATTTGAGGTGGTTTTCGCCTCTGCAGAAGGAGCATCATTAGATCCCTCTCCTTTAACAGGAGCTTCAGATTTACAGTCCCTTTTGTAGTGCCCTTCCTTTCCGCATTTCCAGCACACCACCTTTACAGGTTTTCCTAGAGATTTAGATCTCCCACTTGATGACTTATTTTTGTTTCTATTCTGGGACCATCCTCGTATAGACAAGGCATCACCATTTTGGCTGTCCATATTTTTCCGTCTCATCTCCTCTGTCAGCAAGGATGAGACTATTTCATCAAAATGCAAGGCAATTGCATTGCTACCTATTGCAATAACCAGACTATCCGACGAATCTAGTAGAGAACACAACAAACTAATGCACTTATCTTCATTTGAAATTTTAATGTCAACAGATGCTAACTAACTTACCACAGTATTAAATGCGTACAAATGCTCTGTCACCGAGTCTCCATCTTTCATCCTCAGGTTATACAGCTTTTTTCGTAGGAGCAGTTTATTCACTAGAGACTTAGATTGGTACAAAGTCCCTAACTTTTCCCACAAAGCTTTCGCTGTAGCTTTCCTTGATACATTAAGCAATACTGAATCTAAGACACACAATTGTATTGTGCTCTTTGCCTTTCGATCCAACTTCTTCCATTCTTCATTCGACACTCCTGTTAGTTTAGTACCCGGATCTACCGCGGCCCACTGATCTTTATCCACCAACAAATACTCCATCTTGAGTTTCCACAACTCAAAACTCTGACCATTAAATTTCTCGATCTCTATCTTTCCACTGCTCGCCATCTTCTTTCACCACCAGAATCGATCTCAAAAATCTCCCACTGAACAGGGTTTACCACAGGCCCAAGCAAAACCCCTCAACAGCAAAGGCATCCCCTTGAAGCCAAAAACTACTCTGATACCAAATGTAGGTTTTAACCCCATACAAAAATTACCTACATACGAATTCTAAAACACAGAAACTAAACAATGCGAGAGAATAACACATAAAACACATATACACAGAGATTTTCCCCTAGATCCCAAAACCGGGGCTACCAGCTTGATTTTTCATTATGTTCCTTTCAATGTTATAATACATATTTATACATGCCGAAGCATCCAATACCATGGACTGAAAACCATCGCGTCCAAAAACATGTGCAAAAATCATGCACAAAACCATAGGTGGGTCTGCCCAACCCATAATAGTGTCCAAAACCAAAATTTTCTGAGGCACTGCCCCAGACCCCATAAAGTTGGGTTACCGGTACGCCTCAAACCCCATGTGACCCCCCCCCCCCCCCGCTACACAATCTATGCAACGAAGGGGGGCTTCGCCCCCCCTCTAACCCCCCAGTTAACTGCGTGGGCTAGTCATGGAAAGAATATAACACAGCCCAACAACATGACACTTATAGGGGATGAGCAATTGGTCCTCTCTTGCAAATAGGACCTTGCAAGAGAATTCAAGATGAAAGAAATGGGCTTGATGCATTACTTCTTTGGGCTGGAAGTGTGGCATCGTTATTGTGAGTTGTTTACGAGTCGGGGGAAGTATTCCTCTGAAATACTTCTGAGATTTCACATAGATAACTACAAGCCTATGGAAACACCTCTAGCTACAAACTTGAGGAAGAACAGTCGTTCTTCTAGAGATGCAGTAGATACTACCATATACAGATAACTTGTGGAATACTTGATGTATATGGTGAACACAAGGCCCAACATATGCTATGCATTTAATCAGTTGAGTAAACCCATGGTGAAGCCTACCAAGTTGTACTAGAAGGCAGCAAAGCATGTGTTGAGGTACCTCATAGGCATAATTAAGTATGGGTTATGGTACAGGAGGACAAAGGGAGTGAAGCTCCATGGCTTGATCGATGCAAACTAGGCAAGGATTCCATCATATAGGAAAATTAACTCATGTGTTATCTTCACTGTTGGCTCTGCAGTTATTTCCTGATATAGAAGGAAACAGAGGCCTGTGGCACTCAGCTCAACAGAGGTTCAATACATGGTTGCAATTCAAGCAACATGTGAGGCTATATGGCTGAGGAAAATACTTGTGGGTATTTTCAGTCAAGAGATGGATCTAACAATGATTTATTGTGACAATCAGAGTTGTATCAAACTCTCTAAGAATCCAGTATTTCATGACAGATCCAAGCACATTGATATTAGGTGTCATCACTTGCGGGATTATGTGCAGAGGAGAATTATGATGTTATAGTGCATTCCAACTAAGGAGCGGGATGAAAATATCTTGACAAAGGAATTTTCAAGAGGTAAATTCGAATTCCATAGGTGTAGGATAGGGGTGGTGCAATGATCCAAGTCTGGGTGTGAAGAAGGACCCTTCAAATACCTTTTACTTTCGTGATGTGTTAAATTGCATTTAAAAGAACATTTATGAATACATCTGCATGCGGAAAAGAAGAGGAACAAGACAATCATCAAGGCATGAAAACATAAGCGTTGATAATGGAGTTCGTCCAGGAGGGACTATGTCTTTGGGCCCCGGTGTCAAGATGGTGTAGGCTGCTACATAAGTGTTGTCAATAAAGGTGATGTACACAAGATATGATGTCGCGATCATATAAGGAAAAATGCCCACAAAGGAGTGGCTCTAAGAGATATTCCACTACTGGAATTCTCAGTCAAAAGAATCCTATCAGTATGACACAAAAACATGCATGATGAGTTATGACAACAAGTACATCACATAGAAGATTCTGCATCAAATCAAGCAAGGAATCATGACAACATGTAAATAACAAGATCCTGCATCAACATCAATCAAGGATCTATGCAACATAATGTAGAAAGAAGAAGTACATGAACACATCATACACCTCACAACCAAGGGCCATCCGAAGAAGTGGATGTCACACTGCTAAAGCTACTCGGACCATCGACCTCAAGGCATCAATCGTATGAAGATGGCTGCTCACACAAGAATGTGGACATCTGCACTGGCACATAGAAACGTGATGAGAAGAAGAAATGAGGGAATAAGAAATCTGAAGACACCATCAGGTTTGTGGCGTCGAGTAGTGCTGAATCGACTGTCCAAAATCCAAATTCTGAGAAGTTGAGAACTCTGGGCTCAAGGAATCTTTTAGATTCCCCTAAGATTCCTCAAAGATTCTTCTCCATGGATGGACTATAAATCTGCAACTCAAATGGTGAATCTGATTTCGCCATTGCGATCCCTGTGGAAAACCATGAAAAACAAGTATAAACTTGACTATATTCTAAAATGTCAAAATTTTACCTCCTTGGGAAAATTTCATGGCTCATGGTTACGCTCCCTATTTTTGCTGAAATCATGGTTCCACATGCATTCTGAAGATGACCAAAAAATATAGACCTCTGATGAAGAAATGAAAAGCACCATTTTGTTCGTGGAGATGAGAGGTGTAAAAACCATATAAAATTTGTCAAATTCTGACAAAGTGAAAATTTTGCCTTCTTGCAAAATTTATGGTTCCTACATTAAAATATTAATTAACTGCCTCAAAAATAATTCCTGCGTTCTGCCTCAAAATCCGTGCCTACAGTCTCTCTCCTCTGTCTCCAACTGCGTGTAGAGGTAAAACTCTGAGTTTAAATAAAAATTTCACGGATGGATTTACCAATGAAACGGTTTGGCTCAATGGTAAAATGGCATATGGTTGAGGAGAGGTCAGGGGATCATATCCCGCCCCTCCATATATAGTTTTATAAACTAAAATGACACATTAATGGGGGTCAGGTCCGTATTACACAACCCATCCTTTAAACCCCGCATTACTACATTATCGGCGCATTAAAATTAGTGATCGGCCTTCAAGATCAGTGATCGGTGCTGTGTCAGCGGAGCATAAATCAACGATTAGCATTATGAATCGGAGATAAAATCGGTGATCGTCTTGATTGACACCAATTAAATCAACGATCGACGTTATAAATCGACGATCAAATAGGGCGACACATATGGTGGTTGCGCCGATATATATATATCGGCGATATATTATGGCGATCGGCGCGTGCTATCGGCGCTTAATATATATATAGTTGGGCCAATATGGTGTGGGCTGGGTCCACCACCGATAGCCCGCCCACCCCGATATACATGGGATATATGATATGTGTGGCATATATATAGTTTGGAAGGTTCGGTGGGAGTTATGGCCTTTGATCCTAAACATATATGCGATTTGTTTTTATATAGTTATTAATAACTATATTTTAAAAGGAATTTTGTTACATGGTTATTTAATAACCATTTTCCACATTTTAAAAATGATTTTTGTCTCTTATGCAAGTTTAGGAGACAAATGAAAGAACGCCAAGTGTCAATGCTTGATGGGCTGCCATGTGGGTCCCACATGCTCATCAGGATGCCATGTGGCACACTATGGGCCCCTCTTTTCCCCTGTCATATCAAACTTTGAAGAGCTCTATCTTTCGCATACGAGCTCGGTTTGACGAACCGTTCACACATCCACGATTAGGACGATGAGATCTACGATCTGGTCATGGTTCGAGCATAATCCAAACACTTTGATTTTTGAGCCATTTTGTCCTGTGTGTCTTTCTAGAGCCACCTGGATCATGCAAAATCCTTTTCTTGATAAGAGGGAGTGTTAGAAATTGTAGCATGAAAGGATAAATTTGACTTGTGCCTCAGTCGATTTAGTAATTAGATTTTCCACATCACTAGAATCACTTGGATTGTAGGTAACTTGTCTGAAATGGATTTTTCTATTTGTTTACTCAGTAAATTTGACTTATAGGCTAGAAGTAGAGTTTTGCATGTAGGGATTGCTAAAATTTAGCAATCTAGTTCAGTTGTTTTCAGTTTGACTTAGTTAGTTGAGCTCGAGTAACTAATGGAGTCAATTGAGTAGTAGAAATGTTGTTAACCCAATGATCTCTTAGTTAAACTAGTCAATTAGCTAAAAAAATCCCAAACATGCATGGAATTCAAATTTCCCAGCTAGAGTGGAGGAAAATGCACATTGTAATTGTATACTAGTTGAGTGTATAGGCTTGGTAGTTAAGAAGGTGAATCATTCCTTGGGAATTGCGCAAGAAAATCGGAGGAAATTCACATTTTTTAGGAGCTAATTTCCTCAAGAATTACTCAAGGAAATAGGAGAAATTTGGGGCCTCGAATTGGCTAAGCGTTGACCAGAGCAGGACAGTCAATAAGAAGACATGTTTACAGTGCAGGGCTTGCTTCAGGATCGAAGCAAGACATTGTAATAATTTCTCATTCTCGTCTGATTAATGAAAATCAGCGGAAGGGGTTTTTCCTAGTTGGTTTCCCATGTAAAATCATTGTCCTCTTGTCATTTTGAGGGTTTCATTTCATTACATGTGTTTCTAAA